>CM021769.1:13598070-13678574 GCA_011076525.1 Nettapus auritus | reverse complement strand
TTTTTTTTTTTTTTTTTTTTTTTCCTGTATTCATACTACTTTCTGCCTGGTGTCTATTGTAGTCTTTTGAGCAAATGATTCATAGACTGAATAGGGCTCTTCAGATCTCATTCCTCACTGAATTATACAATTCCTTGTGTAGTGCCAGAAACCACTCAAGGATTTTCAGTCTTCACATTTACTTCCACTATTCCGAGGCTCCTCCTGGGAGCAAAACTGAATTTTGTGGCAATGACATATGATTCAAGGGGTATATGCAGGGAAGTGCTGAGGACTAAGAGTGGTTGGTAAGGGTGGGGCTGATGAGGAACTAGAAAGCTAGGGCAAGATATAGAGAGGAGCATGTGTTGCAGGAGCTGTCTGTGAGGTTTCAGAAGAGCGCTGCATTGTAGAAAGAGGCAGAGAGAAACCATGCAGTTTCCAGAGGAGGGAGGGAAGACTGATGTTCTTAGTGACTGTATACTTTGCCTGCTCCTAAGTTGGCTGTGGATCATAGAATCATATTGAATGATATGATGGAATCACAGAATGGCTTGTGTTGGAAGGGACCTTAAAGATCATCTAGTTCCAACCTCTTGCCATGGGCAACCCATGCCACCAATCAGATCAGATTGCTCAGGGCCTCATCCAATCTAGTCTTAAACACCTCCAGGTATGGGGCATCCACAGCTTCTCTGGGCAACCTGTTCCAGTGCCTCACCACCCTCTGAGTGAAGAATTTCCTCCTAACCTCTAATCTAAATCTCCCCTCTCTTAGTTTAAAACCATTTAAGTACTGAAAAATGCAATGAGGACACCCCAGAGCTTTCTCTTCTTTAGGCTGAAAAGCCCCAGCTCTCTCAGCCTTTATTTGTAGGAGCAAATCTGATCAACTTCGTGGCCGTCCTCTAGGGCCCCAGACACAAGAATTACCTATTTATTTTTATGATCAGTTAAAACAAGCTTCAGGGAGCTCAGGAAGCTCAACTTGTAGAGTTGACTGCTATCATGGCTCTCTATTCTGCTTTTCTGAGGGAAAAGAAGGAGTACTGAGAATGAATCTTGGAAAGTTTCAGTAGAAATAGTCTGCTTTAAACAATAGACCCTTCCAGAACAAATCTCTTCCTATCAGTATTTTGTATTAAAATCATAACTGATGACTTAAGAATTGGATGAGAAAGAGGACTTTATGACTTATTAGATCTCGTTTGTCAAGCTATTTAATTTTTCATTTTTCAAAGGGATTTGATTTGTAAAGAAACTTTTTTGTTAACTCATACCAATTATGAAAATTTTTCATTTTACAAAATAAATAAATAAATAAATAAATAAATAAACAAACATTTTTTTCTATTATTTATGCTGTCTGTGTTTGCACCTTTCATAATGCAAAAAAAGGACCAATCATCTTTACTGCTGTTTACTGTCACTTTTTTAAGTTTTTATGTACCAACATTGGAATCTTTGGCTTGTAATAACAAGGACAACATTTTTGTAGTAGGACTTAGCTTCAGCTTCATATTTAACTTTTTGTAACAGCATTTAAAAGTAAAATATGGAAGTACTTTTGTTTCTGGTGTTGAAATTATGTTTATAAGTCTGAAATGTTAAGAAAAAAAATGAAAATGGTTCTGTAAATCTGAAGAGTTATGACAATTTACTATTTGCTCAGCAGCTTTGGACTTTGCTCATCATTCATTATTTTTCCTGTCCCACTTTTTTATAGCATGGGAATCTCTGTAGTTAAAGATCTAGTCTGAATTTAGTTCTCCAGTTTATTAAGTAAATGAGTACAAATATTCATCAATTATGCCCTACTGATCTCTACACATTTCAGTATCTCTGAATTTAAAAATTGTAGATCAGTGCCTGAAAGGAATCTGCTTTTTCCACCTGTGCCATTTTTTTTCTAAAAGAAAGACATTATGTCTCCCTAGAAACTTTGTTTCATTAAATCTGGGTCTGTGTGGCTACAAAAAGGCTACTGTCATAGACATTAAGTCATTGATCATATCTGACAGATTTTTCTCTTCTATAATAAGCAACATTTCTCATTATAAGACATAAAAATAGGACATGAATTAACATGACACATCACAGAATATCACTGCATACAAACTGAAATTTAAATTTCCAAGCCTTTAGGGACTTTGTTAATTTTTTGCACCATTAAGTAGTTTCCAGTTTTAATCCCCATTTGTTGTTAGGCAAAACCACAACACAAGCATACAATACATTACAGCCCATATTAGCGGAAGGATTCCAGCAGCTCTCCTCCTCCAGAGGGCAGTGGATATTGCAACTGCTGCTCTGTCCCCTGCATCCCTGCAACCAACATCTGGCCTTTCCAGAGATTCCCAAGAATGGGGAGGTGGCGGTGAAGAATTTCTGATGGTTGAAAGTGGAATTTGTCTTCAATTATGTATATTAAAAAAAAACAAAAACAAACAAAAAAAAAAACAAAAAAACAAAAACAAGCAAAACCAACCAACCAAACAACACCAACAAAAAACACCAACAACCCCACACAAAGAGAAGGTGGGGAAGGTTGGGTTTATGAGTTATACAGTCTTTAATTTACAGGCTTATATAATACTTATGACCACTAAATGCCTGGAGTTAGCTCCAATTTCAGTACCCTTTCTTTTCCACTCTCATGTAACCACCAGTACCATTTTAGTTCAAGTGCAACTATATAGCTTTTGTTTTTGTATTCCCTTTTTTTTTTTTTTGGGGGGGGGGGGAGGGGTTAAAGAGAAGAGTGTGGTGGGAAAGTATTCATTTCTCATGTAGTGGCCTCCAAATCCCTTATAAACTTTATTGCTTTAGAAAGTGTTACAGAGTCACACTGATTTGCATTTGTGAAAGATAGATAGATAGGAACTTCTAAGGAGAAGCTATGATGGTCAGAAGATTCCATATGGTCACAAGCAGCCTTTCTCCTTGGTCTCAAGAAACCTTTTTTTGAGAGTAAATAACTGAATGAAAACAGATTTCTTGGAAAACTGTCGTAATTTAATGCATGTAAACAAAAGCTTTTATAAGAGCCTCACTCACACTGGGATTTCTGAAAGAATTACTTCAAACGAATATCAGTTTTTAATTGAGAGGCACCCAAGAGAGTAGTGATGGTGCAGTCTTTTATTCTTTTATTTTATTTATTTATTTTTTTCCCTGAAGTGGAAAATATTGCAACATTCACAGTGCTTTCACTTAAAATTCCTATCAGTCATTCTAACACTAAAACTTTCTAGGGCCTATCATAAAATGACACAACAGTTGAGATTGGAACGAACCTCTGGAGATCATCTATTCTGACCTGTTTTCTGAGCAGGGTCAACCATAGGCCTCTGTCCAGTCAGTTTTTGAGTATCTCCAGGGATGGAGACTCCACAGTATTCCTAGGAAATGTGTTCCAGAGTTCAACCACCCTTGCTGTTTTCTTATGATTAAACAAAATTTCCTATATTTCAATTTATCCCTATTGTCTTTTGTCCTTTCACTGGACACCACTGAGAAGAGTCTGGCTCTGTTTTTACATCCTACCATAACTCAGGTATTTATACACACTGATAAGACCCCGCCCCCCCACCAAGACTTTTTGTTCTAGAGGTTAAACACTGCTAGCTCTTTCAGTCTCACTCCATGTGAAAGAAACTCTAGACCCTTCACTGAACATGCTCCAGTTTGTCCTTGTACTTCTTGCACTAGGAAGCCCAGAACAGGAACCAGCCCTCCAGATGTGCATTACCAGTGCTGAGTGGAGAGGAAGGATCTCCTCTGTCAACCCAATAGCGATAATAGCAATACTTTTCCTAGAGAAGCCTAGGAAGCTGTTGACCTTCTTTGCTGTGAGGGCTCATTGCTGTCTCATGCTCAACTTGTTGTCCACCAGGTCCTTCTCTGCAAGGCCGCTTTCCAACTGGATGGCCCCTACTGCATACTGGTACACGGGGTTATTCCTCTTATTCCTCTCCAGGTGCAGGACTGTGACATTACTTTCACAGAACTACATGAGATACCTCTCAGCCCAGTTCCCCAGCCAATGACCCTCTGAATGGCAGCATGCACATTCAGTGTACCAGCCACTCCTCCAAGTTTTATATGGACTACAAATTTGCTGAAGGAGTGCTCTGTCCCATCACCCAGGTCATTAATGAAGATGTCGAACCTTACTGGCCTCAGTGTAGACCCCTGGGGTATACCACTAGGGACTGGCCTCCAGATGGACTGATCACAACCCTTTAAATCCAGCAGTTCAGTTTTCAGTTTGTGTCACTGTCCACTCATCTGGCCAGCATTTCATCAGTTTGTCTATAAGGATTTTATAGGAGCCTTGAAAGTCAAACAATGAACTCAACATTTCCCTAGTGTTCCTTTTGCTGCTGACATACTTGTAGATACCCTTCTTGTTGCCCCTTACATCGCTTGCTAGATTATACTCCTTATGGGCTATGGCTTTCCTAGTCCTATCCCTGTACAATCTAGTTCTATCTGGGCTACCTGTTCCTGATTCTGCCTCTTATATGCTTCTTTTCTACATTATTTTTCTGGAGCTCCCTGTTTGTCCAGATTCTGTCACCTCCTGTACATAGGGATGGACTGATCCTGAACTTTGAGGAGGTGATCCTTAAAAATCAACCAGCTTTCCCTGAGCCCTTTTCTCTCCAGAACCATAACTTGTAGGGTTTTTCCAAGCAGATCACTGAATAGGCCAAAGTCTGTTCTCTCGAGGCCCAAGGATGTGGTCCTGAATTAACTATATTTATGTGATTCACACTAGAACGAATAGACCAGCAGATAAAACAGTGGATTCTTATAAGAGAATCTTGAGTTGATTTTGTTTGTTTGTGTTTGTTTTGTCATTACTTTGTTGTGTTGCTTTTTTTTTTTTTTTCTTTTTGTTTTTGTTGTTGTTTTTTGTTGTTTTTAACTGTAAGATTCTGTGGTGGTTTTACTCAGCTGGGCAGCTGAGTTCCACCACAACCATTCTCTCACTCCCCCTCCTCAAAGGGAAAGGGGGAGAAAATAAATGAAAACACATCAGGGGTTGACATAAGAACAATTATCATCATAGGTAAAATAGACTCAGCATAAGGAGTTTAATGTAGTTTGTTATCTGTTATTAGCAAGCTAGAGCACTGAGAAAATAAAAGCAAACTAAAAACACCTTAATCCCATCCACCCTCTTCTACCTCCTCCCCGAGTGGCATAGCGGAATGGGGAACAGGGGCTGTGGTCAGTCCCTAAAGCTTTCTTTCTTCTGCTCCTTCATGGTCACTCTGCCCCTGCTCCATGTGGGGTCCCTCCCACGGAATGCCGTCCTTCCTGAACTGAGCCTGCGGGGGTTGCCCACTGGCAGCAGCTCTTCAAGAACTGCTCCCACATGGCTCCATACCACGGGGTCCATCCCCCAGGAGCATACTGCTCCAGCACGGGTCCCCCATGGGTGGCAGCTCCCCCTAGACCCCCTGCTCCTGAGTGGGCTCCTCTCCACAGGCTGCAGCTCTGGCCCGGGGCCTGCTCCACAGGGGGCTCCTCCACGGGCTGCAGTGTGGAGATCTGCTCCATGTGGGACCCATGGGCTGCAGGGGGACAGCCTGCTCCACCAGGGGCCTCGCCACAGGCTGCAAGGGAACTTATTCGGGCCTGGGTCACCTCCAGCCCTCCTTCTGTACTGACCTTGGGGTCTGCAGGGCTGTTTCTCATTCCTCACTCTCCCAGCTGCTGTTTCACAGAATTTCACAGAATTTCTAGGTTGGAAGAGACCTCAAGATCATCGAGTCCAACCTCTGACCTAACACTAACAGTCCCCACTAAACCATATCCCTAAGCTCTACATCTAAACGTTAGCCTTTCTAATGTATAGCATGACACTGACATATGGACAATGAAATACAGAGAAACTGCATTGTCATGCTAACTAATGCAATTTAAAAGAACAACTCTTTCTTAAATCTGCTCTCACAGAGGTGCTAACAACATTGCTTATTGGCTCTGCTCTGGGCAGCCGCGGGGCCCTTTGGATCCCACTGTTACTGGCTGTTATCTAATTGGGTCAGTTTCTGGATTCTTCTCACAGAAGCCACCCCTGCAGCCTCCCTGCTACCCAAACCTTGCCATGTAAACCCAATACCGCTTCTTAGGTATTTATTTTGTATTTGAGCAATGCATGGTATAATACTGTCCATTCTCTGCTCAAAACTCCAAATACTGCCCCAGTTAATAACACTACAGTCATAACATTGGCTATTTTGTTTGATATAGTGACTGGGACAACATGGTTGCTATGATGACAGCTTTCTTTGTTTGCTCTTTATGACTCAGAAATTTGCAGAAAGTAAACTGGGTATAACTAGTTCATACTCCACATTCCCAGTACTCTCTTCAGGCCTAATTCTCTGAAGAACTCCCACATTTAATAATTTCAAAGCCATAGGCCTAAAATCAAACCACTCTCTAACTAAAAGGGCAGAATTACCTGAAAATGACCATAATTTTAACATAATAATTATATAATAACTCCAACCGGTAACACATTAAGATTGAAAGGATGTGTTTACATAGACAGCCAAATTACTCTGTTTTGGAAGTGAATAGTCCTGCATTAAGTATGAAAGAACTGAATTGTCTTTACAGGATGTAGTAAAAATAATGAATTAAGAAATTATGATAACATCATGACAACCATGAATAAAGTTAATCCAGTGCAAGGGCCTTAATATGTATTTATTTACATAAGTTACATTTTCCTGTGTTCCACTGCTTTGAGTGCTCAATGAAGAAAAAGATTTTGGAGGGCATGGATGGGTGCTGGATCACATTTAAGGGAATTTCATATTCTCCAGTCTGACTCAACAGATTAATGAGAGCTCTCAACTGGTGTTGACTTCACCATGTGAGAGTCACACACTCAGTGATTATTTGCCCTATATCTATATGTCTTGAAAAGAAGAGTGTACTTCTGAGTGAAAGTCTGATCTTTGGGAAAAAAGAAAAAAGAAAAAAAAAAAAAAAAAAAAAAAAAGCACAACAAAGGGGGGGGGGGGGGCGGGGGGAGAGAGACACCTAGTGCTTATCTGAACTTCTCTACCTTTGTCAAAAAAAGAAGTGAGGGATAAACTTTAGTGTTTCATATAGTGACATGCTCTTATCTTTCTTATACCAGTTTTCAGAAGACGACACAAGGATATTAAAATTAAAGAAATCTTTTTGAAAGCCTCATATTTCTTTGAGTATTTTTATTATAATTATTATTATTTAGATGAAAAAACAAAACCTCTGTTTTTAATTTTTGTTTGGGTTTGGTCAAAATATATTGTGGTTTGATTTTCTGATGACAAGCTAAAATTTTCTAAAGGGAGAAAAATCATTTTCCAGGAAGTTTGTATTGAGGTCCTGATAAGAATGCACTGAGGGTGCTGCATGAGCTGATAGAACTGCTGAGCAGCCAATGAGATAATCTACTTCTAAATAACAGATACGTAGTTTCTGATATTGCACTAAAAGTAGATTAAAAAAAAAAAAACAAACAACACAAATAAAAATAGTGGTCTGTGAATGTGTGGGAATCAAATGATCTCCCTAAAATGTATGCATAACAGAAAAACAAGGAAATAATTTACTTTTAATTTCATCCAATTTTTAACTCTTTAAAGTAATCTCTGTACTTAAAAGTGATAAATATTTCTTACAGCAGAGTAAAAGGTTAAGGAATTCAGTACCTTGTAAGCTTGTTCCTTAAAAAAAAAATAAAATAAATAATAATAAAAAGAAATCAGCAACTGAAAAAAAATGAAAGCTTTTTTTCTCTTTATCTCCTTCCACATTTTTAACAACTTTCAGATTGTGAGATTTTAGCTTTCACAGTGTGAGGTCCACCTGACACCACTATCCATGATTATGAAACAGTAAATTGTGCTTTGTCCAGGTATTTGCCTGTGGTTTGTTACTGGTTCAAGGAAATGACATAATGAATAATGCGATTATCTTAACTTCAGTTGTGGGTATCATTGATAAGTGATAAGATTTCAACACATGGCAGCAAGAGAAAAAGCCCAATTACATAGGTCCAAGTTGAAGTTATAGGATAATTTTTGCATTGTGTGCCTAGAATTCCATATAATAGACCAAACAAGAATGTAAGTGATGAATAGGGGCCAATTAAATAGTTAAACTAGCATTTAAGTGCATCTGGAATACAGTCCTTGGCCTCTAATCCAGCATAATTGGACTTCTTCACTACTGGAGTGCAGTCCTGTAGCCAAATTGCAGGCATTTACACTCAGTCTCTCTCAGTGAGATTACATGTCCTTATATCCTGGTTGCTGAAGAGTGAGGAAGGAGCATGACTCCTCTACTGGAATATGGGAACATATGCCTAAGACAGAAGCAGACTTACATGTTCTGTGGAAACCAGCCCAAAGACTGAAGCTCAAAATAAAAAATAACATTATGTAATGGTCATGAATCGAATCTTCCTTGGTTTTATTTTGTTTATTTATTTTTATTTATTTATTTATTTATTTTTGAAACATGAACCTCAGCAGATAGAAGTCATATATGTTTGACAATTAAGACTAGGATGCCTTTGAAAATTTAGCCACTAGTAAATTTAAAGCCCATGATGTCTTGATCACTATTTCAATAGTGAAAATTAAATAGAAATAGGTGAATACTAGGATGTATACAGTGGAAGCAAAAATTGTTCAGACATATTGTCTGACAGCTGGAAGAGAGTTCAGTAATACAATTTCAGCTATAGTATTGTAAAGAAAGATCTCTTTCAATGGTTAAAGGAGTCAGAGTCCTGATGAAAAGACTTATTTGCATGGATCTTCTGTGTATGAGCAAAAGTTAAGGTAACAGGAAGGACAAAAGCTTAAAGGGAAAAATAGTCTGATTTGGTCTTAGGTTCATAGAAGGAAAGTGAACTAAGTGCTTGGCCCTTTACAGTGATGATTTTTCTTAACTCCTCTTGGGTTATGAGAAATAGAAATAGTTTCTGCATATTTCCCTAATTTAGCCATACGAGACAATGGGAAATCCTGCAGCAAATTGCCAGAAAAAGAAAGGAAAAAAATAAAAAATAAAAAATAAAAAACAAAGAAGAATTCATTATTCAAGACAGTCACTAATTCTATAATAGGAAGATAGGAAGCCACCATGATCTGAAGCTGAATACACAGCAAAAATACTGAAGCAATTGAAATGTGTTTCCCTGAGTATCTAACATGAACTTGCAGTGCCAGCTAAGCTAACTGATGAACTGTCTCTTAGATTTATCAAGAACTGCTGGAATGGGCCAAGCTAATTTCCTTGGTCCCTTTATATCGCGTAATTCTTACTTGACCCCCTCTGAGTCTAACATCAAATTGTGTGGTTCATTCGGCTGCCTGTTTGTTGAGAGCACTGTTTCTTGATTTGCTCTCCTCCTGAAGAGGTTTTCTTACTCTCTGTTGGAGTGTAATGTTCTGCAGAAGTCTGACAGAGGATCCAAATATTAAACGTTTACTTGCAGTCTAATGACAGATAGTATTTATCTGCTATATAAATCTATATATAGCCTTTATGGATCACTGACATCCCAGTATGTACTGTTGGTTGCTTTTAGTTTCCAAAGATTTTATTCTTGTGGCTTAGCAATGCACAATCTCATTACCAGTTCAAGTGGAAAGTATAACTTGAGAAAAATTATGTTTCTTGCTTACTTTAATACAGAAATACTTGGAACTCAGAAGCATCACAAGCGGTGTAGCAAAATCCTCATTACAATACTGAAAATGTTTGAATTTTCAGTCAGAAATAATCTGAAAATAACCCTGTAGCAATTATTTAATCATATCTGAAATCATGAGTAAAATGACTTTGTAACTTTGCTATAGAATGCAGTTAAGTACCCCCTCTTATTTAGTTGTGTTTTCTTGTGCTGTCATATGTAGTCTTATCCCAGATGCAATGAACTTTTTTATTTGAAAATGTATATTACCTTATGATCTACAAATTGATGACAAGGTAAGGTTGCCCGCTCATCCTGAAATAATTTTTTCCTTTTTCTTTTTAACAATTGTTTTTGTTAGATACTTGCTAAATGTTTGTAGACTGACTAGCAGTTTTATGAGTTTAGCATTTAGTTCCTTTCCAGTTCCTTTCCAGCCTGAAAATTGGCTTGTATCTGAGGACAATCTCTGACACCCTTTTTTAAACGCGATGCAGCATGTACATATGTGTTTACAGATTTGCCTGTAGGTTTGGATAAAAAAGCATTTTTGAAGTAGTATCACCTCCAGGTAAATTAAAATATTCTTCTCACCTAATTATACCCATTAAAAGTTAGGCAGCTGATCTAATTTAGTCCTATTAGGATTCTTCAGAAGGCTATTTATCCCATTGGCATTAGAGACATAACAATGGGCAGAGATGCCATATTCTCTGGAGATGCCTATCTCTAAATCAGGTTAGATATTTTATCTGCAGACAGTAAGAGTGAGTCGTACATCTAATATTTCTGGGACTGTCCTGGGAGAAGTGAATACTGAATAGCACATCTACACCGAGAAGGCATGCAAGTAAACAAAACCACCTTCTATGTAATTTAAACTGCATTAGTTTTCAGAAATAGTGAGCTCCCACCTGCAAGAAATAAATGGCTGGCAACATGGGAAAGTATTTGCTTGGTCTGACACAGTATGTTCTGCAGTATATGGTTGCATATATCTTCCATATGGTATTCTCCAATGCTAATTCCCCCTTTTCACAATGAGATTTAGCTAACTCCTCCTTTGTAGCCAAGAAAGTAGTAGTACTTGGAAAAGTTTAATAGTAACAATATTTTCTCACAAGCCATATAAGGACAATACTTTGTATATTTACTATACTTTGTATATTTAATATTTTTATTAGTGGGGTCCCAAACCTTCTGCATAATCATCATTTCATTAAGACTTGTGGCATTCAGGCATGCCCTAATCTCTGTATCAGAGACATGTGGCAATAGGGATTCTTATAAAGGAATGAAGTGTGAGTGAAAGTCTGGAGTCAAATATGTGTGTCCTGACTTCCACAGCCACGCTGGAAGGGGTGGCTTGATCACAATGCCAGCCACAAGGGACCATCAGGCTCCCTTGCCATCCTAATCAAGACACGAAGCAGATTAGCCTGAGGACTCCGAGGAAGAAAAGCTCAATTGGCTTAGAGCTGAAATATAATGAGCAGGCATAGCCTCTGTAATTCTTTTAGCTGAAAACCTAACAGTCTTAGTGAATCAGAATGGTGTATTAGGCTCTACTAAAACTAATTGTCTACAAGATTCGTACAGTAATATAATATTATTTTAACATTTTTGGCTTTAACACTGTCCTTATACCTTTAAATATAAAGATTATTTCTTGGAAAAGTGATTAGAATATTAAAACTCTATAAAAGTAGGCATTAGCTGATGATCCTGTCATTATGTTGAGTACCCATGGATTCACCTCAGCACACCTAGTGATTTCACAAAGGCTATTATCTCATGGCTACATCCTCTTCTTCTGAGCTTATTACTTTAAATAAAAAATGTTAATGGTTTCTCAGAAACTCATGATGAGAAATGGAGGATTTCTTACACAAAGAAGTATGCTCTCCAAATTTCAAAGCTTGCATTAAACTTTCCAGCAAATGCTTGAAATTTTCAATCAGCCAATAATATTGCAAAGTGAATTCAGCTTTCTTTTATACTGAGGTGCCATCTGCATATAGTTTATTACTGTTTATTAAATTATACACATGTGATGTATAAAATCACTTAAGAATGTGCATTATGCTTTCACATACAGGGAGCATGAGATGAAATTAAAAAGTCTGAATCATAAATGAAGTCAGACTGAATGATCTAAAAACCCATTCTGGCCTTAAAATCTGAGGTCATGTATTGATCTCAGAAAAAAAGTGTACAAAGTTATAGGAAATGATGGACATTTTAAAACTAAAAGAGCAGACAGACTGACAGCCAAGTATTTGGCTGTATTTCATGTATTACCGTATGGTGGGATAGTAAAGAGAGCTCCTCCAAGACACCAAGATTCTCCTCTTGCTCTTAAACCTCTTATATTGGTGGAGGCTGGGATCCCTGTCATGGTGTTCAGAGTATGAGCCACTTCTGACATAATCTATTTTTTCCTGTTCCTGTTGAACTGCTCCCCCTTCCCCCTCAAACAAAACAAAACAAAACAAAACAACAACAACAAAAAAAAACACAAACACACACACCACAACCAAAACCAACAATGACAAAAACAAACAAACAAAAACCTACCAACAAACAAACAAAGAACGCCACACATCCCCACCTGGACATATGGAAAAAAAATCAATACAAACTTTGCTGCTGCAGAAAAATACACCATAAAAAGTGAGGTCCATAGGTGAGCTCATGGGTGTTGTGATATTATTATTTACTTGGGCTTATAATGGAGGGACAGAAGGCAGAGGTATTAAATTTTGCAGGTGATGAGCCTATGCAGGCAAGCAAGTATATGAGCCAAGAAGGTAGAGGAGAACTGGCACATGCTATGCATGAAGAATTATGCTGGCAAATGCCTAACTGAGTGAAAGCCAGAGTGGTTCCATGTGCTGGGATTTCAGTTGTTGCACATAAAAAAAAAAAAAAAATCTGTACAAAAAGTCATTAGAAGACTTCAGAGAACTTGTCACTATTTCCTGCGAAAATATTGAAAGGTGGCTATGTTTCACTGAAAAAAATAAGTAATTAATAGCACTCATTATGTGTGAGGAAAAAAAAAAACAAAACAAAACAAAACAAAAGAAAACAAAAAAGCACCAAAAACACAACACTTTAATGTTCAGAAAATTGTTTCACGTACCTGAGCAATGACACTTGTCTTCACATTTCTGAGAAGTTATCCCTGTCTCAAAAAGGAGGTGAGCTGAGCACAAAATATCTTCCTCAGCAATGCAGCCCTTTTCCAGCTGACCTCTTTTACAAAACTTTTGTATCAGTTTCTTCCCATGTGCTTTGCTGACATCATCCTGTAGAAGAGAAATATGGACTATGCTGGCAAGTCTCCCCAAATAAAGAATAAATAAATTTTAAAAAATGACAAAAAAAAAAAAAATAAATAGAGGAAACTTGCCATAAACAAATATTTATCTCAGCAGCGTTTAATAAAATGATAAGTTTTTTAGCTCCATAGGTGAATGATCCCTGTACTTGAGTGTGACCTTACCTCCTGCATGGCTGTGAGGATGCAGCAATGCTGCTCTCCACTTTGACACAGACCTGGCTACTTTCAGGATACAATCATAGAATCACACAGAATCACAGAATAGTCTAGGTTGGAAGAGACCTCCAAGATCACCAAGTCCAACCTCTAACCTAATGCTAACAAGTCCTCCACTAAACCATATCCCTAAGCTCTACATCTAAATGTCTTTTAAAGACCTCCAGGGATGGTGACCCAACCACTTCCCTGGGCAGCCTATTCCAATGTCTAACAACCCTTTCAGTAAAGAAGCTCTTCCTAATATCCAACCTAAACCTCCCCTGGCGCAACTTTAGCCCATTCCCCCTCGTCCTGTCACCAGGCATGTGGGAGAATAGACCAACCACCACCTCGCTACAGCCTCCTTTCAGGTACCTGTAGAGTGCAATAAGGTTGCCCCTGAGCCTCCTCTTCTCCAGGCTAAATAGTCCCAGCTCCCTCAGCCACTCCTCATAAGACTTGTTCTCTAGACCCTTCACCAGCTTCGTCGCCCTTCTCTGGACTCGCTCAAGCACCTCCATGTCCTTCTTGTAGCAAGGGGCCCAAAACTGAACACAGTACTCGAGGTGCAGCCTCACCAGAGCCGAGTACAGGGGGACAATCACATCCCTGGACCTGCTAGCCACGCTGTTTCTTATGCAAGCCAGGATGCTGCTGGCCTTCTTGGCTGCCTGAGCACACTGCTGGTTCATATTCAGCCAACTATCGACCAATACTCCCAGGTCCTTCTCTGACAGGCAGCTTTCTATCCACACATCTCCCAGCCTGTAGCTCTGCTTGGGGTTGTTGTGCCCCAGGTGCAGAACCCGGCACTTGGCCTTGTTGAACTTCATACCGTTGGCCTCAGCCCATTGGTCCAGCCTATCCAGATCTTCCTGCAGAGCCTTCCTACCCTCGAGCAGATCAACACACTCACCTAACGTGGTGTCGTCTGCAAACTCACTGAGGGTGCACTCCATCCCCTCATCCAGATCATCGATGAAGATGTTAAAGAGGACTGGACCCAGTACTGAGCCGTGGGGGACTCCACTAGTGACCGGCCTCCAACTGGATTTGACTCCATTCACTAAGACTCTTTGGGCCCGGCCATCCAGCTAGCTCTTAACCCAACAAAGCATGCACCAGTCCAAGCCATGAGCAGCCAGTTTCCTGAAGAGAATGCTGTGGGGAACGGTGTCAAATGCCTTACTGAAGTCAAGGTAGACCACATCCACAGCCTTTCCCTCACCCACTGTATTGGGTCTGGCTGGGATGTTAAATTTCCCTGCAGCAGCCCATACAGTGCCATGCTCTGCACTTGTAGCTAGAACAGCAGCGTTATCACACCAGTGTTGTGTCTGCTGCTGAGAAGTGCTGGCACAGTATCAGAACTTTCTCTAACCCTCCTGGGAGGTGGGCAAAAAAGTGAGAAAGAAACATCACCAGGGCAGCTGACCTATACTAACCAAAGAGATATTCCATACCGTATGATGTCACACTCAGCAATAAAAGGTGGAAGAAGGAGGAAGAGGGGAGGGATGGGCTTTCGTTGCGAAAACGTCTGTCCTCCTCGCGAACACCGGCTACGTGCGTTAAGGCCCTGCTTCAAGGACGTGGTCAGGCATCGCTCATTTGTGGGAAGTACAGAATAATTTATTTCTTCTGCACCTCCATATAGCCTTTACTTGTTTTGTTTTTGCTGTTCCCTTTTCCCCTCCCTTTTCCCCTTTCCCTTTTTCCCTTTTTCTCTTTAGTTGAATTGTTAATTAATAATATTTCCTTAATATATATATATTCTTCTCTTTAATTAAATTATCCTTATCTCAACCCGTGAGTTGTTCTTTCCTTTACTTCTTCCCCTCCTCATCTGAGGAGGGGGAGTGAGAGAGTGGTTGTGGTGTTCAGCTGCCTAGCACGGTAAAACCACCACATCCACTAAGCGTGTTACCTTGTCATAGAAGGAGATCAGGTTCGTCAAGCAGGACCTGCCCTTCATAAACCCATGCTGACTAGGCCTGATCGCCTGCTTACCCTGCAAGTGCCGCATGATGACGCCCAAGATAATCTGCTCCATGAGCTTCCCTGGCACTGATGTCAAACTAACAGGCCTATAGTTCCCCGGGTCTACCCTCTGGCCTTTCTTGTAGATGGGCGTCACATTTGCTAGCCGCCAGTCAAGTGGGACCTTCCCTGATAGCCAGGACTGCAGATAAATGATGGAAAGCGGCTTGGCCAGCTCTTCTGCCAGTTCTCTCAGTACCCTTGAGTGGATCCCATCCGGTCCCATCAACTTGCATACATCTAAATGCTGTAGCATTCTGCTCTGGGCCACATTCTGCTCCTCATCCCCTTCCACCAGCTCAGGGTACTGGGCGTCCAGAGAACAACTGGTTTTGCTGTTAAAGACTGAGGCAACGAAGGCGTTAAGCACCTCAGCTTTTTCCTCATTTCTGGTAACTAAGGTTCCCCCCGCATCCAGTAAAGGGTGGAGATTCTCCTTAGTCCTCCTTTTTGTATTGATGTATTCATAAAAACATTTTTTGTTGTCTTTAACAGCAGTAAAGTATCATAGCAGTGTAAGCCACAGTTTATGGATGTTCAAAACATGACTTTGGTCATGCACTGACTTCAACGAGAAGCTCCCCTGTATAGATTCTTCCTCTGTGCCCCTTTGCCCTTCCCAGCTTTGCTTCCCCTCTCTGCATCCAGAAACCTTTTAAGATCTTCAAGTGGCACCATCTGTTTTACCCTGCAGTTTTGTATGCCAGTATGTTCCCCCACCCGTAGCCTACAACAAAGCAGGATCTAAAGTGTAGTTTTCAAGATTTTATGATGATCTGATCTCATGACCTGGTAAGGATGAGGATGACTTGGTTGGGACAATAGTCTGGAACAGGGGATGGTACTTACACCAGAAAAGATGTCCACTATGATGCCAGCACAACACAAAAGAGATGGACTGGAAATGCACTTATCTATTTCTCTCACTTTTCTCTAAGTTGCTGAGTCCTACTGGTACAAATGTGTAGCCACTCAGGACAAGGCCTAGAGGGTCAGATGTAATGAGAGATTTAATCTCTCTCTTTCACTTCTGAAAAAATGAAGTAGCTGGACAGGAGCACATGCAGACTTATTTTGGATTCATCAGTAAAAATGTTTTTGACATACAGCTTGTGATTGTTACACACTATAGGCACATTAAAGGGCATATCAGCATGACACAACACTGTACCCTAAAGCAATACTCTAGGCATTTATTCACAGAGCTCTAGTGCTAAGTTTTACAGTTAAAATCTAGATTCAGGAAGGAGCTAGACTGTGAAGCTATAGGCTTGCAATCCCTGAACATTTGCTGCAGTACTGTGAAGAGCTGGCCTTAGTAAGAGCTGAGGTTACAGTGGGGAGTGTTAGGGCCACTCATTAAATCCATCTGTTTCTGGGAAAGATATGACCTGCACTGATTTTCTGTTCAGGGAAGCTTTAACCAAGGACATACCGAAGACACCAACTAAGATGAAATGACAGATGCTAGTTAAACACTCATCAGGCATAAGGGGAGTGCAGAAAATCTTTTTGTACAAGGGCCCATTGCTTGCCTGGCATGTGAAGTGTCAGCTTGCATCTAGAAACATAGTAAATAAATCACAGCTGGGATAGACATAGGAGCCTTATTTGTGCACTCTTTCCCCTCAAGCCAGGGCTGAATTATTTTTGTCATATATGTCTGAATGTGGAGTGTATTTATGAGTGAGTGAAACAATGAGGAAAGGAGAGTTTTTTAGTTCTTGGTGGTGGCTATTAAGTTATTATGTTATTTTCTTTGTTGTAAATGTTTTGTTGTTGTTGTTGTTGTTGTTGTTGTTTTAACATTTTTCATCTCATTTACCTTTCACTTCATATCTACCTATAGTTTGTGGTTATGTCATGCCTGAGTCCTGTGCAATCTTCCTTGTGTTTGTATTCTGATAGAGACAAGTTTTTTTTCCATGTCTGCATCAAAGACTTCTTAAAACAGTATCAGTGAAGTCTGTTCCACTGAGCCACTAAGAATACGTGCAAACATGCTGTCCTTAAGCAGTACATGTTGCCACAATACTTTATTACACATTTATGTATGGCTATAAGTTTCCGTTTTAAGGAAGAGGGTGTTGTAGGGTTAGAAAAGGGCAGGGAAGGCTGGTTGCCAATGAGGAGCAGTATCATGGCTGAGCTAGTATTTCAAAGATATTCAGACTTTTCTGTAGAGGGCTAACTTGGCGACTTTTGAAATTGATTAATCCACCCATTAATGCACATCTTTGTTTACAGATGCCATATCAAGAGATAAAACTTCTGCTGTATCCAGACCCAGAAATAGTGTCTGGCAAATCTGCAGGCACTGTGCTAAACTGCTCAACACATTCTCTGCCTGGATGAGGTGAAGGAAGATGTTTCACTTCAGTTAGAAATGCAAACCAGTTCTCTAAATTCAAACCCTCCACTTAAGTTCCTGCTGGGACGTCACAGAGTAGTTACTTTCTTTCATGCTATATTTATTTGAATGACCTTATTATGGAAAATGGGATTTTATATCTCAATGCCCATTACATTATTACATTATTATTTTTTTATTTGTTACAATAAAAACGTTTCATTAAAGCCCTTCTTGAATAGTTAAGTGTGAATCTTGGGAGTGAAAAAAAAAAAGAAAATCGTTTATTGAATCAGCCTGAGCTGGAACTAAGAAAGCATGTAGAGCTGCAGACCTGTGAAATGCTGCATGCTTGTGGAGTTTCATAGCAAAATGCTACAAGACACAGCTCAAGTTCACTTCTAAAATAAATAAAGAAAGAGCCTGAGTTTTTCCATTTAAGGGCAACACAATTTCAGGGCCAGCCTTGGGGAAGAATAGTACCACTAAGATGGAGGGGAAGTGAAGGTAGTGCTATAGCCCCTCTATGTCTGTATGTTACCATCCTAACTCCACCAGCCATGCATGTAAAGCTGAAAGACCTTACAAGTCATCAACTTCTGGAACTGGTTTGCCCCTGTGCAGAGTCAGGGAGATATCAGGATCCATTTCCCCAGTCCCAGAGGGGATGGAGCTGCTGGGCCTTATGCTGTCTCTACCATACAATCTCAAAGCGCAATGACACCCTGCCCCTCTATTAATTAAATTATTAAATTCTTTCTGTAGCTTTAACTTAATACATAATTTACTTCTTTTTATTTAATTAATTTATTTATTTTTTAATTATTTAAAGCTAAAATGCAAATGTAGGAAATTCAATGTACTTAAAAGACCAGGGCTTTTAATTTGGAACTCTTACTTGTGTACAGCATGGTTTTATTTCGGCAACTAAGGATAGGGGAACAGATTCTGCTTCCTGCTACCCCACTGTAAATTCACTGATTTCAATGGCATTTATTCTTGAATTACCCTGGCTTAGCTGCCAGCAGAGTGTGGCTGTGACTCCATGGAGGTTTATACGTTGAGTCTATTGTTGATTAAATATGCACACAAATGCAACAAGCCATCAGTCAAAGAAATCACATTCGCTCTGCTGCCAGGATATAAACTAAAATCATGGAAAGAAAATGCATTCCTCTGATATATTGAATGACACAATTTCAATAGAAAGCATTGCTTCACATTATTTTAATGTGATTAGTGCCTCTGAAAAGCACTGAATTAACAGATTGGAAAAGGGTGTCCTCTGTTTACTGATTCACAGAATCACAGAATCACAGAATTTCTAGGTTGGAAGAGACCTCAAGATCATCGAGTCCAACCTCTGACCTAACACTAACAGTCCCCACTAAACCATATCCCTAGGCTCTACAAAACACAACAAAACCCAACAGCTGTTTTCCTCTGCCCTGTTCTACCAGTTTTCTCGAGTCTGATCTGGAGGATCTCCTCTGATGAACAAAGGAGATTTCCTTTGCCATTGCTGCTTATTCTGATGAGTATGCCAACAAGAAAAGAATTAGCTTTAGTTACAATGTCTTTTATAAGACATTAATATTAGCACACTAAATTTTCTGTGATCTGACTTGCTGCAGCAGCATTCATGTGCTTTCAGGCTTTTTCAGGTCTGAACTTGGGATCAAGAACTGAAAGTTCCACCAAGCACCATTACAAAAAGGATCCATTACTTAAATACCTAGTTGCCACCTTTGCATCAAAAACCTGTTTCTTATTGGCAGGAGTAACTCTCTTGCCCATATACTTTCAGGCTATCAAAATAGAAAGCAAATATTTAAAACATCTCGTAAGAGACTTATCATACAGAATTTATAAATAGATGTGGTTAGGTAGGTCCTATCTGCTCCACCCAGTTCTTTTAACTAGATTAAAAGTCTTTTGTGCATTTTTGGCATCTTGTGGCATTTTAGATTTAGGGATGTAGCTGTAAAGCCTAACTAAAAAAAATCACAATTAAAAAAAATAAAAAAATAAAAAGAAGAAATGCATAGAGAAATATCTTTCCAACTCTGAGCATCTCAGTAATCCATATTTTGCTGAGAATACTTTACGTTTAGCCATACATTAATAATGAAGATGTACACTTGGATGTAGCACTGATTTAATGTGTGCTTCTTGGTTATTCAAAAATGTCGTGATATTCCATCATTTTGAGCACTTGTACAAGGTACTTGGAACTCATAACCAACTGAATCTTTAAGTCTGTGAAAATCTAGCCCTTAAGTGGAGGGACTGGGGCAAATGTCAGCATGTTCCTAAATAAAATTCTGTAGAAGGGCAAATATTTTACAAATTCTGTCATAAAGTTTTGTTTGTCATCTTTCTCTTTTGTTCCTTGATTGCTACCTTGTTATCTTTAGTGATGTGTAATATTTTTGAATAACTGCATTAACTCAGTAGAACTCTTCAGGGAATGAGTTATCACATGACATTTTTAAAGATAAAAAAATCCAGCCACACACTAAATTTAATACTCTTACTGGCAACAAATGAACACCAGCACAGTCCTTCAGGATCCTCAGGTCTCAGCCATAATGTTTTTCAAAGAGTCAAAATATGTATTTATCATTTTATCTCATCTATTTATCCAAAGTGCAGAGCAGATAACTTTAGCTATCATCCTCAGTACAAACAACAACAACAACAACAACAAAAGAGAAAGAGTTCAAGGCATTGTCAAGGAGCTGTTCAGCTTTGGCTCTTAATTAAAGTAAACATAGTTAAAAACATTTCCATCAGAAGAGAAAGCTTTAACCTCTCATAACATTCTGACCACATTCAAGTGAGGGTAGAATCCATGCTACCTCATGGGAAGTGCTTGCAGTATAAAAATTTGCCAGTATAACAGCTGTCAATAAAAAAAAATATTGTGATTTTCATTACGCTGTGCTCATTTATCACTGGTGAAATGCAAGAATGAGACTTTCCATACAAGTTTAGACATATGCCCTTGAGAGCTAAAGAATGGCTTTTCAATGCAATTCCAAATGTTAATATCCCTACAGGAATGCAGATCCAACAGAGGAACCTACTGTACTATGTAGCCATCATATTCACCTCAGTGAGTGAACATCATGCATCAATGTGGCTTGATACTTGCTACTTTGGAGCTGCATTGCATAATCAGCAGCATGGGCAGTTTTTCCTTAGACTTCTGTCCAATTTGATTTGAAATCTCCCTGATATTAAAGATATTTTTATACACACCACAAAACAAGCTAGCAGAGAACTCACTTGAATATTCTCTTGATTTTTTTTATTTTTTATTTTTTTAAAAAAACAAGTTATATCTTAAGTTATAAAAAGGATTGAGAGTGGAAAAGAGAGAGTAGAAAGGACACCATGGCCACAGAATAATAGACAAGTGGGCAGTAATATGTTCACCTTACACAGCTCTAGCATGCTGTATCCAAATTATTCGTCTCTCCCCTGGAAAACTTCATATCAGATAAGTACTGGCAATTTGGAAGGGCTTTAGGAGGGCAATAGCACTGAATGGAGAACCAGAGATTTAATGGGATGAAAGATTAGAAAACTTAAAACTTCAAGGTCTAGCTTTGGAGAACACATGATAACATGCTATAGATTTTCTGACAGAAGGCTATTCCAGAGAATGATATGGACTACTTAGGATTTCTAGAAGAAATACAATATAGGAGGGCAGAACCAAGAAAAATGAATGTCAGGGGTAATAAAACCAAACAACAAAACCAAAACCAAAACCAAACAAGAGACAAACGATAAATAAACAAAAACAAATAAACAAACAAACAACAACAAAAAAAACAACCTCAGTTTACATGAGTCAGAATTCTTTATTATCATCTACAGGGAGAGGAAAAGAGTGTCAATTTGTTAATTTAAAAGGAGCTAGTGTAAAGCATTACAATCTTTTGAACTGTGAGGGGACAGTTGCTGTATCCCTGCAGAGATATTTTAATGTTGTATGACAGATGTTCAGATAAAGTTAAAGGTATGAAAGAATGTGGGGGCTATTTATATTTATTTCGTTTTCCTTTAAGCAAGAATTTGATGGTAGATAACGGGGAAAAAGTGTTAAGCACAGGGAAGATGCTTAGCTGATGATGTCTCTGCTGGTGTTAGGCAAGTCAGAGACAGATTTGCTGGGATTGTTCAGGAAATTTAGCTCTCCCAAACCAGACTACATCTCCTGCTCCTTCATAGGTGATGGGGAAGCCTTATACTTTTGGATCAGTGTTATATCTGCTTTCCAGTTCTCTGATCACCTGCTCCAGATGCAGAGAGCTGGTGTGCAGCTATATGATGTTGAATGGGCAAAACATAAACCTCTCAACTGCTTAGCAACTATGTCTAGTATGCATGACAAGTAGTGTATAAGTAGGGACAAGGGCTAGAGCTCTGTTTCCATCGAGGCTCCAACCTGGTCTGTTATGCTGCAGCTATACCAGATCATCCACTTCCTGACCATCATGTTCCTCTGCTATTGTATGAGTCTAAGGCTGATGGCTATCAGGATGAAGTACAGACTGATTTGTCAGACTAATAGCAGTCTGTCTGAGATGAAGTTGAGCCCACAGCACCTATTTATTTGTTATCAAATGGTCTGATCCTTCATACATTTATGCTTGGGTTAATGGTAGGCTGCCATCCTACTGAGTCAAAGGGAATATATGCCACTGAATACCAGCGTAAGTGTTTGCAGGATTGAGTCCTAAATCTCTTTGTGATGGTCAATATCTTTCAAACTGAGTGATATTAGTACTAACACATACTGAAAGGTAGACTGCAGCCTGGCAGTTTTTAAGAAATGGGCAACTAGCATACTTATGCCTGATTCCTACAGGCTTCAAACCTTAGAGTGTTCTCAGTGTCCATTCTTTGATTTTCAGAAGCTTCACTAGAAGGCAGGTCACAGCTAAGAAGTAGAATAGAAGTTTGGGTTTCAGGATTTTCTGCATTTTAATTTCTTCTCTCAGAATAGTTTTGTCTGAATTCTGAATGTTTTTATTATTATTATTATTACTATTATTATTTTTATTATAGAAATAGAATGGGACAGTGCATAAGAGGTCATTTAGCCTTTAGCAATAACAAAGACACTAGTCACAGACCAAAATGCTTTTATGCTAGGTGTATATGATTCAGAGAAAGAAGACTAATTTTAGCTTTAAAACAAAGAAAGACAATTAGAGAATGATTGAGGGGATGTGGTAATGCTAAGAGACTGCTGTAGACCTTTGGTAGGGCTTAGGATGCCTTATAACTTCAGCTTTTATGCTAAGGACAAAAAGAAATGTCAAGGAAAGATGAATTAAAGGAAATGGTCATAGACAAGAGGCTGTAGAAAAAATTAACTTTTCACCTCCACAGCTAGAACTGACCACAGACCAAGAGCAGACTGGTTTAGGTAACCACAGAAGATAAAACTCAGGCTAAAGGTCAGATCTAGTCTGCCCAAAGACAGGATGACAAATTAAGTACATCTACTTGCCAGAATTTGATAGCAATGAGAAGGTTTTGTTTCAGACTAACATTCTTTTTGCTTTGAGCCTATGTTCATATTGAGGTTCCCACCTCCAGATGCAAGGAGACCCATGATTCCTTTAAATGCAGCAAACGAGGTGTGACCAAACATAGCTCTATTATACTGCAACCAAGTAATCTTTCCTAGCAGCTTAAGAAATGTTGCTAAGTTTACAAATGTCACTAGTAAATTTTAATGTATTTAAGTTTATAAAATTTTTCTTCATGTGTACTTGCTAATAAAATATTTGTATTAGCCTTTTACATTAATTCACTCTATTCATTAATTAATAATTTCAGTAAAGTATTTTATAACCAATTCTTTGAAATACTTCACTTTTTACTTTAATGGTTCTTTGAAGTCTTTTGGTTCCTAAACCATGGTGGGGCATTAACATCGCTCTCAAAGGAAAGTAAATTATACCTGTGCCATTCCTGGGACGTGTTTGTCTAACTCATTTTAGATATCTTACTGCTGTTCAATGACCTTCTGCCATCATCAAAAGGTACTTCTTCCACCTCAGTTGTGTCACAGCTTATGTTTCATTTGTTCACACACACACACAAACACATTAAACTTTTCTCAGTTTAGGGCAATTTCCAAAGTTCACTGAGGTCAGTGGAATCACTTGCACTGGCTTTAATAGAATCAGGCCCTCAGAGATGAAATTCTTATTTTATGCATTTTCACTGACAATTGTAAGGTCATTTCACTTTAAAAGAAAACTTAGAAACCTAAGCAAACCTCACAGTTTACAGGTGAGCAGTGCAGTGATGTTTACCGTTTACCTTAAAATGGATTTGTGAACTGAAAAAACCTTTTTTTTTTTTTTTTTTTTTTCTCTGGAAATGGAGAAAATTAACTTGCCTTAAATACAAAGAGAGAGCAGTAAAATGCTGTTTTAATATATGTTAAAGAATTTGTGTAAGCGTAAAACAGAAATGGATGTAGTGTAACAGTTTTCTCACTGAATGAGTTTTGTCTCCATGAACTATTTGGGATTCAGCTGTGATTCTTTCACAATGCATTTACTCATATTGCTTTAGTGACAATATGCTATAAAGAGTACTTGATCTGCAGCTCATTATTGAGCAGTGTTTTCTGGAAACATAATTACATACTGAGTTTCTTTTGTCTGATTGGGGGAGTGGTGTAACTGTTAGACTTAGGTTTCTGGTGACAATATTACAATTAGGATTTTAAATTCAGCTGGGGGCAAGTTACTGTGTGATCGAAATTGCACTGAAAATCTGTCTACTATAGCAGCCATGGATTGTAATCATATTGCTCACTGGTAACCCAGATCATGCAACCTTGTTCATAAACATGCTCTATGGGCTGAAAGTATTGAAAGAACAAGCAAAGTTCTTCAATCCCTGGTTACTGAGATCTGTTCTGGATTAAATACTATGCTTTGCTTTTGCAACTTTTTTTTGTTTTGTTTTCGGTATTATTATTATTTATAAGTAGGATTATAGGCAAAATCTGAACTCTGTGTCCAGGGAAATGATTTTTAGATGCATGTTAATAATCATTATTATTTTATTTAGTAGTAATTAAACATTACATTAATAATGCTATTATCGTGGGATCAGATTCCAAGTTGTGACGCTGAAAATTTCAATCTATTTATATATATTTTTTAAATTATTTATGTTTAAGTACCATGTTATTTTAATAAGTTGTCCCCTTCACCTTCCTTTATATAATTACTATGTATTTACAGTATTAACTCAAAATTAGTGGACGTTTATTTATGGGAATTAATTGTGTTTCTATAATAAAGCTGCTAATGAAACATATTGGTAAGTTTGTATTGCAGAACCAATTATTTCCTACCAGATATGTAAGTAGGATAGGCCAGATAGTAATTATGTTCCTGAACATAATTGTCACTAGAATTCCATGCAAGTTTCTTCAAATTTACACATAAGCTTTATTAGCTTTCACTTTCAGTAGTTCACCTCCAAACTTTAGAAGAACCATTAAGATGTCCTTTGAACTTCTGAGAAATAGTTTCTGTACTTTTAAGAGTTCACATTGAAGCCTGTGTATTAAAACTATTCAGAGAACCTTCCCCAAAATACCCATAGAAGTGAATTTTCAGGGATGGAAGATACTGTGAAAGAAGTCTCATTTTAAAATTGATTTGCTAAATCAAGTTTAGCCCACTTAATATGAACTACCCCCACTTGCTTCCCAATCAGCCCACCTCTCAAACAATCCCATGGCAATAAGAAGCAAAAAGTACTTTTTCATGAAGTCTAATGTAATCAAAAGACAACAGGCCAGAAGGATAAAATGACAAATTGTTGTTCATAGAAGCAGATTTTGCCCTTAGAATTGTCCATCATGGTGATCTATTCAAATTGTTGTCATTTAATGATGTATAACATTTCACTCTGTAATTCTTAAGCCAGAGCAACCTTGTTCTCCATGTAAATCATGAAATGTGCAGTCTCTTGTAGCTCAGTTAAGTATTTTCATTTGGAAGTTGTCTATCTGCTGGAGGGACTGTATGTGGAATTTTCTTCTACAGACACCATCCAGATTTCAGTGGTAGGCCTCCTCGAGTAGTATGAACTTAAGCCACTTCTGGTCCATGGTATCCTTGCAGTTACAGTGTTTTAACATTGTAGGACCTGGCTCATGATGAACTCAGAAGTCCAGTTTTCAGGTGTGTCTGTGCTAGAGTGGACAGCTTCCCCTCTGGTGGAGACATTTAACTGCTGTCTCAAACAGTAGTGATCAAATCAGAAAGTAACACTCGACAACTGTGCAATGTGAGACAAGTCTGAGGTGAACAGTGAATGTGGTGGAATGAATTCCTTCTTGGTAATCTTGTTCTGCCTGGCCATATGAATTTTAATGATCCCTATTTTAGCAAACATAAATACCATTGTTCATAAAATTATCATCTTGGTCATAAAATTACCTTCCCCTTTTTAAAATTCAGCTGAAGTTATTGACTTGGTGACCCCCCATGACAGAAATCCCACAGGCTGATTACATGCTGTGTGAAGTATTATTCTCTCTCTTTTGTTTTACATTTACCTGTCATTAACTTCAAGTGACCCTCCTGTTCTGGTGTTCTAAGAGACTGTTAAAAAGATGGACTGGCTACTTTTTAACTGTACCCTTCATAATCTTAAATGCTTTAATTAAATCCCTTTTTCATCACTAAATCAACCTAGCTTTTGCAACACTCATATGCAAATCTCGCTGTATCCCTAACTCTCTTTATTTTCTGGACTTCCACAAATTTTAAATTCTCTTACCATTCACAGTCCAAACTGAGTACAGTATTTATATCAAGGCCCACCTTATCTGCAAATACTCTGCAAATAAATATTTCTTATTTGTAACATGGAGTATAAATACTCAGTTTCAATCACTTAATGTATAGTCTGAGTCCCTTGACACTGATCACCTCTTCTGTGATAGGATTAGTCCTCCAACCAGGCATGGAAATACAGTATAATAGGATATACAGGGAACCAGAGAGGTGTTTTTCCTCTTCTGTGTGCTTGTGTTTTCTAGAAAGATGATCAGGATTTGGGTTGCTCTGCTATGTTCTGGCTGATACGGTGTCTTCCTTTTCTTGAGTTGTCTGTTTGGTCCTCCTTGTTATCATTTGCTACATGGGTGTAATGAAGGAAATATTATACCTAAAATTGTTTTTCTTAATCTTGCTGAAATGCCTGGAGGGATTATTCTCTCTGAAACTCTCTCCTATATGCTTTGCCTTTCAAACCACACAGGACTCTGCCTGAAACATTCAACTGGAATCTGTGACAAACAAACAAAAACAAAAAACTAATTTATGATCGTTAATTTTCAGATTTAGAATCTACGCCCTTGGCTAGAGACCACATGGATTTTAAGACCAAGACCAAGTTTTCAAAGGCATTAAAATGCCTTAGAAGGCATATAAACAAATACTGAGATTTGGTTTCGAAGCCAAAAGCCCCCCAAATGTGCAGCTATTATTCAAAATTTTTGTTGATAATGTAACTTCACGATAATACAGTTCTGTGGCAGTAACATTTTTTAAAGTGTGTAATAAGCATTAAAAATATTCTAAAGTGATGCCTAACACAGGATTTAAAAGCAATTGCTTATGTTATTCCACTTGCTTTTGGATTTTTTGCTTCAAGCTTTGCTTTATGTCTACAGTAAGTCCTCCAGAGCTTCCAGAGCAACACAGCTGTGATCTTTCTTGCAGAGAGCTAGCGTGCTCAACTGCACGCTTATAGCATGTGGAAAGCTCTTACCCATCAGGCAGTGCATTACTACCTGAGTGGTGAAAGCTGTCCGATCCCTCAGGGTTCAAACAAAGCAAAGCATAGATATTTGCCCTGTGCATCAACAAAGCATGGCATCCTGGTAGGTAAAGTCAGGAGCACTTTTCGTGCATCAACAGTGTATTGTAGGAAACAGTGGGACATTTTCTCTCTTACTCTTCAAACACACCAAATGTAAACTGTCTGAACCACAACAGTCATCTTTGTGTGTATGAAATAAGCAGGGCAAAAAAAGACCCTGTGAAATAGCTGTGGTTAGTGGCTTGTTGAGTGGGGGTGGGTGAGGAAAGAAACTCTCTTTTAATCAATGTGATAATCGATGACATACGGCATCATACTCTTGCCTGGCTCCATTTTTTCCCCACATATGGCAGGCCTCAGTGACTTCCCCATTTTTTCTCCCTCTGCCCCACCCTTATCAGGCCAACTGGAAATCTGTCTATTGTTTTTTAATGCAGATACATTTGAAAACAGGCATAAATCTTCAGACAAGCCTGCAGTTTTACTGAGGAAGGATTGTTTGCAGCCATGGTTTGTTGAGGAGGCTGATAAAATGCCCATGCCTTTGCTGTGTTTTCCCATACCTGTCTGGCTACGTGCATAAGCCCATGATGCCACTGGCCAACAGGAGCAAAAAGCTGAGTCAGGGAATTGTATGCTGTGCTTTACATTTGGATTTTCATGAACTGCAATGCAAGCACAAAATGAAAATCATAGTGTGTGCTTCTGATCCTGTGATCTTTTTCATCTATTAATTTTGGATCCATAAAGCAAAGGCTGTGCTAGATGTCCTTTGAGTGGGATATGTGTTTGCTTCTAAGAACAATTTTTACATCTCGTTTTTTGGCTCTTAGTGGTGGCACAGGCAACACAGGGATTTTGCTCAAAAGGCCAGCTTTAAGACTTGCATTTTAGGCAGAAAGTCCTGCAGATTTGTGACTTTGTTGATCTCTTTTGGAAGTGAGCACTGGAAAGAGTTCCAACTCTTTCGGGGAAATTGCTCTGTAATTGAAATGTGCAGTCTGAGAAGTTACAGGTAATATCCAAGTTTTACTTTGAAGTCCAGATTTTCATAGATGGAGGAAAACAGTTTTCTCATATTCTTCTTTTTGTTGAAATAACTGTTGTTTTTTTTACTTTTTTTTGGTTACTATTTTCGTTACTGTTCTACAGATAGACAGCTTGAGACACATGAATTCCTTCAAAGCTTTTCCAAGATAATTGAGCTATGAAGAAACTATGGGAAATACTGAAAACAGAAGACTGCTTGCATTTCTGTGGAGCTATTGATTGTCTTGATAGAATTTAGCGGAAAAATTCACCTCATTTGTAACTGATGTAAGCAGGGTGACCAAGAGAACTGAGACACAAAAACTCTTGAGATTGGAGTTTAGGAAGTGTATGAATATTTATTTATTATTGTCCACATAATGCAGTATTTAGAGAGATAAGGAGATAACCAGAAAGGAGGAGCTTCAAGTCTTTGTCATTCTTGTCAATGCACATCATGTCAAGGGGTAATTTGAATTTCAATATGGTATGGAATGTATGAAGTTTTTATAGCAGTTTTTTGGGTTCAGGCAATGTTCGTGACTGTATGTCTTGCCAGCAGGGATAGAAATTTTGTATCTTGGAATGCACAGTACTACAATTAAAGGTGGCTTTTTGAACAGCAGCATGATTACACCGATGAAAGATTAATACAAGTGACAAGTTGTGTTTATTTCACTTTTTTTTTTTTTTTTTTCCATCAAAGACACTATTGCCTGTCCAGCTCTGGAAAATACAAACAACAAGTGTGACAGGCACTTTAAATAATATAATACCAGGTACACCTCTGGCCAGTCAAAAGGTATAGAAGAAGGTGACATGAGATTTTTGCAAGACGCAAATATAAAGATTAGGCAAGGCCTCTGTAGAGTCAGGACACTGTAATAGAATTATTGTGCAATTTAGAGTAGATTACATGCTCTTTTTAGTATCAAATACTGCCCCCCCCCCCGGAAAAAAAAAAAAAAAAAGACAGACATCAAATAAAATAACATCTTTTATAAATATTAACTGCCTGATCTCCTCATGTTATTATGCTATGATCACACAAACTTATTGACTGCAATCTCTAAACAGATATGTAAAAGTACATTGTATTTTGGGGGGAGGCAGGAATAAGTAACACAAAAAGGCTAAGACACACTGCTCTGCATCTTACCATGGAAATTCTATAGTAAATGACTAGATATTAATCCCAATGGTAAAAGCATTTCTGCAGAAACTATTGTATTAGTACACTGATGTACACAAAAAAGTGGGGTATTGCTGGTCAAGCATTAGCTACTCCTTAGATGGTGTTATTGTAATGCCATTTTGTCTAGTTTATTAACAATATTTTTCCTCAAAAAAAGATATATATGTTTATTCCAAAACTGCTAATGTGTTTAATAGTGTCATTCTTTACTATCTCTTTATCCATTGGATGTAGACAATTATGCTCTGAAAAAATCTCAAATTGCCAGTCTATATCAAAACAGATTTTATGACTTAAATTCGGTATCAATCATATTTAGTCATATACCCTGCATTAGTTTTAATTCATTTCCATGTGTGGTTATTCACATAAGATAACTTTACTTTGTGACATTCTCAACTATATACTGATGATCTATTGATTTTAAATCAAGTTCATTATCCATGTGAGTCATTCAGACTCACAGGAATCTTTCCTTTGACTTGAAAGGATTTGGGATCAAACTAAATCCCTGACATATTTTTTAATATCTATCTATTTATTTATTTATTTATTTATTCTGTTCTCCTGTTAGTAGACAAGCTGCTTCCAAGCAATTTGTTTGAGAAGAGTGTGGTAAGTCATCTAACAGCACTCTTCGTCTTCCATTCTTGGTGAGCCACATCATGGCATAGAAAGACATTTATTGCCCTATTTCTATGGGTATCTGGCACACCATTACCTTCTTAGACAAATATAACACCTTTGATCTTGTATATTCTTGCATGAAACCAAAAGGATTAGCACGGAAAGGAGCAAATTATGATTTTGAAATGTATAAATGATAGAACTTTTCAAAATAGTCCAAATTAGGAAATGACTTGTCTGACAGGTGTTTTGCCTATTGGAAAAGATTTGGTAAATATGTTTTTCAAGCCTTTCTGAACATCTGCTGAGTGGTGCCTAGATTGCAGATTTTAGATCTATCTACTCAGCAGTTGTTTTTATTATTATTATTATTATTATTATTATTATTATTATTATTATATTTTAGATTATGGTATGACTACACACTGTTAGAAAGGTCAGTGTTAAAATCAAGCCTCAGAGAGAAACTCTGTACATGAATCTAACACTATTCGTTTGCTATTATAGGTGCCTGAGTCACAGAACATTGAGACTACTTACTAAGTGGGATACAACTTTGGTCAGTGTGAAGGATTTGGGGTCATTTTTGATCTTTACTTTCATTTAATCTAGTTTCTCACAATCTCATTGCCTTGGTAACAAAGCCAAGTTGAAGCTGTGTTTTTTATCTCTGCATTTCAATATGAGCAGCCTTGCTGTTTCTTCACGTCAGCATTCCCAACATGACACTGTACTTACATTCTCAAACAAAGTTTGTCTCTCTTCTTCTCTTTTCAACTGGGCACCCCCCCCCCCCCCCCCCATTCTATTAATTATTCTCCTCTTGAATCTCAGCAAGGTGGGTTAGATCAGTGACAGTGCAGGACTAATGTAGCTGTACAGCTTCTGGATGGAGATTGGTCCATGTCCAGCAGTTCTGAATATGGATAAATGCAGATAAATGTTCAGAGCTTCTGTGTCTGTTCTTGTAGCCTGGCCTACTAAAAGTGCCATGCAAGGAAACTGGTATTTGAAATGGAACTTTTGCCTTTATGGGGGGAAAATGTGTAAACTTTGTTGTGTATGAGATAATTTGCAGCAAAGTGGGTAGGAACTTCAGGGCTTTTCCTGATATTGAAATGAAAAGACATAGTGCTCTGAAGTCATTATCAAAACAGTAAACATCTCAGGTCTGAATTTAGGCTTGGAAATTGTAATAATAATAATAATAATAATAATAATAATAATAATAATAAAATAATCTATTTTTTTCAAGTGAAAGGACAAAACAAAGTGTTGCTGTATCCTTCTGATATGGAAATTATCTGCATTATGTTCTTCATCTTTTAGAGTGAGACATCTGGAGTCCTGTCTTTCTGGTATGATTTCTCCCAATAACGTAATGACTTACATTTTTACATTCATGCTTTCTCATTCACAAGTAGTGGCTGAAGCATAAAAGCAAGAAATATATATTTTAATTTAGCTTCAACCATTCAAGTTTACCTCAGAAAAAAGTCTTGTCCTTAGATGATGTTTTTTTCTACCCATCTAGCCTGTTCTAAAGTTATGTGAGTTTAGTTCTGACATTATTCTTTTCATGTAAAGTCACCCAAACTGCAACCTTGCTTGGATGCATCTGATGACCTGGACTTCCTGCATTGCTACGCTGAGGCTTGAAGAGTATCTTAGAAGAACTGATTATGTTTGTGATCAGCTAAGATGAAATATGGTAATGCTCTGTTTTTTCCATATGAGTTAATGGCTATAATCCACCAAGTTCACACAGATAAAATGATATAATGAGTCTGCAAAGAGGAGACTCTGGAATATCAAAAGAGACTTTATGTCCCTTGGAAAGATCTTGGGGATTGGGAGTGCAAGTAGTGTTCTCTATCCTCCCAGTTGGAGACGGGACCCAAGAAGAAGGAGACAAATGGATCGGGTGCATGATTGCCTGTGTGGCTGGTGCTGCACTCGGGGTTTTGGCTTTTATGATCTCAGACACACCTTTGAGAGACCAGGCATGTTGACACTGGATGGGGTCTACCTGACCTGTACTTCTGAGTGTCAGAAATGAACTAAGGAATATTGACACTTTAGGAAGTGACAAGGAAATACCTGTGAATTGTCCCAGAGGAACTGGGGAGGGCTCCTCTAAACAGATGATGTAATTGATAGCACCCAGCTCAGGTGCTTCTATACCACTACACACAGCATGGGAAACAAGCAGGAGTTGGAAACCACAGTGCAATTAGAAAATTATGATCTAATTGCTGTCAAGGAAATGGGTTGTGACAAATCACATAACTGGAATTGAGGGCTACAAGCTTTTCAGAAGGGGCAAGGAAGGAGAGGCGGGGATGCTGCCCTCTATGTCATGGAGTGAATAGATTGTGAAGAGCTGCCTCTGAGAAACAGGCATGAACAGATTTACAGCTTGTGGGTAAAAATTAAGGACCAGACCAATAAAGGGCACCTTGTTGTTGGCATCTACTACATCCAGCCTGATCAAGGTGAGCCTGTTGATGAGGCCTTCCTGCTTCAGCTACAAGAAGCATTGCACTCACAGACTCTCAGCCTGGTGGGGGATTTCAACCACCCAGATGCCTGCTGGGAAGGCTACACAGCAGGCTGTAAGCAATCCAGGAGACTCCTGGTGTGCATCAAGGATAATCTCCTAGTTCAGGTTTTGGACAAACCAACAAGAGGAGAAACGTTACTAGACCTGGTGCTCACCAGTGTGGATGAACTCATTAAAGAGGACAGACAGGAAGGCCCAGGGAACTACAGACTGGTGAGCCTCACCCCTGTGCCTGGAAAGAAAGGGGGCAGCGTTGACAGCATTGGTTCTATGTTCAGGTGGAGGCTGGTAATGAGTGGTTTCCCTCAGGGGGTTGGCTATGCTGTTTAATATCTTTATTAATGACTTAGGCAGTGGGATTGAGTGCACCAACAGCAAAATTACAAATAATACCAAACTGAGTGGTGCAGTTGATACAACAGAAGGAAGCGATGCCATCCAAATGGGCCTGGACAAGCTTGAGAAGTTGGCCCATGTGAAGCTAATGAGGTTCAACAAATCCAAGTACAAGGTTCTGCACCTCGGTTGGGGCAACCCCAAGCACACATACAGGCTGAATGGAGAGTGCAGAGAAGGACTTGCGGGTTCTTGTGGACAAAAGGCTCGATATGAGCCAGCAGTGTGTGCTTGCAGCCCAGAACGCCAACTTCATTCTGGGTTGCATCAAAACAGGAGTGGCCAGCAGGTCAAGGGAGTTGATTGTCCCCCTCTGCTCTGCCCTTATGGGGCCACACTTGGAGTCCTGCACCCAGGTTTGGGGCCCCCAGCACAGAAAAGGTGTGGGCCTGTTATAGCAAGTCTAGAGGATGGCCACAAAGCCGATCAGAGGGCTGGAGCACTTCCCCCTTGAAGAGCTGGGGATGTTTAGCTTCAAGAAGAAAAGACTCTGGGGAGACCCCACTGCAGCCATACATTAATTAAACAAGGCTTATAGAAAAGATAGAAAGCAACTTTTTTCTCAGGCAGATAGGGCAAGGTGGAGTGGTTTTAAACTAAAAGAGTGCAGGTTTAAATTAGGTGTTAGGTAGAAATTCTTCACTTAGAGGGTAATGAGACCCTGGAAGAGGTTGCGTAGAGGTTGTGGATGCCCCATCCCTGGAGGTGTTCAAGGCCAGGTTAGATGAGGCCCTGGGTAACCTGATCTAGTGGGTGGCATTCCTGTCCATGGCATGGGGGCTGGAATTAGATGATTGGCTGACGGGCAGGGCTCAAAGGGTTCTGGTAAATGGGGCCACATCAGGCTGGTGAAAGGTCACTAGTAGGGTCCCTCAAGGCTCCATCTTAGGGCCAGTCCTCTTCAATGTCTTTATAAACAATTTGGATGTGGGACTAGAAGGTGTTTTGAGCAAATTTGCCTACAACACCAAACTTGGAGGAGTTGTAGACTTGGACAAGAGTGGAAAGGCCTTGCAGAGAGATCTGGACAGGTTGGAGAACTGGGTGATCACTAACTGCATGAAGTGTAACAAAAGCAAGTGCCGGGTCCTGCACCTGGGACAGGGCAACCCTGGCTGTACATACAGACGGGGCAACGAGACATTGGAGTGCAGTTCCACAGAGAGGGATCTGGGGGTCGTGGTCGACAGCAAGTTGAATATGAGCCAGCAGTGTGCCCTGGCAGCCAGGAAGGCCAACCATATCCTGGGGTGCATCAAGCACGGCATCGCTAGTTGGGCAATGGAAGTGATCATCCCGCTCTACTCTGCGCTGGTGCGGCTTCACCTTGAGTACTGTGTGCAGTTCTGGGCACCACAGTACAAAAAGGACATTCAGCTGCTGGAGAGTGTCCAGAGGAGGGTGACAAAGATGGTGAAGGGCCTGGAGGGGAAGGCTATAAGGAATGGCTGAGGTCACTGGGCCTGTTCAGCCTGGAGAAGAGGAGGCTGAGGGGAGACCTCATTGTGGTCTACAACTTCCTTGCAAGGGGGAGTGGAGAGGCGGGTGACCTATTCTCCATAAACACCAGTGATAGGACCCGCGGGAACGGGATGAAGCTGAGGCAGGGGAAGTTTAGACTAGATATCAGGAGGAGATTTTGCACTGAGAGGGTGGTTGCACACTGGAACAGGCTCCCCAGTGAAGTAGTCACTGCACCAAGCCTGTATGAATTTAAGAAACGTTTGGACTGTGCACTTAGTCACATGGTCTAAACTTTTGGGTAGACCTGTGCGGTGCGAGGAGTTGGACTTGATGATCCTTATGGGTCCCTTCCAACTCGGGATATTCTATGATTCTATGATTCTATGATCTTTAAGGTCCCTTCCAACCCAAGACATTCTATTATTCTATGAAATGCCTCATGCCCATCCTTCTACCTTAGCTCTGCTTCTTTCCCTCTAATGTATCAGTTATACATAGAGAAATATATACTATATATACCCCTTGTATAATGTATCCATTATACATTATACAAGGTGTATATACCTATACATTATATAGGGTGTATACTGTGTATATATACTATATATATAATAAATATAAATGTATATTAAATTTATGTTCATTATAATAAATACAAATATATACTATACCCTATATACTATACCCTATATACTATACACCAGCTATACAGCCCTTCTCTCTCTTTTCATAAGAAATATGGTCAAAGCTTCACCACTGCCATTGTCTCACTGTGTTTGAACATGGCCTCAGCATGGCATTGTTTTAACATATTGAAGGCCAGGTTTGTATTTATAAAGATTATCTGGCTATTTTCATTTTTAGATGAAAGCGATTATTATGAAGAAGATGAACAAAATTTTAAAAATAGTCCTAAACTTTTGTGTCTTTTAGATTTATTTTTTTTTCTGGTCATTGGATTCCCTCAATAGTGTCAACTAGTAATAATAATAATGATAAAGCTTAGAATGTACATCTAAATTGTTGAGATTAAAAACCTCAAGAAGCTATGAAGTAATTTCTAAGAGCATTTGTGTTTTAGAGATATATTAAGAGGAGCTGTGCCAAGATATTTATATCTGAAATTCTCCCTATTATACACTGGGGTTTCAGTATATACTTCACAATTTAGCTTATAAAGCACTTAGAAACCTTTTTTTTTTTTTTTTTTTTTTTCCTATTGAAATCTAAAATCTACATAATTCACTGAATAGATGCTGATAAACTGGCTTTTACTAATCTTGGATGCTTTTTGCAATTTATCTTAATCTTTCAACCAAGATATGGCCTCATTCAATCCTTTCCCAACATTTGTTCCCACTGAATGCTGCAAATGAATCTCTGACTTGGGGATTCTGCTTTTAGGGCATTTTCTGAAGTTCATGTTAAAAAGGTACATGGTAAAATGCATAAACAATTCTTGGAGTATAACACAACTTTTCATCATCAGAGAAATGCCCACAGTACTGGGCTGTAACTGTGTTTCTCCTCTCTGATGAATTTAAATGTAAGTCTGTGGGTCCCAGAAGAAGCTGAGCATGAGTAAACACAGGGTTACTCAGCCACGTCTGGATGGACATTGGTCTGCATGGCTGAGCAGCAGGGCAGAGTTCTGCTGATGTGGGCAGTCTGACATAAGTTAAGCAAATGATTTTGTGCTTATGCAGCTGAGAGCCTACATTTTTATGTGAGCAACTCTGATCTATACCTTTGCTCATGAATCCAGTATACAGAAATATGTGTTGAGAAATGTTACTTATGGGAATCTTGACCAAATTAGTCAATTCTCAGGGATGTAAGATAGTTAAAAGGCAGACAGTTCCAGTCAAATAAACTGAGGTGTATTTATGGCACAGAAATAGAGCAGACCTAAGATCAAGGGTCTGGAGTCAGTATATTTGAGAAATAATCAGAATTCAGGTCTCAGAGAAGGTGCACTGAAAACGTATGGTTGTGATGGTTTTTCTCGGGTGGGCAGCCACCACAACCGCTCTCTCACTCCCCCTCCTCAAAGAGGAGCGAGGAGAAAATATGATGAAAGGGGCTCAAGGGTTGAGATAAGGATGAGGAGATTGCACAATAATTATTGTGACGGGCAAAACAGACTCAGCATAGAGATATAGTAAGATTTATTGCTTATTACTAACAAGCTAGAGAAGTAAGAAACAAAGGAAAGAAACCAAACGCACCTTCCCCCCATCATCCACCCTCTTCCACCTCCTCCCCCCGAGCAGCGCAGGGGAATGGGGGAATGGGGGTTATGGTCAGTCTATAGCACTTCTTCTCTGCCTCTCCTTCTCAGTCACTCTTGTCCCCTGTGCTGTGGGGTCCCACCCACGGAATGCAGTCCTTGCCGAACTGATCCAGCGTGGGCTGTCCACAGGCAGCAGCTCTTCAAGAACTGCTCCAGATATGGGTCTGTACCACAGTGTCCATCCCTTGGGAGCAAACTGCTCCAAACTTGGTCCCCCATTGGCAGCAGCTCCTGCTGGGTCACCTGCTCCTGCGTGGTCTCCTCTCCATGGCCTACAGGTCCGGCCCGGAATCTGCTCCGGCAGGGGTCTTCCACAGGCCGCAGTCTTCGTTGGGACAGGTCCACCTGCTCCACTGTGTTCTCCTCCATGGGCTGCAGCGTGGAACCCTGCTCCACCGTGGTACTCCATGGGCTGCAGGGGGACATCCTGCTTCACCGCTGCAAGGGCCGCAGGGGGCTTCTGCTCCGGCGCCTGGAGCAACTCTCCCCCTCCTTCTTCACTGACCTTGGCGCCTGCAAGGCTGTTTCTCACTCCTCTCACCCTCCCAGCTGCTGAGTGGCGCAGCAGTTTTTTCCCAGTCTTAAATATGCTCTCACAGAGGCGCAAAACAACATCGCTTATTGGCTCAGCTCTGGTCAGCAGTGGGACCTTTACCAAACATGGGGCAGCTTCTAGATCCCTCTCACAGAAGCCACCCCTATGGCCCCCTGCTACCAAAACCTTGCCATGTAAACCCACTACAATAGTTTACAGTGAAGCCAGTATGGAACTGGAGGTGTTCGAGAACTCTTGGGACCAGACCCATTGTTTATGTTACTTTTCTCATGCTTCTCAGTTATTTAAAAGAAGATCTGGAATAAATTAAGGCATAGAGAGTTTTTTTTTTTTTTAAAAAAAAAACTAGACTGGCAAGCTGGTGATGCATTAAAAGTGGGGGTCTGCAGTGAGACAAAGGGCCACAGTCTGGCACTACAGGGAGATGAAGGATTTGAAGAAGAGGTCCAGTAAAAAGAATCAACTCCAATATGTATGGTTACAACAGAGAATGTGTTCTAATGAATAGAAGGATATCTATGGGGATTTCTCTGATCTGTGGTTCATTACTCATATTCCCTCCTCAAATTTCACCCATATTGACAATAAATTTAGTAAGAAGCCCAAAGAATCTTGTATTTGTTAAAGTTTCATGCCATCGTCAACATATTCTGCACTAAGACTTAAGTTACTTTTCCCCATTGCAAATAATAGTTTCCATACTTTCAATACCTCGAGGGAGTTTGAAAATGACTAATTGATGGTTTTTCCCTGTTTTAAATCATTACTGTATTTTGGACTTAGAAATGTGTGGAATTAGTCTCCCTAGTGCCAACAGTAAATTCTCCAGTTCACTAAGCAACCAGTTGAACAACCTCCTCAATATTTAACCATGTCAATTGTAAACAGGCAGATTCTTTGCCTGTGTAGTTTTCTCAGGAGAACCTAAACCTTCCTTGTCAAAATATGTGTGTTACAATGGACATTCAGCTGCTTCCCTTCTAATGATGAACTTTGCATTGTATAAGACAATGACTGCTGTTGTCATGCATCCATTAAAACCCCACCCGCAGAGCCATGTACAGAGCAGTGTGGCTAGCTGGGGGTTGTGAACTTCCAAAGATCTTGTTTGTTGTGATGTGTTTGTTTGTTTGTTTATTTATTTATTTATTTATTGTCTCTGGAGTGGTGGATGCATAGTATTTTCAGGTAACTCCGACTACTGTGTGATATTTAATCACCTCCTCTGCCTCTCAGTAATCGCTTTTATTGCATTATGCTAGTCAGCATATTCTGTGCACTTTAATATACATGAGGTTGAGGGAGGAATATTTTTCACTGAAGGCTTTATGGAAAATTTTGCATTTATTGATTTCTGTTAAAAAAAAAAAAAAAAAGTTATTCTTAGAAAATCAATGAAAATGATTGCTGTGGCCATATTTGTTCAAACAAACAAATAATCCAGTATAATGACAACAGTATCTCTCATTCCCACATTTCACCTGGAGAAGGAAAACATTTGATCTGGAAAGCCTGTGTACTACATCAGTCTGCAGGAATATCTTTTATTCATGTGTATTAAAAAAATATGCAAAGAGTTTGTACAAGTTTGGTAGGAAAAAAATAAAAATAAAAAAAAAATAATAAAAAAAAATATATATATAGTTTGACAAAAATAAAGCAAACTCATCCAAACAAGCATTGCAGATTTGGGACTTCTGGGGCCAAACTGTCAGAAGCACTCCTGCTATCTTTCTTCAGAAACATGCTGGAAATTTTATATGTATAATTTTCCATCAGTAAATTTTTTCATTCCAAACAAAGCTTTTCATGGGGAAACTATGCCATGCATACAGAGCAAGCCTCACACAGCTGATGATTGCAAATCATCTATTCTTAGTGTTCATCTATTAAAAACTGTGGAAAAAAGGAATAACTGAACTAATGAATTCAAATCATGTGGCTCCTCTAGTTTCCTACAGCACTGTGCATGCTTTTTCCAAGCTTTGTGAACACAAGAATCGCTCATTCAAAACTATGTCAGGAAAATGAAAATCACAATCAAAATGTAATTGTTGATGTAAAAACATGAGTCTGCTGCCTTGCAACACATTTTCTTATCTGAGAATATACGTCTCATGATACATTGCATCACAGCACAACTACTTCAACATCTCAGCCTTATGTGGCCACCAATTAAGAAGAATTCTTGGCATGAATGATGTTCAGCCTGAGGCCAGGTCACTGTCTGATGTAAAAGACTGGAGCTTCAGGGCACTGGCAGTTCTGATCCTCTGTTCTGTACAAGCTGAATGAGTTGATCATTACAGAAACCTTGTGAGCCAAGGTTCTGTTATCATCTCCATTTTACATCTGGGGATTGAGGTGCAGTCAAAAGTTGTCTTTGAATGTTCCCTATGAAAAACCTAAGGTCTGATTTTTCAAGTGAGATTAAAATTTTGCAGAACTTTAAACATTTCCATCACAGCTCTCATTGACTTTAACATTGCTTACCTGCAGTTACCAGTTACTGTGAAATCAACAGTTCAGAATTACCAGGAAGCCTATCTGGAGTGTTCTAGCAGCAACACACCCCTGATAATAAATCACATGTGAAGGAACAAGCTTTCTTTTTCTTTGGAAAAGGGGGGTAGGGGCGTGGGGTAGGGATAGGGGGGACACAATCTGCCACCTCTTCTCCTCTTCTATAATTAAATAATAGAATGATTTTGATGCATCTTTTAACTAACCAAAAGTAGCATATTGACAATTTTAATGGGCTAATTATACACTGATGGTCATCTAGAAATGTGCTCATTTTCAGGTCTTTATGTCCTGACAACTCTAAGAGTTATCAACTGGAAAATTGTTATGCAAACACAGAATTTCAATCACTAAAGCCCTGAAGGAGTAGGTTTGACTATCCTGGGGTTCTGCCTGTGCTGTCGAGGGAAATAAAAGGTTTTTGATTCTCTTGGTCTGGGATCCAGTCAGTGTCCTGATTAGTTCTGCAAAAGCAAAAACCTTTGCCAATGTATTAAATTGCATGATCAGAGCCCTGAGAATCTCCGAGATTAACAGTAGTTCACAAGGGTTTGCACTGACCTTTGTTTCAGTCTCAATTTGCATGAGTTTGCAACGTCTGCATTTTGCTCTGCCTTTCTGGTTGGAAACCTTGAATCCCCTTGCCAGAGCCTGGAAATGGTGAGAGAGCTCATCTTAACCCCAGCATGCCATTCACAGTGTAGCTGCTGGTATTGCTTGTGCATGAAACCAGTGCTGACAAAAAATATAGATTTAAGTCTCTTGAAAGTGTTCTTCCCATGAAATATTGTGTCTGTGAGGGCTCAAGATGATCCTCTTGGCTTGGTGTCTGCCTATCACTACAGTGCAAGGATGGCTCCTAGCAGTTCAAAGGCAGATGCTAGGTCATAACTCATTTGTGGTCCTACCCACAACATCCCTGTCTACTCCACCACGTCTTCACCATCTTAGGTTGAAAAGTGAACTTGCAGATATATCCCTTGTGATACACAGATATATTTACTCACATTTTTCTACTGGTTCATCTCCACAAACACGGACAACCCATTCCGGTAGCACAACATAACTTGACAGCCTGGGTATTTGAGATAACTAATAATTTGATAATGATTTGATAATTTGAGATAAATACAAAACATGATGCTTTCACCAGAGAAAAAAGAGGACACAAGGGAAAGAAGATGGGCCCCAAATGTCTCAGCAGTAACTGTGAGGCTCACAGGGCTATCCAGTTTGGTTCTGTTTCCGTAGGTTAGCCCATGACTCATAAATGTTCCTGAGCTTTATTTCATACTGAGACTTGCAGGTAAACAAACTGCATTATGTGCATGAATCATAGAGTAAGAAGGAGAACGAGGGGAAGAACAGGTTGGAAAGAAAGGCAAGAAATGAATGGAGAAGGAGTGGAGCCTTATTAACAATGAGTGAAAGAGAATTGCACAGATCTGAAGACGAAATGGTAAAGGAAGGACATGAGAAGTGGGCAATGACGTCCTTCACTGCTACATACTGGTAGGCCTTATTTTCCATTTATCAAATGACTGTCTCCATAGGGTAGGAAGGCAAGGTTACTGAAAAAACTGCAATAAAATGAAAAATGATTCTAAATCGAAATATTTATCTGTTAATTGTATAACACAGACTACAGTATCCAGAAATGAAATATTTTTGATGTTTTCAAAAGAAAAAAAATAATCTTTGTCAATCACAACTCCTAGAATGAACTTTAATAACATTGGTCCAGTTAATTCACTCACGTGTTCTAGTTCTCTCTTGATCACATCCCAAAACCATCCCTTGAGTTGGTGTCATTCAGCAAAAACAGGCTGTGAGTTGCTGCCCAGAGTGGAGTGAAATGGGGGGCAGCATGTGCAGGTCTGTGAAGGGGCAAATAAGACATGATGACAGAGCCTTTGGAGATGGCTGTATGATTCTTGCTTAGAGCATATTTGGTCCCTAGCAGGGCCCTGACTCTCATGCACATTAAAATTCACGCAACAAAAAATTTGGAAAGGGAAATGATTGGAAAAATTAATGTAATACAGTCCGATATTCTTTTTCATGTTACATTATCCTGCCAACAGATACCATCAATCACAGTTTTTAAGAAGCATGGTGACATTCTAAGTGGTCTATGAATATTACTTTGAAAATTAGACTAATTCCTTGGATGAATTTTAACTTCACTTTCTCCACTTTTACTTTTAGAGAACTCTGACTTTCTGTCTCTTTCTTTCCCCCTGCTCTTTCTTTTTCTCAGGATTTCCATGGCCACTGTCATTGCAGACTGCTGTAATTAAACTAACAAAATAGTAGTAGAAGTACCATGAAGAAATTTCTGTGGTATTTTACAGTTTGCTTAGAAAGGATTTTAAGCTGAATGAGAGATATAAATAACCACAAAGCAACCTGGTAATATTTGTAACCACTCTTCAGTAATTATGAACCTTCAGTTTATATAATACTTCTGAATACAAGATTTTAACTGAACTCTGTAAAATAAGCATGATTTATGCCTGCTATATGACAACACTCCAAAAATCCCCAAACCAAAATCCAACATACAAAACATTCACCTAGTCCTTTTCAAATATTTGAAACCAATTTGGACCAATTTCTCTATTTGTGTTGGCTCATTGCACAGAAGTGAACTACCAATGAACTGTTTATGGCTTCCAAATTATCATCTCTTCCACTGGCCTCACACAGGATATGGCAGCCTGGGGGAAACTCTATTAAACAGATGTTGTCTATTGACAGTAACTCCAGAAAAGCACCCGGGACGTGCATAACTAAGTCCATGGCATTATGATCCTTAAGACTCCCCGCAGATACCAGATCTCTTTGGGGGTGTCTCCTGTGTACTCAGGGACTCTGGGGAAAGTGACTGTACTTGAAATCTTCTTTTTTGAGGATCAAGTGCAAAGGATTTTGTAGATACAGAGGTCTAACCAGATTATGTCTGTTGGTTTTATTTTTATTTTATTTTTATTTTTTTTCCTTCTTTCTTTTTTCCTTCTTTCTTTTCCCTATTTATTTGCCTATTGTCTAATTCTTATATGGAAAGGAAAAAAGTCTATTTGCCTTTTGTGAGTTCTGACAGGAATACCTTCAATTTCAATTTATTAGTCTTTGCTCAGGCTACCTATATGCTCAGGATCTTGGGTGGTGACTGCTCTGTGCTAAATTGCACCTGATACAGAATGGAGGATGTGCTTGACAACTTCTGCAAAACCTATAAACTAAATATAGATGCTGAGATGGTTTGGACATGCACACCTATTTCTAACTCTAATCTACATGTACATGTAGACACATATGTACATGATTGATATACAGGTTAACAGGTATGATTTTAAGAACAGTGCATTATTTCAATAATTAGTCTTTTATTTTGAATGCCTTAAAGCTAACTTACTTGCTGAGTAGACTTTTCACGTGGAATGATAAGACAGAGTTTACAAATGTTGTGTGCAGGATCTACAGGTTGTTTGAACCACAAAGGATCTTACTGAACATGGAGCCTGGTGTCTGGGTTTCTTTCTAAGAGCAAATATGCAGGAGGAATTTTTCTCTTTTGACACTGAGCAAATACAGAACTGTGTTACATACCTTATTGCAAGCCATGGTCAGAGAGGATTTTATAGTATTTGCAGTCTGCTAGGGTGAGTGATAAGCTAACCCATTTCATAGTTTTAAACCTCTCCTTTCAGCAGGGTGATCTATCCTCCTCTGCTCAGGCAGGCTGCCCAGCAGGACAATTTTTCACACATGAACTCTGCCATTATACATTCATATAGCCATCCTACTTTGCACCTTGTCACTGTCTTTGCATGTGGAGTTACTGGTTTTGATGTGGGCAGTATTTTTTTCCATGGGTGTTGATGGACAGTCTGTGCACTTGCATATATATTTTGCAGGCAAATATTTGAGATATCCTGTCCTTCCCTGATGACAGTCAATTTTCAAAGGTGCCTATCTTTGTTAAATTTAAATCAATTTTGTCTGAGTGTAGTCTCAGCTACCAACCATTTGAAGCTGACGGAGAAGCCATTTGTTAACATTCAATTTTGAGATGACTTTTGTAACCTGTGGATAGACATTTAAAGACAGGAAATTTATATCTGTAAATGTTATTATTATTATTATTATTTTAAAAACAGCAGAGAGTATATTATTTCAGGGCCTCAATCTGGTGGTAATTATTTGCACTGCCTTAAATACTGAGTGAATTTTATATTTGGAGGTCAAAACGTAATTAGAAATTACATGATCCTTCTGCCCTTCAGAGTTCCTAAACAGGGTGTAAACTGGTATAGATGCACTGCAAGCAGTGAATTGTTATTATTTACCTAATAGCTGAGCCTTGAAATCCCAAGTGAAATTGAAATCCAGTTTTATTATAGATTGTAAGTGCCATGAGGCAGTTGGTCTCCAAAGAATCTCCCTGTCGAAATATATGAGGAAAAAATAATAATAATAATAATAAAAAAGAACGGAGAGGAACAGACAGACGTAGGAGATAAAAGAGTATTTCTCAGAGGATGCCTAGATTTTCTGAGGCCTGGCCTAGTGTCTTAGTCTCTGGGTAATACTGTCTCTTCAGCCACTCTTTGCCAATTTACACCACTGCGAGATCTGATCTCATGAATATGTTTCTAGTCTCTTTTCATAGTAATGCTGAAAAACTGCTGTTCCCAATGAAGTCAGTGGGAGTAGAGGAAATTGAATATCTTAGGATCACAGGATGGCATGGACCTCAGGAGGTCTCTAGACCAACTGGCTGCTCAGAGTAGGGTCAGCCATGAGATCAGACTAGGGTGCTCTGGGCTTTGTCCAGTCATGTCTTGAAAACCTCTGGGACAGAGACTCCAGGCAATCTGATCAAATGCCTGAGTGTCCTCACAGGGAACAGGTTTTTGCCAATATTCAGCCTGAGCTAATGTTTGCAATTAGTAATTTAGCCAGTGGAAAAAATATATATATATTTTGTGAAGTGGAAAGGGTATGTGAATTCAGGCTACATTTCATGAAAATATTTGGCAAAATAAAAATAAAAATAAAAATAAAAAAGTATCTGAAGCATGGAAAATAGTTTCCTTAAGTATTTTTAATTCAAGTCTCTTCGAGGCTGATTTCATAACAGAACACATGACCTAGGACTGATCTAACTACTGTGGGAAGGGAGTTTGTATGTGCTCGTGTGTGTCTGGGGACAGTGGGGTCAGGCCTACTTAACCACTTCACTGCTTAACTACTCTATACTGACTACAATTCAGCATGGTACTGAAGTGCCAGAACTAGATGGCACTGAACTAGCAATAGAACCGTAAGAGGCTCAGCAGTAGCTCAGGTGCATCCTGAATGTAGGTAGCTATGCTGCTTTCAGACCATGAATTTTAGCTTGTGCCTGCGCAATTATAGATGTCACTTGGATCTTCTCCATCATTCAGAATAGTCCTCTTTTACAGCATATCTAACTGGCAAGAATCAGGAACATGAGCATCCGTATCAGAGGAGTGCTAAAAATGCCTCCCCAAAGGTGTCTAATAATATTTTAATCAGACTGAGCAATCGTGTGCCACCCAGAACAATCAAGAACTCAAAGCCCTCAAGGATTTAAAACCTGTCTCTCCCATACCACAAAGCAGCCCCTCAGCACTGGTCTCATGGGCAGAACTATAGTCCTTTCTGGGTTTTGCAAGTAGTAGTTGAATCCCATTTTGAAGTTAGCCTTTCATTGCCTGTTCTCTTCTGTCACTAAAAATAAACAAAATTTAACTGAAATATTTTGTTCCAGGCTGAACAAAAATTTTGTTTCAACCAGAAATAATATTATACAAACTGCCAAGAATCCTGAAAAATTATAATTTCAGGATGACTCAAAACCATGTAGCATGTCCATGCAAACAGTGATGGATTTTTTGGAAAAAACAAGAAGGTGGAAAATCAGTTAGTTGCACAGGTTTTAGCCTCTGTCTCCTTGAAGCATAAATTAACTGTAGATCAAAGAACAATGTTGAAATGTTTTAGTCCCAAAATACTCTTTCAGGAGTATATGATTATGCCAAAAACATTAGCTATAGTGGACATTACTTAGCCCACACTGTAAATGAGATATATGCAAGTATACCAGATAACTAAAATATAGAAACAGGCAGATAAGATTAGTATTAATGAGAGGTCCAACCTTTTATTTCTTTATTTCTCTAGTTAACCACTCTGTGCATTAACGACTATGGAATATTTTATGAGTCATCTTCTACTATGTTCACTTAATGCACTCATCATTCTTTCGTCTAAAGGTAATTGTTTTCATACACGTATGGTTTACTGAGTGTTGAAATAGTCAAGCAACACTGATCTCCCCCTCCATGATTTTATTCCTGTTTGTGAAATTCAAATCTAGAAACTTGGTTGTTCTTTTGGGGCAAATCCAAAGCATTACATTTTGTGACAGCTTACATACCAGAGCCCATAGATCCTTTGCAACCCATGGAAGTGGCTGATTTGGAATTAGAGCTCCTCTTTGATTGATCTAGATTGGCACTTTGCATGCAAGGTTGGGGATGGAGTTTGCCATACTTCCTCTCAGAATAAGGAGAGGCTTTTTTGACTTTGCTGAAGTGAGTTCAGAATCTCTTCTCGTATTCTCATCTTCCACCTGAGTGAGGGGCTTGCACAGGCCCCTTTAAGCATCTTGAGCCATGTCTGCAACCTGCCTGGTGTTTTGCATCAGGAGGTGCAGGCCCAGTATGATCCTGGTAACAAAGGCACTCAGACTCTATAAGTAATTATTTAAAATGCCATTTATTAGAGCTAACACTATAAGAATAGCACAGATAACCTTACATTCTTTTAGATGCTGGTCTGCCCTGGGCTGTGTACCATCAAACAGGACTCGTGCAGCTTACCATGCAGACCCCACCCATAGCAGAGACTCTCCCCTTCTGGTCTTTCAATATATTGCATGATTTTCTTACAAGGAAACAATTCTATTTATCATTTCTACAGTCAAACAGAATGGATATTCTCATGAGAACATCTTGCTGCACTGTTAGGTAAAAGCAGAGCCACACAGGTGGCGTAGTTGCTCCTACCAAGTGGGAGCTGCCTGCAGGCTCTTCTGTTACAAGATGGTGGAGTTTATCCTGTGGGCAAGGGATTTTGCAGAACAACACAAGACCACGCAAATGTGCAGCACAACACAAGCATGGGTGTACTCAGGTTAACATTACTGTGGGTTACCGACTCCTCAATGTACAATGGTCTTCTGGTCAGGGAAACTACATCTTGGTGGCTGTGCCCCTCAGGCTGCTGGGACCTTCAATGCCTAAATGCTATTCCTTGCAAAACTCAGATCTCTGCCTTTCTTCTCCTTCCCTCCCTCTCTCTCTCTTTCCTTTTAATCAGCTGAAACCAGCCCCTCCACACACACCATTTCTTTAAACCGTAATGTCTGCCCTCACCCCCAGTGATTCCTTTCCTGGGCAGCACTAAAACCGAGGGCAATTTTCACAGGTGTTGGATGGCTTTTGCTCTCTACTACATTTGGAAAGAGTTGCAAAATCTCTGGACTTCTGATAATGCAAACCCCAGAAGGACTCTTACAGCAGCATAGAGCTACTCAGTAAATGTCAGACTAAGAGCTTACATGTTTTCTGTTGTGCATTTACCAAGGCCCTCCGATGTTGTGTGAAAACAAGTTAAAGCACATTGGGCAGTAAGGAATAGTGAACTTTATGATTGCTGGGTATCACTGGCAGCTAATACAGTTATTAACTGTTGCACTGGTTTCTGCTTCTGACCAATTGTGTGATACCCCATAAATGCTTCATAATATCACTTTTAGCAGTTTGTCCTACTTTCGAGGTTAACGACCAGTGAGATGATAGGAAGTGATAAAAGTACAAGTATGTAAGAACAGCAGCACTGAATATCCTTCCTTTACCAGACTGTGTGCAACCCTCCTCATACCTTTCCCACGAACCTCTTGAGAAGAGTTTGTTATGCAAGCTTGCAAGATGTGGTTCACACGGTAATGGATAGAGTCAGTTAAACTTTAGGGTGTCTCTTATTCTTACAGTTAGTTACAAAGCAAACAATTTTTTTTTTTTTTTTTTTTTTTTTTTTTTTTTTTTCCAAACCACACCATAAAGATTAAAATAACAGATTAAAGTCCAGCAGGAAAAATAAATAAATAACTAACTAAATAAATAAATAAATAAAATTAAACAACTGGATAAATTACAGAAAAAAAATTGTTATTCATAGAAGAGCTACTTTCAGGTACTACTGTCTAAGTTTTCACCATAGACAAGCAAAACCAAACAAAGCAAACAAAGCAAACAAAACAAACAAACAAAAACAAAGAACAACAACAACAACAACAACAACAAAAAGAAGAACAGTAATATACTACATTCAGTGCTTGAGAAAGTTGATTTCAGAGATATGCTGGTAATATTCCCCCAAAACAAACAGAAAAGACCATTCAGTGAACTTTTCTTAGAACATAGATAACAGCACACAAGTGCTTGAGTGACAATTTTGTCTTGGAATTTTGGTGGAAGCTCTAAGAGAGAAAGAGAGAAAAGAGAAGAGGAAGAAAATATGAGAGAAAGAAGGCTGAATTACATTTGCTATGTTTAAAGTCCCATCAAGAAACATATATATATATATAGCATATATATTTATACACTCAGTATATTTCTTGAAAATTAGGAGCCAAATTCCAGTATTACGGAAGTAAAAAATATATATATTTAGGCACAATGTTAAATAGAAAGAATGCAAAAATTGCAATTATTTTAACAACAAATTATCAGGCTTTTGTTTCTGATTTTGTGTGGCTATTGCACTTACCGTGTTTTTATTTATGCTTACTTTGGGTATATATCCATTCCTTTAATGAAGATTTTGTAATGAACTACAAAGAACAGAGACATATAAAGGAATGCAATGAGCAGCTCTGCATAGGGCCCAAAATCTGAGTTCAAAACTAGTCAGTAATGGGCCAGTATGGATTGCTTGGATAATACTGGGTAAATCTGAGATGTCATTGTCATTCAAGAACAGTATACACAGTCTTGTGAGACATTCAGGAAAGAAGCTTACTGACTTCTCCAGGTTAATTAAATTATGCAGGTCTTCCTGCTTCCTATCTTCTGAGGTATATATACATTTGTCATCACAAATACACTTTGCTGTGCACCAACTTACATTCCAGAGAGTGAAATATGGGCTACTCCTGGTAAGCTTACACCAGGCAACTAAGGCATTTTCAGTATTTTCAAAGGAAGAAGTGAAAACTGTCCTGCTTCCTGTTAGCCTAAAGAAGCCAGCATCAGTCTTAAACTTGAGAGCCTCTTAGACTTCTACCCTGTCATTGTGATGAGTTAGTTAAAATGTGAAGTTCTTTTTATGTCTGTGTTAGTAGTTTCACTAGGGCTAGAACTTGCTTTTACAGAAGCTGCACTGCCTATTATGATAACTAACAGTATGCTAATGGTAGATTATAAAGCATAGTTTTTTGTTGTTGTTGTTGTTGTTGTTGTTGTTGATTGTTGTTTTGTGATTTTTTTTTTATTTATTTTGTTTTGTTTTGTTTTGCTTTCAATTCCACTGGTGGAAATTACATTATTAGGCTGTTGAAATGCTGTATCTATTTAGCAAGTCACAGTTTCTCCAATGATTAACACAAGGGCCAGCAAGTCGTTTCACTTAGAAAATAATTCTGTATACTATTGCTAGTTATGTCTTTATCTTTGAAATAAATATTTCCACTTGTTGGAAGAAAGAGAGAGAGAGAGAAAGAAAAAGGAAGAAAGAAAGAAAGAAAGAAAGAAAGAAAGAAAGAAAGAAAGAAAGAAAGAAAGAAAGAAAGAAAGAAAGAAAGAAAGAAAGAAAGAGAAAGAAAAGATGAAGAAGAAAGGAAGAAGAAAATGAAAGAACAGAGCAGAAGAAAAGGAGAGAAAGGAGACAGAGACAAGGAAAGAAATAAATATAAGTGAATTTTAAATATATAAACAGTCTTTTTGCTGCACTCCCTTCTCTTTAATATGTTTGCCAAAGTTTCTAAGTGATGTATTTCATGGTGACATGTCACATGTTGTGTCAGTTATACTGTATTACATCAGCAGATGTGACTGACAAACCCCAAAGTGACAGCACAATGCAACACATCATCAAGAAAATTAGAAGAAAAAGTTTCCCCAAAGTATAATGAAAAAGATTCTCTTAAATATTCCTCCTAATGATTCTCTCTCTCTCTCTCTCTCTTTTTTTTTTTTTTTTTTTTTTTTTCTGCTATATGCTGTATGACTGGTGAGACTTTTGTGAATCATTCACAGGAGATACTTGAGTTTTATTTAAAACTGAGTGTCTGGGAGGTGAGTAAAAGTGTAAGTATGTGTGTTGTGGGGAGATGAGATCTCCAAAGGTTTACAAAATAGTATGTTTTCATATAATAAGTTTTATTTGAGACTGGTTTGACATACGTAGGTGAGTTGCATGTTCTCCTACAAATTCTTCATACCCCATCTTTTTCCTCTTAACATTTCAAGCAAGATAGGTTGTCCTAACATATTGTAGACAGATGTGAACAATGTGTCCTAACTTCAAGCTGCCCAAAAGCTGATTAGCATGGGAACCTGCAGAGAGGCATAGTATTGCAGCCTGGTTTCCCTTTTCTTCAAAGCAGTTACATAGCTGCATAGCTTTTGAGCAGCTGTGAGCACAGGCAAACTGAGCTTGACCTTTTAATCTGTTATCTCAGTTAAATTCATCTCCATGACTGAAAATTTGTTCCTTTGGTCTCCTTTGAAAGACATACCTAGCTGCAACCTAAGATGGGCCTGACAAAAAGACCTGGGTTAGCTTAAAGAGTTCTGGTAGAAGAGTCTTGATTTTTTTATTTTTTTTTCCTAAGCTATATCATACTGCTGAAACTGTATTTATAATCTATTATTGTGCTCATTACTATTATTATATTATTATATTATTATATTATTATGTGCTCATTATTATCATTATTATTATTATATCATTATGCTATTATTCTGCTACCTCTGAGGCAGAAGTGTGGTAACACCCTCAGTCCTTGTATAACTATGACAGTGCTCTGGACACTTGTATTTTTGTGTAGAACTCTGCCTGAATTCTGTAGCACCAAGTCAGGGAGGGAAGTATACCAGTGTGATATTAATCAGAGGATGACATCTCTCTCAAGAAAAGTCCAAGTTGACAATGATGTGGCTAAGTGGTAACAAAAGCAGGATGGACACTTTTTCCCTTCATTGAAGTCTGACTACTATTGACAGAGTTTAAATCTTTAATTTTACAGGGTTAATTTAAATTGACAAATATGACCTTTAAGCTGAAATAAGCAGGGTCATGCACTGGCTGAATGCATTCAGTTAAAGTAACGCCATTTAAATTGGGACTTAGTCTCACTAATGGATTTCTGTATAAACAGAACTGTCATAACTGTCTTTGGACATGGTTTAGACCACTCCAATGGCATGTGAATGAGATATTCACTCAAGATGTTATAATTATTGTTTTAACCATATACAAATGCTGTTACCATGAACCTGGCTCAGCTGAGCTGATGCATGTTAACATGTTGAGCTATGACTACTCAACCATATGTCTGAGCTTTCAAAATAAGTTTTTTTGTTGTTGTTTGTTTGTTTGTTTGTTGTGCAGGGAGACATGATTTACATCATATGTAAACAGTACCAGTAGGGTTACTAGACAGCAATCACAAAATAATAAAATAGTTTAGGTTCGAAGGGACCGTTAAAGACAAGAAAGTTCCAACCCCCCTGCCATGGGCAGGGACACCTTCCGCTAGGTCAGGTTGCCAAAGCATCATGCAGCCTGGCTTTGAATACTTCCAGGGCTGGAGCATTGGCAGCTTCTCTGGGCAACTTGTTGCAGTGTCGCACCACCCTACTGTATTAGATAACATTGAGAATTTCACATGATCACTTTTGAACAAGTCTGGCAGTCTGTCACCCAGCTTTTAAAAAGCAAGCACTTACAAAAGACCATAAGGTCCAGACAAAGTGTAACCTGCAGTCAAACTTTGTGTATGATGTTATGTACAGAGGATTTAGTTGGCTGTAGAAAAGTCCCAGTCATGCTCAGACCAGCCAGGAATAGAACATAATGCATGAAAATTCCTTCTGTTTTGGGAGCTGATGACATCAGCTGGGACAATGGCCATATATACATATGTAGCCTGATCCTTTTAGATACTAACTAAACTTTTTGGTGCACACAGTAAGTAATGGACAGGATATTGAAGTATTAAGCCTTAGATGTAACATTCCGCTGCCTCAAACTGATGTGGGCAGATGACCTATCTTAGTTCTCCATGCCCTACTTAATCTACGTGGATATATGAAAAGCCATTATTTAAATTCCTGCCCACAAGTTATTCTCACTCCAATTTCAATGGGAGAAATTGCTATTAACTTGTCTGCTTGAAAACATCTGGCCAAAAATGTTAGGTCACATACATATTTTATTGTGAAAATGTTGTCCTCTGGTTTATAACAGGAACTGATAACCACTGGACATATGCCTCCTAAGCAAGCTGGGTTCTTTTACACCATACACAGACTCTACCTTCCAACAGTGTGTTAAACAAAGAGGGTTTGCACACTTTCATTTATTGTGCTGGACGAAGCCCACACAGGCTAAAGTACCAGTGAAGTTGTTAGGGGTGTACACATTCAGGGTGAAAAAAAAGGACAAAAAAAACCAAACCAAACCAAACCAAACAAAACAAAACAAAAAAAAAACACTGCTTCAGAAGACCTTTTCTTTTAAGTAGTCCCTGTTCTTGTGAAAAGCTTTGGGATGGTTGGCCTATTCCAAAATCTTTTCATGGATTTTGCATACAAATTCTGCAGATATTAGAGGGAGAGGGGAGGGTCAGCACAGCAGGGCCTAAGATGTTAGGATGAATCTAAAGTTCCATTGAAACATTCTGCTTGACTAAGAGAGAATTATTATTTTATTTTATTTTTAACTACAGAGGAATAGAAGGATATTAAAAAAAAAAAATACCTACTGCTTCCTTTCTCTTGTGGCTGGCTGCAAAGAACCTGCATGACCGTAAGTGGAGATGTGACAGATAATTAGTGTAGGGCAGACTTCAAAATGTTTGCAATATGCATCCAAAAAGTTTGCATGCTTATCCGGACTTCTTTGGTCTAGAGACAAGGCTGACAGAAAAGCTTTCTTTTTAGGATATTCATTGCACCACCTGGTTGTCAAATAGTCTGAAATGTTGCAAGAATACACTCCTCTGTGATGTTTCAGTAATTAGGCCTTTGAGTTGTGTTTGGACTGGGGTTGTGTACATCAGCATAGTTCTAATGACGTCCATTCAGGATCTGTCTCATAAAATTCAAAGGGAAGTTAGAATAAAACAGCATCAATGCAGTTCAGTCCTTTTCTTTCTTTTTATATTCAAGGAGGGATCAGTCTAATTTTGGTTTAGTTTGAGGTTTCAGCTGCTTGGGCCAGTCATACAAAAAGTATCAAACAAAAGTCCTTGATGCAACAACTTCAGGAAAGTACTCATCTATATCACTGAATGTCTCCAGAGCCACATATGTACCATGAACAGCCATATTACCGGGACTGTGCAACTGTGTATGGTGACTGTTTCAGCAGAGGTTTGAATTCTAGTAATTTTACCTCATTTTTTTTCCTTGTTTGTTAGTTAAACCATTCTGGATTTGCAATTTATTCAATTCAAACAATAATTCATTTAAAAATAAACACCCACCTCTATCTCATGCTATACCCTGAATGATATCACTATGACTTTATATTGACTCTAAGGTCCAACTTTATTCTCCAGTTCACTGGACTGTTTGGGAACACCACTGAGGAGAGGTGCTGGGGCTTGTCTGGAAGAGCCCATACACAGCCCCTCCTAGCCAGGTGAAAAACTGAACCACTAGCAGGTTAGCTGAAGGTTGCAGATGTGCATTACGGCCTACACAGACAACATGAAAACAGATGAATGTATGAGAGCAATGAAGGTCTGGTGAAGAGCTAGGGTGTGCAGATTTGAAATAAAGGCCTCCACTTAAATGTTAATAACAACGACAGTAAAGGACATTTCCCTATGAAGTTAATAGCGTTGCTGCAAACATATCCATAGTTTCAAAGCCCATCTTTACTGGAGGATAATAAGGAGAGAAAAACATAACTTTCTATGCCAAAAGGACACTGGCAGGTTCCAGAACTGGCAGGGAGTGCCACCCTGATCTTTCAGTTGACTGTCCTTCTACTTGAGGTTGTGAGTGCAGAACTGAGAACATCATGATGACCACAGTCATGGTGCAGCTAGATTTGGCTGAAAATCAAGAAAACTAAAGATTTTATTGTGTCTATATTGCTCTCTGGGAATTTGGCTTAGCTTTGTGTACCTAAGTGATCCGGGGACTGATTTCAAATTTGTAGCTGTTTTATTATCTGATTTTGGATTCCTTTCTAAATGCTGTCTCATGTTCCACCTTGCTTGGTGACAACATAACCACAAAGGAAAGTTACCTGGTTTGCTACCAAAACATTTCACAAAAAGTATTAGCTTCATTATCTGTTACATAATGGGGCAGAGGTATCAACTGGGTAGGGTCCAGTTTAAATCCGCTTTAAAGTGTGTTTTAAAAGGACCTGGCCTCACTATCAAGCACTTTTAAAATATTGGGAAATCCTTGTTTTGTGGGCCAACACTGTTCAATGGATGTTAATGTTAAGTTCAGCATTAACAGAAAGCAAAATTCAGGGCTTTGTAAGGAAGCTATGATGTCTTTATTATTTATCAGTGGGGCAGTACCAAGGTTGGTTTTACAGTCATGACTGACTGTTGAAAGTCTGAAAAACAATGTTCAGGGATAGCAGAAAAGAAAGCAGGCTGTCATTTCTGCTATCCATTCCCCTGACCCACCACATGCTCACACAAAGATGTGATTTGCTTATCTGCATTTTGATTTAACTCAGTAGTCATTGTCTCTGAAAATGTGCAAATAAAATAATGAAGAACATGATAAAACAGAGCAGGAAAAAATCTCTCTCTACTTAAAGCAGCTGTTTGGGTGCCAGCTGCTTAGTAACAAATACATCTTTAATGAAATCAAACAATTCAGCAGGATTTATTGATTGCTAACAATTGCTTTAAATACAGTCTGGTAGGCTGGGCTGTTTGCATCTTTTTTTTTTGTCCAATTAGTTCAGTTGGTTTGAATTAGAGATACTTTGCTATTATCTTAAAAAAATGCAACTCACTACACAGCATATTCTTTCCAACCAGAATAAAGTGTGGGAGATATGCACAGAATAAAATATTTTGATGCTATTCCAGCTGTTTAGAGGAAGGCGGCAGTGTGCCTTGTCAAGCCCTTTCACCTCAGCAACTGCAGTTCAAATCCATCCCGAGATCTTGAGTGAAGAGGATGTGGTGTTCTTTTCTTGGATCCTGTTGAACAGTGGAAAGGACAAGGACCCCTATTTTTTTTTGTGGCACTTCAGAGCCAATTTTTGAAAGTAGGATAAGAGAGTCCTGTGGAAATTTAAATCTTAGGGCTGACCTCTATCTGCCTGTAGTTCCACTCTTGCTAAAATTGAGGGGAAATACATAAGCACTATTGCAAGCTGATGGACTAGATGGCACAAATGTTTTCTATGAACTTATGAAAATGCACTGTTGACTACAAAATTAAAGAAGTTCTATTCCCAGACAAAGAGCTGATTTTTCATAGAATTACATATCAGTCATATCAGTACTAGTCAGAAATCCCTGAACACCTAGCTATTTTCAATACACCTGTAGAACGATTAAAGTATTCATTAAAGGACTGATCCTGCAGGGCTTTTAGATTCAGCAAAGACTGTCTCAGGTTTCATGGGAATTTTTAATATGAAAGGATTGAAGGTTTAGATTCAAACATGCATGCTGTATACAGCAGAATTATGTGAAGTTCATTGTTGGTGATTTCCACTATTTTTTCTCTGCTTCAGTGAGCATGAGAAATACTGTATTGTAAGTGTAGGACACACCTCACAGAACCACAGTACCAAGCTGAGATAACCATTCAAAAGCACATGCAGCTAAGAAAACAAATGGAGTAGATAATTGACTAAAAACACTAATGTCTTTTCCTGAATGATGTGTTTAGACAAACAAGTGCTGGCATATGATATATTGAAACTAAATGGTAGTTTGAAACTGTAGATGCTAGTGCCCCACACTGTGGGGTAAGGCTATCAAAATGTTCACAGATAAATGGTTTTGTTAAATCTCTGCTCATATAACAGCTATCCACACAACAGACCTGTTGTTGTCATTATGGTTATTCAAGTGCATAAGAACTGCTGACACCAAGTGTGCAGAATGGGACTCATATATATTTTCAAACTAAATGGTTCACATGAAGCATACTGGTTTATCTAAGACTGACAATCCTTTTGGAATGTATTGTGCTTCATTCTGCGTCCTTATTTTGTGTCAGGCATTTTGATCAGTGTATGAGAAAGGCAGCAGTATGCACCGTACACCAGAGAACAACCCCAACCCACAATATCACCTGTTAAACCTGTAGTGTCTTTATATCCAGCTCCAGATCCATATCTTAATATACCTGTGTAGTCATGTCAAGAACATATTTTTCCATGTTACATGTAAGCCCCTAGTTTTTCTAAGCATTTTATCATAACAAAAGCATGGTTAGCATGGTTCTTCTTTTTTTTTTTTTTTTTTTTTTTTTTTAATCTCTTCTAAAATAAGCAGTTCACTACTACACTACCGGTCAGGTGTTGTGGTGGTAGGGTACAATTGTTATGTGAACAAATAAACTATGCTTCCTCTTGCACAACACCTCAAGCCCAAACCTGTCACCACCTTGGTGAAGTTGGAGGAGTGGGGCATGTTGATATTCCCCAGCTTATTGCCTCTTTATAAAGTTTCAGCATCACTTCCAGCAGATTATCTGTGGTGTGAAGACAGCCAGGTTATCAGGTAGGTAAGGCTTTTGTTTAAGAGCTAGCTGACACTGCAAATCAGTAAGACCACTAAAACCACCAGCCTAGATCAGCACTTGATATGAAGTCATTGGCTATTGGTTTCAGTATGCTTTTTAAAGAGTATGCAGAGCAGAAAATCATCTATACATCTATATGTATGCTACCAGTAAGAAAAGTCTGTTTTGACATCATGGGCTACTATTCACAATGATGAGTAGCTTTAACTGGGATTGTTAAAGGTTCCCACAATTGGCTGTGGCTCCTCTTTCCTTCAGAGGTAGTTGCTGCTGAGTTGCAGTTCACAGCTGGGTATTTTAAAATGGATCCTTGTCCTGAGCTCCAACTGTACAGGCATAGTAGTTGTTATGAGAACAACTATCACGTGATTGCAGTGACAGCAGGATCCTCTGAGAGGGCTGTGGCATCCAGGTGTGAGTGAAAACCACTTTCATGATCAGATTATTGCTCATGTATCCTGACAGAAACAGTCAGTGCTTTATAGAACTCCATTTTATATTCAAACAAATTAATTCAATTTGATGCGGTACTTGCAAGAATATACTACAGTGCGGTTTAATGTTCACTGAGACTCTATTTCCATTCAGTGATAGGTACTTTAATAGATCTTCAAAAATACTATTATTACTATTACTACTATAGTAGAGGCCACAAAAGAGGGTTCAGGCTTCCTTTTGCCAGGAACTATACACTTAGTAATGAACAGTCCTTGAGGTCAAGGTTTTACACATTAGCTAGATGAAAACGGGAGGGAAACAAAGGCAAAAGGAGACACATTTATTTATTTATTTATTTTCCAGATGCATTCATGGAAGAAAAACAAACTGAGCCTTGGAAGGAGTAGCCCAAAGACATCTCCTAGGATCAGCTATAAATTTTATTCACAATCCTTTGTGCAGTTGTTGACTTATCACTTATCAGAGGAGATAACTCTGTAGATTATGTCTTTTCTAAATTCTTTGGAAGAGTAGGAACACTATTATTGTAAAGACACACAAGAGCAGATGCATGCAATAAAATTAAGGCTTTCATTATTTTAAGACTGAATGGAATGATGTATGCAGTTTTTCAAGTCCCACTGATAAAAATATATAGTAGTATCAACAGACCTACAGGTGTTACAGTAATAAGATTTATATTTCTTGACCTAGAGACCTGAGCAGTAGCTGAGTCCCTGTGGTGCTATAAGTTGGACATAAACATATTCTTACTTCTCCACAAACCCAAATCAGAAAATATTTATTTTCCAGTCTTCATACTTACTTGAAGTAGAACGCATATGAAAAATTTGGTTGAGCTTTGGTTGAGCTGCAGCAAATACATTTGTTAACTCCTCTCCAGTTGAATATAGAAAACAGCTAATCTGACTTTTTGCAAATCAGTGGTATCTTGGTAGCACTCAAAACAAACACTTTTCTCTTTTTATGTTATCTTTTATTTTTCCTGTTGTGAAGAAAATCTAAACAGCAAATTCGGGTTAAGCTCAGGAAAAGGTCCATGGAGAGCAAACATACAAGCAAAATTAAGGGATGGATCAGTCTGATCAAGTGCAGACATCTGTAACATACACAACATATCTCCTCCTGAAGCAGAAACTCAGCTACATCAGACAAATTGTTTCCTAAAGATGCCTATTTCTCCCAGTTGAGTACAGGGGTAACTGTCTCAGATGTAGGTGCCTACACTGCAGATCTTTAAAGTTAGATGAGACCAATCCCATGTGACATGACCTGTCTCAGTTCTCAGCAGAGCTCTCTGGTGGGTTTAAGAACAAAGAAGTATCTGAAGTTCAGCTTGCAAGGAAAAGTGAGACTGTCCATCTGGACTTGTAGGTACATAATTTTATATTTACCTATACCACTAAAAGAAAGGTGTAGACTGAGCTCAAAGTTGTTTGACTTTAAACATAAATAGAGATCCTGACTTATTTCTTTCCTGAGAGACAAAACTGAGAAACAACCTCAACTTTGCTGTTTTCTGGATGTTACATTCAGTGCTAATTTGAAAAACAATAATAAGAAGGTTCAAATAGAGAAAGGAAATGCTTAAAAAAGTACCTTTGACACCATGGTTGTGTATCCGCACAATCGCAAAGAGATTTTCTGTATGAAAAATGTGTGGGGATGGATTCTAAGCAGAGAGGTTTCACATTCCTTAAGCGTATGACTCAGAGTGAAGCCATTTTAAATTAGAAACGCTTTTGTCACTTTCAGAATAGATGGGTGGGAAAAACCCTACTCCGTCTTTCCTACACTTTAAAAAATTTTCCCTTAATTCTTACTGTAGTTCATTTACCCCAAGCACTTTTGTTTCTTCTTTTTATCGTGTGTACACCCTCCACTCAATCCAGCACCCTTTCTTTTGTTCCTCCTTATCCTTCTAATTTGTTCACTTCTTCAATTTTCTTCTCATTATAGATTTGATCCAAAGGCAGCTCAAGGCATGGGGAGACATTCCACAGGCTTTGGTAACCTTTGTATGAAGACTGCCCCTTACAGTCTTCCTGTTTAACCATATTATGCCTTATTAACCTGATATATTGATTTTCCCAGTTTTCCCTTTTCTGGAATCTACTTCTGTCATTACCTTCATTGTGCAACCAGACTAATTAAGCTGACCTTCAAAGGCCTCTTTTTTTACTCGCAGATAGTCCTTCAGAATCAGAAAGGCTGGCATTACCAGTGCCTTAAAGAAATACAAAATCTTCATAAACCCAAAGTTTCCACTGTGCTTACTTGAACTGTCCAGTTGGCTTCATCCACAACAGATCATAATATATCATAGAATCATAGAGTCCTTTAGGTTGGAAAAGACCTGCAAAACATCAATCCCAACCGTTAACCTAGCACTGACACGTCTACCACTAAACCATGTCCCTAAGCAACACATCTACACATTTTCTGAATGGTGAGTGGTGAAGGGATGGTGAATTAACTGCTTCCATGAGACTGTTCCAATTCCTCACAACCCTTTCAGAAAACTTTTTTCCTAATATCCAACTTAAACCTCTGCTGGTGCAACCTGAAACCATTTCCCTTGAGCCAACTCAGACATAGACTATGTCCATACTCTAGCCTACAGCAAACAAGAACTAATTACATTTGACATTTGAGAAGGTGAAATATGGGATAGGAGATGTGTCTCTGTGTGTGACAGAGGAGGAACCACAGAGAAGAGAGACTGAAGGAGGAGTGTTTAGCTCAGTCCTTCTCTTTGACTTGTTATTTCGCTAAATATTAGGGAAAATAAGGAACATTCTTTTTAGCTTTATTACTTCTGCCTTCTCTTACACTCAGCTTTATTATCTCTTTCATATTCTTTTCCTTGCTTGTAACACCATTTTGCACCATTACCTGCAAACCAGGCAACACCATCCCAGGTCACATAATCTTTCCTCATTCTCTGCTGACCATTCTCTGCAGAATTTACTTCTTTACAGCACCCCCTGTATCAGACTCCTCTCTTCCACTGAAATGCCTTTATAATTTCCATGGGACAAATTTTTCCCCAAAGCTGGCTGACATGACAATAGAAGATCTCCAGATAGAGAGGGACTGAACACATGCAACTTCAGCATTTATTTCAGCTCACAGCCCTCTATTGCCTCTGGGATGTTATCAGATTAGGAGTTTCAATGATTTTTTTAAAATTATAATTATTTTTTTAGTATCTAGATGCTGCTGTGAAAACTTTTTGCTACATCCCATCAGTGCAGTGGACCTACAACACACTTGCTATATTTTATCTCTCTCTTGCTGTATATATCTTATTATATATATTGTTATTATATACATTATTATGTTATATAATAATGTATATGATAATAGTTATTATATACATTATTATATGTTATTTAATAATGTATATAATGATAAATGTATTGTTATATGCAATATATCTTGCTATATTTTATCTCACTCTTTAAAATGACTTAAAAATATAACTCAATATTTTCAGGTGGATTGGCTAATAACACACTGGTCCAGGCTGGAAAATGATAGAGGGCTTAAGTCCTTCATATCTTCACCACTTTTGAATGTTCTTTTCAACATGTCATGTGGCCCAGGAGCAAGCATTTTTAATTTTGCATGTTCAGGCATGTAGCAGCTAGTTACACATATGCTATTGGACGTCTATAAAACCAGATGCCAAATATCAGGTTCACACATTTTAACCGATTTTTAATGGATTTCTCTCATTTTATCTACTTAAGAACACAAAATTGAAAATTTACAGGAGTAAAATTCAGTTTGGCTTCAAAACCTTACAATGTAATTAACTGAGACTTTATATACATATATATAAAGCAAAAATAATAAAAAAGAAATATTAATTTGTAAGCCAACATATTATTAACATATTAATACTCTGACCCTTTCTGTACAAGGCTCATGAATTCAGTTATGCTGCATCTATAGGATACTGTGATAGACATAGAAAAGTGAGGTAATGTAGCTCAATTACACCAATCAAAATGTTGTTGTGTTCAAAGACAAGGATTAGTGTTAATAATTTTTCTCCAGGGAAAAAAATCCTGGATCCAGGTTCCTTCAGGGCCTGTAGATCCTTGTCAGGATGCAGAAAGGAAAGGATTCTTGTAACTAGGTCATTTCAGCTTCTTTTGTTTGTCAAGAATGGCCTGTGAGATAAAACATTAGGAGATGCTTCCCTGTGTAATTGTTATTTTATTATGAATGATTACATTTACTAGGGTTAAATAAAAACATTTGTGAACAGTAATTGCTTAAACCTTTAAAAACTCCCATAAAAACACAAAAACTATCTTCAATATTGGTTCAAGATTCTAAAATTACACTTATACAATGGAATAATAATTATAGAAAGTGCATATAATGCACAGGTATTACTGAATTTCTCTTCATACACTTGAATACCATTTTAAAATTGTCTGTTGTATTGAGTAATAAAGAGTAGCCCAAGCAGGGACAATACATGCTACACATACTATGCACGTCTGAATCAGGAAACAAATCTCTCTGCAATCAGTTTATAATGTTTCTTTCCCTTCTTCATCATTAAAGTAAAAATATTATAGTAGAGAGGAGAAGTGCAAGCAAGATATAGTACTTGCAGCTCCAGCAGACAAACAACTTCTGTAAGTTTGAGGTCACTAATGGGCTTTAAGGAGGCTAATAAAGGGCAGAACTAGAGGGGAATGCATCTAAGACTGATTAAGCCTCATTGAACTCCTGTCAAAGACCACAAAGGCTCTTGTGAGTGTCCTTGTCTGTCCTGCCAGCAATACCCCACCTTGTCTACCTTAAAAATATTGTTTCCAAACTGGTCTCATTAAAAATATAGTGATAGTGTTGTGGTGAGTTTTCTGTTTTTCACTGAAAGGGAGGGAGCTATTTACATGAGATGAATATTTGCAATAGAGCAGAATATGTTGGTACATAATGGAAAACAAGAAAGTGCCACTAAGAGATGTTTAGCTTATTTATATTATTTTATATATATATATATATATTTTTGATTTCTCTGAAATTCCAGGAGTGAGATTCAGTCCTTGGTAAGTCAATGGCAAAACTTTGTTTCTGTGTTGTTAAGATCTTCCTCTGATATCATGGTACAGGAAGGGGAGTGCGTGGCAGATTCCTGTGCTTTTGTATTCATTGTATGCCTGGTAATTCTTCACATCATTTATATAGGGCTAGGTCAGATTCAAAACTTGCCACATGTCAAAATTTCTATTCCTAAATTTACACCCATGGCGTTATTTGGAATCCTTCAGATGAATAAAGATATTCCTATGACTTTGAAAGATATTGCCAAAATGTATTCTGTATTATTTCTACATTAATAACATTTAATTGTCTAGGAGAAAAACAAGCAAACAAACAAACAAAAAACATACTGTACGTATTGTATTTCTGTCCAGTTATTGCATGAATATGTTATTAACATGCTTAGGCTTGTAGAGGTTTCATTTTATATGTCTTTTATACATACTTGCTTCCTGTTCTGAGGAAGTTTCTAGCATCTTAATAAATTATGTCACATTGAGATATTTTGAGGAAATTATGGCCATAAAAATAAGGTCTTTGCAGGACTTGGTTTAGATGACTTCCTGGCTTAGCTGTGTGATTTTTCTCTCATTACCTATAGTTTTGAGTTGTTAACAAAGGTAGAAAAGAAACTGATGTTTTTATTGCTAAAAGAGTAAGAATTCTGCTTTCTTCTCTTATTCAAAACAAACAGAATCATTACTTTACAATTTTATGCGAAACAAAGCTCATAAAGTGTTTACCTCCTGTGTTTTATTGAAATCAATTTACCTTTTTCATATTTTAACTTATTTTCAATCATAAGACAATAATAATTATAAATAATAACTAAATATTCTGGTCTGACAAGGTCAAATTGGAATTTTCCAACTTTATTAAAATTTATCATTCCTATTTTTCTTAAAGTGATGTGTCTTCACAATTGACATGTTTCCAGGAACTTTTTGTCTCCTATGAGTTCTAATTTCCTAGCAGAAAAATATATCATGTGATATCCAAGCAGTTCTAACATTTACTCTTTCCTCACAGTCTTGTGTTGCTATTAATTTACACTTTTTTTTTTTTTTTAAAAAGGAGAGCAAATTCAATAAATACTAATTGATCAATGAAGCTATGTATGGAAATACTCAAAAGAAGAGTGACCAACAGTGTGACAGTTCTATTTACAGTACTTTTTCTCTTTGAGTTTCCAGTGCAACATCATAAGATTTGTTCCATTTTAGTGTTGCAGCTCAGTTTTCAGAAGGGCAATTTTTAATGTTTTGCTGGCTGATGTAAATCTTATGATTCATGTATTTATTAGTATACCAAATGTCTTATATCTCTGACTTAAAGTACTCCAGTTCCTCAGAATAGGAGGTTATAGGTACATGGAATTGAATAGATAGATTTAAATCATATTTCTATCTTGGGCTATAGGCAACTATGGGTAAAGTACTGGGTCTAGATTGCTTTTTAAGAGGCAACTCCATCACTAAATATGGTAAGAAAGGAAACCAGAAGAAGACTTGATCTAAAGGCTACACTTCTATTTTTAAAAATACGATAAATACAATAAAATAGAATAATAAAATAAAACTAAACCAGCCAAAAACAAACAAACAAACAAACAAACAAAAAACAACAACAACAACAACAACAACAACAAAAAAAAGCTTTCAGACTTCAGGAGAAAGCACATTCACTATGACAATTATAAATCTCTCAGAAAAGAAATATAATTTCCAGATGGTTTTTAGACCATAGGACAGAGTCCATTTGATTCTGTATTACCTTCAAATGAGTGATTGCACTTATTTACAGCAAATTGGTTAGTAGTTTTTTTATTGATCACTTGCAGGGAAGAGTTTTATTTTCTAATGTTTTTAAGTGACATTCATCTAACTACATGTGGAGATCAGTATCCACTCTGTTCATGCCTTAATTTAGGTGAGGTGAGTCCTGCTCTCTTCATCGACCCACAAGAATTCTGAAATTTTTGACTTATGAAAATGAGAAAATCCTGCTCTGTTTTGTGTATCTTTGAGAAATTTAAAGATGTTTCATTAAGTCTGTCAAAAAATATTAGTTGAGATCAGCAAAGAAGGTTGTTTTATGTTTAGTTTCATCAGAACAGATTTATTTTATGCTTGAAATAGTTCTGAGTGTTTTTGTTCAGGGCTACGCAATGAGGTCATAAAAAGGGGAGAAAGAAAACCCCGAATCCATTTCCCCTTGTGAAACTTGAATAGCGTGTGAAATTGTGCCAATGTAATTCCAAAAAAAATCAGTCAGTTTTAGCATTCTCTACCTAAGAAAAAATTTTTCCGTTTGCCTCTGTGTAACAACCCATCTCTCAACTTATTACCAGCAGTATGAAAAAGACATAGATGCAAACTTATCAAAGATTAACCAAGACAGGACATCTCTGATCCCTTGATTCCCTTAGGGGAACTCCTTCCACTTAATGCTGTGCAAGCTAGTTTTTTCTCAGGCTCTCTGGAGGCTTCTGAAATTTATTTCCAAAGGTGTCTATTTATAATATGTTGCTTTTTTTAACACTACTTTGCATTTATTTATAAAGTAGAAATATTATTATTATTACTTTTAATCTTTTGTGCATGAGATATCATTCTTTTCCCTTAATATTCCTCTACTCCCAGATAACCTCTTATGGGTAGAGAAATGTCTACTCATTTTGAAAATTTTCTCCTGTTTCTCATGGAAGATAAATGCGTGGTAAATCACTCATTTAGCAACATATTCAATTTTAAAATATGTTCTGATTTTTGCAGTACATAACCACACCTCCATCTCAAAGGAAATTTGGCTTCAGGAGAGCCTTTTTCAGACATTAATTCCATAGAAGCATAGTTTTCATGTATGCTAACCCTTATCGACTACGAAAACTTGCAGAACCACATAGTAACACATCAATGGCTAAGCCAATAAAAACAAATAGCATTGTAGCTGATCACACACAAAAGCTGATTCTCTATGGATGTATATCGTCTTCAGTTCATTAACCTCAATGCAGCTAAATGGATTTTACATGAGACCTAGATCTAAATTTAATGTGTGAATCTGTTAAAAAGAAAAAAGAAAAATAAGAAAGAAAAAAGAAAAAAAAAAGTAAAAAGGAAAGAAAAAAGAAAAAAAAAAGGAAAAGAGAAAGAAAAAGAAAAAGAAAAAGAAAGAAAAAGAAAGAAAACGAAAACGAAAACGAAAACGAAAAAGAAAAAGAGAAAAAGCATTTATTGAAAGAGAAGAATTTGTAAGATTTTTTGTTGCTTGTTTACAGAGTCCTTCTGTAAGACGTAAATATTTCTGATTTTTAAAATATTTCTGATGCTTCTTGACACCCTAAATTATTCAGGAGAACAAAAATGTTTTTCACCTTCTTTGTCAGACTTCTGTGGGTCTACATTTTGTTTTAAGGTTCTATTAGGGTTTCTGAAAGTTGCTAGGCAAATAGTTCTGGAGATTTAAGCGTTGTTTTGATATATCAGAGCATAATAACGACCTGCGGCGTGAGCTTTGTGTTCAAAATTGCCAATTCTGAAACCCAACAACCACAAAATAAGGGGAGAACATGCAATAAAATCTGGACTGTAAAGTTGTGTAAGGGAAACAGATTTTGAGCTTCAATATTCTTGCTAGATACCTCAGTGCTTTGCTTCAACATTGAAGGCTTGGATTATTGTAGTAGACTCCACCACAAATTTCAATGCTTCTTCTGATGACAGTGCCATTATGGACACTCCAGGCTTTGAGGTATTATAATTTGGCACATCACCAGTCAGACACACACTGAACAGCTAGCCTTGTATTTCTTTGTTTCTTTGTAGTGATACACCATGTAAATAGGAATCCCATGAGGTAACTCCTCACGATGGTTTTTCTCCAGATGTTGTAACAGCTTAGAACTGCTGCCATAGTGTTTTGGTGTTGAATGCAAAATAAATGAACAAATAAATATTACAAGAAAAACAATTAAAACAACAGAAAACAGGCTTTGGACTGGCAAATTAAATGTTGGTACTTAGCTGAAACAGCCCTCAGAACTGGGGGTTCAATAAGTAACATTAGGATGAGTTGGATACAGCTAAAAAGAAACTGACTAAAATATTATTGTATACCTCTCAAAAGCATTTCTTCTATTTGCTGGTTGTGGTTAAATTATCACTGAAACAAACAACTGCATAAATAATGGGGGTATTTTTTTGTAACTAGTCTACTCACGAAGAAATATTTTATTTGAAATTTTGCTTCACAGGTTGCTGAAACTGGGAGAGTACATCTGTGGTGAGACTCTGCCATTAAGAGTATGACCCCTAATTTGTGTTTTATGCTTGTCATATTATTAGTGTTGGGTTTGTATATGTGAATTGAATATATTGTTATACATGCACATCAATGTCAACTTATGTGTTGTTAGTAAAGTAAGGCCAAAGTACTTACAGATATATAACATGCTCACCAGGAAACAGTTGGACATTCATGTTTCCTATTAGCAGACAAAACAATATGCCTAACACAGTTTTTTTTTTTCCCCTTATATCTGCTCACTCCAAAGAATTAAAAATATTGCAGTTCATAAATTTATGCATTTTCTGCTTGTTTTTATTTATGTGGGGTCTAAGAGTTATTTGACTTCAGACAACAAATGTTCATTTCTCTCTCTGGGTATGTCTAGAACTGAGATAAACTTGATCAGGTCCAGGAACTGTCTTGCTATTGCAGCATAGTAAATGAGATGAAATGCAGGATGATTGGGTGATACAGAAATGCATACTATTCCTGCCTGACAGTTTCTGGTAATCAAGTTGCCTTAACACTCTTACTATATCCGGTGTTCTATAATATTCCCAGAAGTGGACCTCAGTTCCTTCTAAGGATTGACTGGAAAATGCAGCTGGGAGGTGCCACTTGAACTCCTCCACTGGACACACACTAGAAGACTTGTTGGCTCCTTCTAGTCAGCCTACAGGCTTCCAAGGCAACAAGGACAGGCAGTGATGACCCTGTAGTGAGTCTGCCATGGTCTTAAGTGAAACAACTTTTCAGGTTAAAATAGTTTAAGAAAGTGTGGATGGTCAAAAGGGACCAGCAGATCCTAAGGCACTATCTACAAGGTAAGTTATATGAGTGTGTTTTGTTGTTGTTGTTGTTTGTTTGTTTTTTGTTTGTTTGTTTTGTTTTGTTTGTTTGTTTTTTTCAGTACTGAGTAAGATTTGCCTAGGTTACTATCTGTCTCAGGTAATGGACAGTGCCAGCTGATGCATAGAAAAGTACATGAATTCTTGTTGCAGACTTTTTCTCTACTTTTCTGATTATTCATTCTGATTACAATATTTATTATTGTATTTTCTTAAGGGGTGGCATTAGCTAATGACTCAGGAGTGTGGTAAAGCCATATGGTCTTGTGTTTATGTTGAAACTGAGGAGGTGTACACAAGGGATCACAAGCTCTTCAGCTGCTGAGAATGAAGAATGTACAACATGAGCACTTTAGTGTCCTGGTCAGCTACATCAAACTTTGCAGCATCTGTGAAAATCTAGGTAAGATCCAATACTTTCCTCACAAGGTTAAATCATATAAGATCAAGGAAGGGAACAGAGCTGCTCTATAGACAGTATTGAACAGAGACCTTTCTCAGTTTATATACTAATTTCCTAGCTCTGAAGTTCAGATACCTTGATACAAAATAATATTGTATCTACAGGGAAAAAATGTACAGCATGTTGAATTGGAGGTGAAAATCATAGGTAGGCACTGAGAATAGCAGTTAGCTGCAATTAAGTTATAACATATGAACAGTCCTACTAGAGAACACAGTAGGATAAAATGGTAAAGGATGTCCAAGGACTAATCATGTCCTCTTCAAAAGATGTCACCGTCCACAGTAGAATGATCTCTAACACCATGCTACAATGTTATTAGGTCAGGTGAGTTTAAAGGAGTTTTTTTGGCTTTCTCATCAACTAACCAGGCCTGTTTGATGAGGACTCTGTTCTGACAAGAACTCAGCATTGTTAATATGGAACTTTAAGAAAAATCCAAAGAAAAACAAGCAAAACATACTAAAGGATTCCTATTATCTAAAATATCCCATATTTACATATTGACGTATCCCTATTGTCATGAATTACTGACACACACATTTCTGTTTTTATTTTTCTTTTTGTGTTAGTTTGCCCTACTGGCATTCTGGCCTGTCCAACAAACATGGAACATATTCTTTAGTGAGTACACATTGTCTTTGGCCTGTTACTATTAAATCTATGCAGAACACTGAGCACATTAAAAGATGTTTTCTATAGCCCCTAGTTTGTCTCAGTTGCAGAAATGAAGGTGTCAGACCCATAGCAACAATCCTCCTCCCACTGCAGACTCAGATTTTAACCAGTGTGATGAGTCTTTCCTGACTCTGAGTCATCATCGAATAGTCTCCCCACTTACAGAATGAACTGAAAAACTGCTTGGGTGAGGTCTAGACTGCTATCATAATGTATGGAGTTTTCAAGTCCACAGCATTTCAATTCCCTTTTGTATCTACAAGCCATCTTAGGTTTTAGCACCCTACTTAGAAGAAAGCAGAGAGATGAGGCAGTTGGTTTTCTGACCCAGTTGTTTCCATCAGTGCTGTTTGCTTTGCTATTCACTTGAAATGGTAGAATGAAAATGGGAATTTGAATCACATTTTGATTTCTCCTGCTTCTTGGTAAGCTGGAGGAAAGGGCTATGAGGAAGTTGCAGTAGTTGGAATGAGTGACTGAAATGCAGAACACCAGGAAATGAAATGTAAACATTTGTTCAGGGGTATGAAATCTAGCTGTTCTACAATTTGGCTGGTTCTACAATATGTAGTAAAGACATGGTAATTTTATTAGGAACAAATGAAGTTTAAAATATATATATGGCTGAAGAAGTTCTTGCAGTCAGGGGAGCAACTGGAACTCTAGTTCTTGTTTAGGTTGTATTCAGATTTGGATTCCTATTATGTCCTTAAGTGTTTCCTTATTTGGACAAAATGTCTGTAAGATTTTGTTTGTTTGTTTTGTTGTTTTTATTTTCTTTTTCTCTTTTAAGCATGGTGAGTATGGACATCTTGTTTTCTTTTCTTATTCCTTAGGGAATAGAGGAACAACACCAGTAAGAATCTTTTAACCTCTGTGCCCTTAGGGTACTGAGAAAATAATTATCTCCCAGAAATCTCCAGTCTGCCTTTGAGTTTCAGAATATTTGGAAATCCTGCCCTAATGGCAAGTTAGGAAGGCTGAGCATAGATCACAAAAGATTTCCAGTGGGAAGTTTTTGCTAAAATCATCTTTTCCTCTTTGTATCATGTCTGATACCAATCTGAGATTCTTGAACAAAGGACTTAAACAAACAAACAACAAAAAGAACAACAACAACAACAACAACAACAAAAAAAAGTGATTCTATTTGAACCAATTCTAAGTGCTAAATCTGTCTCTCATGTTAAGATCCTGATCATTCTAAGTACTTTTCTATGTTGAAAGTCAAGAGGTAGTCACACAAATGCATTCACATGCATATACATATCAAGTGTGTTACTGTATAAAATTACCAGTCAACAAAGACCAGAGCTATAAAGAAGATCAGGGCTTAGAAGCAAACTGGGAATTCATAGTTCTCCCTTCCACAGCTTGAGCAGGGAGACCAGGTTTTAAGCCTCTGATGTGAGCCAGGAGAAGATTGAAGGCCCACCCGCTTCAACAAGGGTGAGGTCTCTGCAACAGGGGATTGAGATTGAAAAAGAAGAATATGGAATAATCTGCTGAGGGGGAATAGGTGTGAGAAATGGCTTAATACAGGGACAAGCAGGCCAGTGTTAATGGAAGTCTTTCAGTGTGAGCCACTTGGCTGTGCCTGTTAATGAATAAACTGCTACTTTTCTTTTTAAAGGATGACTAACTAAAACTGAGTATCTAAAAACTACTTAAAATTTAAACTTTAATGAACACTTTAAAAATGTATTTTTATGATACCAAAACTAATATACACATTTTTTAGGGAAAAAAAATTATACGATGATATTTTTTATATTTGTGCTGCCACTCATCCTTTGACTCTGATCACTTATCTGGATAATTAAGCAGTATCACTGAGGAACCAGATACCAGAAATCTGATATTAATCCATCCCTCTTAATAGTAACGCAAAGCCACTGGGGTGGAAAGCAGCCTAGTCTTCTTAATCCCCTTTTACCAACATTTCAGCATCAGCATATCTCATTTATTTTCAAAAGTGGTTCAAGACACACTATCACTGGCTTAAGTCTAATTTAGGCTTTAAATCAAAATATATTAAGAAATTCAAAAATAGCCAAGATTTCTTGAGGGAATGATTCACAACCAGCTCATGTCCCTTCAACAGGAACAGAGGATGGCTAAATGATTGTTGCATGTCTGCATCGCTTTAAGGTACAACATTTTCTTTTGAATTAAAAGGAGAAGGCAGGATTACAGTGGAGACCTTGAGATCCCACTGCCATATTTATCAGGTATATGTTAATGATAGTCTGAGCAAATTCTACAGACATTAATTCAAGTGCCAGTACTGAAGAATCCAAGGCTATTCCACTCTCTCCCTTGTGAGCATGTGTCAGTGTTTGTGTGAGCCTTGTTGTCACCTTCAGTGCTTGTCAGAGTATTTTTGTTTTTAATTTCCACACTAACCTATAGCCCTCATTAGTCAGAGATGCTCCCAAACTCCCCTGTGAATTTTGAGGTTTTTGGACAAGGATCCAGCATGCATTTAGCTTGACACAAGCTGCAACAGAAATACTGGTGGATAATTGACAAAATAGGAAAGCAACACTCTTCTCCCTTCCCTGCCTCCTCAACACAAAGTAACCTGAACCAGAGAAACAGTGCACACGGAAGCTGAGTAGGTTGGATATTAGGAACAACTTCTTTTCTGAAATGGTTGTTAGGCATTGGAATAGGCTGTCCAGGGAAGTGGTTCAGTCACCATCCCTGGAGGTCTTTAAAAGATGTTTAGATGTAGAGCTTAGGGATATGGTTTAGTGGAGGACTTGTTAGTGTTAGGTCAGAGGTTGGACTTGATGATCTTGTAGGTCTCTACCAACCTAGATGATTCTGTGATTCTGAGTATTGAAGTCAGGCAGTGCTAAGGAGTGCACATTGCCAGCTCTACAGGTAAGTCTAGGCTCAGCTCTTGACAGGAACGTCCAGTTGTCACATCTTCTGTGGCAACCTCCCCACCTCAGCTGCAGTCTCAGATGGTTGGATTTAATGTTAGGCACCTTGCTTCTGAAGGCCTACTAGCTATGGATGGTAGCTTTGCCTCTGATATTTGACTGCAGTCTGTGCACTCTATCATCATATGATTGTATTAGTTACTGCTAACATTCACCTGTGCATACTGAACCTGACATACTATGGGCCCCTTGTTGAAGGATTAAATCCATTGTGACAAAAACAATAGAAACTGAGTTGTTTAGTCATATCCTTTAGCCTTGAGGTAATGCCTTCTCATTGCTAAGAGCCTTAAGGAGGACCCCAGAAGACATAAGAGCCCATAAACCTTACTTACTACTTATAAAGTTTTCAAAGAGTATATAATGCTGACAGAGACCATGTGTAGTCATAGTAAGTGTGAGGCACTTCACCTTGTTTTCATAGCTTTTCCATCAGAAATAGACACACATTTCAGCCCAGGAAACTTCAGGAGACTGCTTTTTTTCCCATGTATATTTTATTAAGTGTTAGTGCCACCAAGCACTGTACAGATGGGGGAATCTATCACTTTATAAAATAATTAGCCTGCTATTTCAATGACAGGGAACAGCAGCGTGTAGGCAGCAAACTGAGGTGCTGCCTTTACCTTCCTCTTCATTTTTGTATTTATACAAAAACAGGAAAATGTTTTTACAGGATAGGCCAATAGTGCCACAGAAATTGAATTAGAGCATCCTTAATTAATATGTCAGAATATAAGAAATGATGAAAATATGTATAATTAAATTCTTGCACTAAAAACAGGATTATAAAGTGAGACTAAAATAGATCAGAGCAGCTTTTTTTTGTTGTTGTTGCTGTTGTTCCTTTTTTTTTTTTTTTCTGTATATTTTTATTTTAATTAGAAATTGTGGGTTCTGGTATCTTTGCACTGTATCATGATTAGCTATTACATGCCTAGGCTAACAGATGGGTCACCCCAAAAATTACACAATATTTATGGAGATAAAAAGAATTTTCTCAGTTCCATGAATACAGTGTTATTTCCATGCTAATACACAGTAGTAGTAGTATCTTGGCACTACAGTAAACTGCATCATCAATAATAAGATTCTTGAGACAGGTGCTTGAAAGAGCAAACATCTTATATAAGTTAAATACCTATTTTCAACTACATGGCTTCAATTTTCAAAAACAGTGAATGGTTCTGAGTATTCCAATTTTCCAGGACTAAAAATCAGACATAAGCAGAGGGTTTGATTTTTCTAATTTTAATTTTTTAAAGATCTAACTTCATTAAGATGTCTGAACACCTCTTTTCTTCCCCAGCCTCTAAAGAGTTCAATCAAACTGGTCAGTTTGAATGTTAGAGTAGCTTGTACGCTATGTAGCAAGTAAGCTCAGAGTATTTTATATTAGACATTTCTATTCCATTAATTTGTCCTTTTTTGTGTGTGTGCTGTACTTTCTTTAATTTAAAGAAAAACATTTTAAACTGAAAACTTCTTTTCATCCCTTCTTTACTGAAGATCTTAATTCTTAGATTGGTGTGGAAACACAGCATAGACTAAAACTGATGTGAAAAGACATGCACAATATAGTTTGAACAAAGAGGACAGCTTCCTTATAAAATTCCACCCATACTGTTGAATAAGTGTTATTTATTCATTTATTCAGTATATTGATCATTTAATACTATGACTTCTGTCATGATTTGTCTTAAGAAAAGTCATCACCTTACGTCCCACCCCTATCCCTCAGATTTTCAAATATTTCAAGAAGCTGAACACAGCCTGAACACCAGCATTATAAGGAAGAAACATTCAGAAGCTTCCAATGGCAAAAGAAAATCCATAAGCTACACTTAATAAAGAAAGTGATTGTTGGAAATGGAGTTTTCTGTTCTTGTGCTTTACTGGCACACAGCTCTTCAAAAAGATAGCAAATATTCTATTGGTTAACATTTAACCCAAACTAATAGGTACAATCTCACATACTCAAATAAATCATAATGTCTTTTCAATTAGTTTGCACTTTCACTCGCTGCTGTCCTGAATAATTAGAAAAACAATTCACATTTCACTAGGAGATGATATGAAGTGTTATTCCTGTGATAATTACCAAGCTGCAGTTCAGTTTCCCTGGCTCCCACCAGGTCATCAGGGCACAAAAGAGGACACCATGAGAGCATTAATGAGCTCTCATTGAAGATGTTAAAAAGCTTGTATTGATCTGTTTGTCCAAGAAGGAGATATTTAAGCCTTTCTGCTGAGGGCAGGAGAGACAGAGATTCATATCGCAAAGCCTTTTATCCAACCCCTTCTGTTTCTGGCTTCAATACTGCCCAGTCTCAGCATGTCTGGTTCTGGAGGTCATACTTTTAAACTTTCACAACATTTTTTTTTCTCTTTTTCTTTTTTTTTATTAAAAAAAAAAAAAAAAGGAAAGAAAGAAAGAAGATAAAATACAGCGATACAGTGTACAGTGTACACTTAACCTTTACTACAGGGTTCCCTTTACACAGCTAGCTGTTTCTGAGAACAGGCTTCAGTTCAGTAAGATCTCACTTCTCACTATATTCCACTCAAATACATCTCAATTAATTTGAGTTGTGAGTCCAGACATTGCAAGGACCAACTCAGTGAAATTTTTGCTCATATTTTGGAAGCAGATCCAATCAAATCACTTTTTTTGGAAGTTTGATCAGTTTTCCCTCTAACATCACTGACTGTGTGTGTGTGTGTGTGTGTGTGTGTGTGCGTGTGTGTGAACTACTGCACTTGTTATTTCTAGCTGGAGCAGAAGTGAAAGAACAGTAAGGCTGCAAAATCACCAGTCCTTGTGGTATTTTCAGAGGAGGTTGCTCACTGCAGGCAAAGGAGGCAAATCCTGTCCTGCTTTCAACCTTCTGCGTTGTTATGATATCTTTCAGCTATAAACAAGTTCTGGGTACACTTTTCTATTCATTAATTTGTCTACTCTCTTTTAAATGTCACAATGAACTGTCAATGAGGATTCCTAGTTTGTCTGGGATAGTGTTTGGGGTAAAAATTCATGTAACAGTAAAAGCTGAATTTTCTTTGATTATATTTGTCACTTGAGCCAGCTATTGTCTTGTTCAGCAAGTTTATATCTCTGCTTTCATTGTATCTGACTCACACTCATTTAGGTATGAGCAATTCAGTGAATCCACTTGTGTGTGTCTGTTGTAAATGGTCACTGAAGAGATACATTGGGATCTCTAGTGAATATTGTTAAGGAGGTGTTTAAGATGTGCTACTTTCTTAACATACAATGAAGGCCATTGTGATTGAAAGTATCTCACTTCTAATTTTTTAGTGTCTAGATCAATGCTATGATGGGAGCCTCAATATACATCTTTGTTTTTTCATGGTCTGTCTCATGTTCCTGGGTGGGCTGGTGGCTGAAGCTCACAACTAGTCCCAGGAATTCTACAGTTTACTTCTTCTTACCTTGGATCAATGCAGGATTATTAATTTCAGATGAAAATAACATCTGAATTGCTGCATCAACTTCATTCATTTGGGAATAAGTATTTATTAGTAAATGAGATATATTTAATACTAGCAAAAAGAAAAACTGGTAAGAAAAGCTCCCATGATATCTCATAAGGCCACTCTCATTCAAAGTTGTAGTTAGGGAGTAGTACCAGGGCTTCATCTTTCCAGTCTCACCAGTATTCTTCAGTCTTGTGTCACTTGCACATCAACAATTAATTATTATTTATTTATTTATTTATTGCATATATTACTTATATTTCAAATGGTTTACAAAACAAACAGTAAAAAGCACACAATGAAAGACCTGGATATTATATGTTCATAAGAGAGAAGTGGCAACATAATTATGTTTGTAGGTGAGGCCATGGGAAGAAAAAAAAAATGAACTTTTGGACCAACCCATACCTGCAATCTGCTCTGACAATGGTTTGAAAGTTCAGTGACTGTCAACCTTGCTCTCATTATCACATGATACTGATATGGGATATTTTATATTAAAAAATGCATTGTGGAAGCATTCAGTGATGTTTTTTTGCTTCCAAGGCTTCTTTTCATTGGTTGATATGACTACAAGTGAAGTGACCAACAGCTTGTTTGCATTGAAAGAAACCGGGACAAGAAAATCTGAGTGGAATTCCAGGCATATTTACAGTCTGAAAAAATTACCAGATGAAGGAAGAAGATTTTCAGATCTTGCTGTGCCCTTTGGCAGTGAAGAAATCACTAAAAGTTATCATTGCCCTACCATTTAACTTCCAAGCAAGTGCAAAGGTTCAGCTCAAAGCAGGGAATTAAGGAGTTAAGTTAATGTTGAAAGATATAATTTTGAGGATAATTAGGAAACACCTGGTTAAAATTCTTTGATTTTAGCTGTCATTTTGCAGTCTGCAGGAAGAGTACTGCTTTACCCTGAACAGGCTTCTTTTTTAAGCTTTTGCAAAATTAGACTTTGCTCCTACTAGCATGATGGCTGCTCTAACTTGCACCACTGCCTGTGCTCCTGAGGATTCTTTGACTAGGTAAGAGAGAGTCTCACTCATACAGAGTCAGCAAAATTGAGTAGGTTTGCAGGTTTGGAAGCACAGGCATTTTGTCATTTTGATATACCTTCATCTGATTTCTTAACGAAAAGAGTCCTATGTCTATAAAGTGTTCTAGTGTAAACCTTCACTTGTAATATTAGGAATTCTGCCCTGGTTTTCTCGGAACAATTGTCTTGGTGATATTAACCAGAGAGCCACCTGCTAAACTAGAAATATCAGTCTGCAGACCCAAAGGACTGATCCAGTTCTCCCTGTTGAGCTGGTTTTCAAGAAGTCCCTTTCAAGAGAACTGTAAGAAGAGTAAGGTAACACAAAGACACATGGTTCGTAAGCATTCGCTGCCACATTTAATGTGGGGTTTTTGAATATATATTTTGTATCCTCTCATGACAGGAGAATGAATGCACACACAAATCACACTTCTTGTGACTTCACACAGTAGTCTCCACTTTGGGGACTGACGTGGCAGAAGAGGCCAAACTCATCTCTCCCACTTGTGGTGACCATTTAACAAAGATGTGAGGGAAAGATTCAGGAACAAGCAAAATTGGATGTGGGTAGGAAATAATGACCCTTGGTGAGTGACAACTGAGGTTATGTGGATGAATATTAAATGTGAAGTGTCTGAATTATTCATGGAAGGTTCAAGGTAAAATGGTTAACCTGATACCATCCTCTTGTTCACATCTCACTCAGGGAAGAAATCCCAGTTCTGTAGTTCTCCAGCTAAAAGTTCCTGAGGGAACATAACAAGGTGCTGGTGAGTCCCCTTCTTCCCACTGTGGGTAACTCCTGGGGGACATTTTTTGAGCACTGGTGACTTAGCCAGCGGTGTGCAGCTGCAGTAATGTACATCTTTTGCGCCCTTGTAGGGACAGGATGGGAAATGATTTATAGAAATCAATAGGGTCACTGATCCCCTAGACATGATCCCTGTGCCTGGCACTATGCATGTCCTCTGCTCACCTGTCTGATACAAAGAGCTTCCCCTGCTGTCCTTCCTACTCCATCTACCATGGTATGAAGTCAGGTGGAGATATAGTGGTTTCCTGCTCTTATTGCCCTCTCCAAGCTGCTCTGAGGAGGACAGCTTGCACAGCAGGACACACACAAGTCTACATGTGCTCAGCTGTGGTGAGGGCCTTTGAAAGCAAGCCAATCAGGCTGGGTGTGAGAGAACTCAGGGAGAAATCTCTGGACAGGAGTACAGAAATATCAGTACTGGAATATTATGAAGTAACTGGCTGCACTGACAATACATTAACATATGAAGTAACTGGCTGCACTGAGAGTACCTTAACAAACAAGCCAGACTGGGAGCACAAGAAATATAGCTTGATGTGAGATTGGGTTTGAGAAGTCACCAGGAAGTTCCTCTTCACCTGTCTGCTCTGTGTATTTGAAAGGATTTCTTCTAAGAAGGTCTGAACAAAGAAACCCAAGGAGAATGATATGGAAGATCATTTTTTTGTCCATTTGGCCAGACACCAGACAAAGACACCTGACAAAGTGTGATAAACACTTAATGTGTGAGTGCAAAATATGACTGGCGACTTAAATGGGGGTCTCTTAGGTATGGAACTGGCTAAAATCACCCCTCTCACATCTACCTCACGTCACTTCCAGACACATCAAACCCACTACTTGTGTCTGCATTCAGTGTGTCATCCTTGAACCTGATTGCACTGTCTAGGAGTTATTGTTCCTAGTAAACAGAGGTTAGACATTGGTAAAACATTCTAGAAGTATTAAAAAAATATATCAGACTGAAGTAGGAGGTAATGTAAAACCCAACTCCTATCTATGTGTTACTGTGTTTAGGAAAATATACTTTTACCTGGAAATGTAAGCAGGAGGAAGGACAGAGGAAGAGAACTGGAAGGAGAAGGAGGTAGAACAGAGAGAGATATCAGAAGGGATTTGGCAGTGCATATTTCCTTCATAGAAAAGAAAGTTTAAATAACTAGAAAGGTTATCACTGCAAGAAAAAGATTTTCTTCCAGACAATAAAATAAGTATCAACATTTTTTTTTTTTTTTTTTCATAATCTATACCAACAGAAGGAGTGAGAGACCAGTTTTAGCATGAGCAAAGTGAACTCTGGGAAGATTAACTGCTCTGTGGTTTAGATCTGTGCATTTAACAACACCAAATTATGGTAATTGTAACAACTAATTTAATTAGTCAAGACCTGTACACAACTTGACAACTCTAACAGTATTTACTGATTCTTCAAGACAATCTAGATAGCTAATAGGTTGTACAAGGGCCTTTGTGTATGGTAGCATAGATACCCAGATAAAGCATGAAACTGAGGCAAACACATCCTAATTCTGAATAAAAGCATTCATACAGCTTTCTTATCAATCAAACTACCAATGTGTTCTTACTTAAGCTTTTAGTGATTTACCTTAACTTTTTTAAGCAAGGCCTTAGAAAGGAGAGAGTAGAAGCTAAACTGGTATGGAGAACTGAAGTATACTTCTCCAGTTTCAGGTACTGCAAACATTAACATTAATCTGCTGATTGTTAACTATAATCTTTTCCCTTTTCCTGGCAGGTATCATTTTAATAATTCTTTTACTGCCTTTCCTCAAAAAAGACATTCATTTTCATCACCACAGTTTTAAACTCCTGACTGAAACAATGAGAACTGATCAAAAGTGCATTCCTGCTAAGTGGGGAAGGTCAGACATACCTTATGGCTTGGCTGGCATATTAGTGGTTCTTACTAAGTTACTGTGATGAGATATTACCAACAGCCTCCTGTAGGAGTCTTAGGAAGTACAGTTCTCATAGTTAATAGCAAAGTAGAAAAAATAAAAAAAAAAAAAATAATCATGAGGATAGAGAAATAAATGAAAAAAAAAATAAATCTGATCTGCACTGGAAGAAGATGATGAAAATATGCTTAGATACTACATAATGAGAGTACTATTAACTGATAGATGCAGAGAAAAAGAAAGACACTGACCTTGGAGACCTGAACAGATAGATAAACACACATTGTGCAAAAGTTAATCAAAATTAGCTGACGCTTTGCCCACCAAATTTAAAGTTCTCATCTGACATCAGTGGGATTTAGATTTGTCCCAGAGCACCTAAGGTTGCTCCCACTGAAAGCACTGGTGCAAAATCAGATCTACACTGAAAATTTTGCTATCAGTTTTCACCCTTCTATTAACAGTTATTTAAAACCATTTGTCCCCTCAGTTTTTTTATCTACCTGTCTGGTTTTAACATGACACCTCTTTTAAAGGAAATCCTTCTGTATGTTCATAGAATCAATCAGACCAAGAGTACTGCAAGATGCCCTGGATGATTTTCTTAGGATTCAAGTGAAAACACTCAATTAAGACTTTTTTTTTTTTTTTTTTTTTTTTTAATAATGTCCTACTTGTTTATTTTGCTGAAATCAAGCAGTTGGGAACTTGCAAGTTGTATACACTCTTGCTTAATGCAAATTAATAAATAATTAAAATAAAATAATTTTATTTTCTTAATAAAAAAGGTTAACTGACAGGCAGGCATTTCTACTACTAAGTTCATATTTAAGTTTGAAAGTAAAAGGATTTCTGCCTACTTTACAGGAACTACATACAACACTACCTCTATTCCTCAAGCTGCAAAATTAGTACTTTGGGGAATTAGGCTCTCTGCCTCCTTTAATCATTGCATGTTTGAATTTAACCATCCTTTCAAAGGCTGATTCTTTCAGTGGAGCAGCCTAGGTTGTACTTGACAGGTCTCTCTCTGTAAAGCAGAAGTAGACAAATCCACTAGGCCAAGCACTGTTTAGTACCTCTGATTAGTCAAATAAGATCAGATCTCTATTTTGGCACAAGGAGCAAAAATATTTCCTTTAAGCCCGATTTCTCTTTGCTTAGTGGAAGGCTGTTTGGGGCATTTTAAATAAAGTCTGTCCCATCACATGTTGCTTGCCAAAAATGCAATTATCCACTGTGCATGG
>CM021769.1:13549417-13593070 GCA_011076525.1 Nettapus auritus | reverse complement strand
AAGAAAAGAAAAGAAAAGAAAAGAAAAGAAAAGAAAAGAAAAGAAAAGAAAAGAAAAGAAAAGAAAAGAAAAGAAAAGAAAAGAAAAGAAAAGAAAAGAAAAGAAAAGAAAAGAAAAGAAAAGAAAAGAAAAGAAAAGAAAAGAAAAGAAAAGAAAAGAAAAGAAAAGAAGCATTTGCTTTTGCTTTCTCTCACTAACTTCCTTCCCAGTCTAAAACAAACACCATCTTTCCAGCCCTCCAACCACAGAAAAATTCTTGCAATGGTAAAAAAGTTGGGACCTCATTCACTTTTGGAACCATGAAGAAAAAATACAACTATAGTGAATTTCCATCCAAATATATATAAACATTGCTACTACCATTTATTAAAACCATAGGATGCTACATTTTACTTGTTTCTAAAATCTGGAGTTGTAGAAAAAATAGAAGTGAGAGAAACATAAGAGTTCTGAGAATCCTCTTGGTCCGAAGCTATCATGATGTAATTTGCATGCTTTGATTGAAATAGCTTCTGCTAAAGTCTGAAAAGCATCGGGCCATGTCTTGTTTGCATTGGAAATAGAATAGGAATAAGTCAGGAATGATGTATAAATAAAAGCAAAAATTAGTTCATTGAGTCAAAACATTATAGTCATATTCTTGTCATGTGTTATATTTCAGCTTTCCTCTTTTTCCTGTTCAGTGATCGCTTTAAGAAAACAGAGAGTGATGTAAAATTATTTTAAAACGCACAGATCTAGATTTTAAAACCAGTAATCTAAAGGTTCAATTATTGAGTGTTTTTGTTGCTGTTGTTTTTGATTTTGTTTGTTTGGTTGATTTTTTTTTTTTTCCCAGATACTCCATGATTTGCAGTGGCTATCTGTTGATTTTGGGGCGTGAACGGTGTTTCTCTGTTTCATTATTATTATTATTATTATATTTTTTATTTTATTAGTTTTTATTATTTATTGTTATCATACTATTATTATTATTATTATTATTATTATATCTAATCTTTTCAAACTTTGGACATGGAGCTGGTCAGATTTTTTCAATATTCTCTCCTCTGCTCTCTTTGAAAACACAGGGCAAAAATTTTCTCTCCTTTGAGGCACAATTTTTAGGAGGACAATTTCAGAGGTTTGCCCTACAATAACTTGTAACTCAGTGGTTATTCATCAAAATGGAAGAGACCTGGATTAAAATCAGTGCACCATATCAGACTAAGAAAATCTGAGCATGAGTTTTTGGTGTCCCTCCTGAGTTCTGTAATGGAAGGCTATTCTGGACTGGGGAGGAGTGGGAAGGGGAGGGCAAGTAAGGGAGTGTGAGAATTCCAGTGTCCTCTTATTCTTCCTTTCCTTTGATGAAATATTTCTAGAAGTTCTGCCTAGTTCTGATTCAGAAGTTTTTTCAAAGCTCTTTGTTTTTAATTTAACTATTTTCTACCCTTCTCTACTTCAGTACATTGGAATGGTGTCTTCCAAGGCATATTTGGGACACAGGCATAGCATTCCATTTAGCTGAGGTGTAAAAGGAAAAGTATTTTTCATTCACACTTTGCCTTATTAGAGCCCCAATGTCTCCATCACTACTGGGTCCCTCACTCCACTAAAATCATTCAAGTGCTGTAGTCTATATATAATGGAAGTTAGAAGTCACTAGTCTATACACAAAAAAGGAATAACCATTACTATTCCAGGATGTGTAGGGAACATAATTTCATTTTCAATGATGGGATACCAGAAGAGCCTCAAACAAAAGATATTGTAAAGTGTAAGTGGAAAATAACTGCTAAGTCTTTACATGGAGCCAAACTGAGTTTGTTTAGATAGCTGACAGCATGTTTGCACTGTAAAGAACCTAGTGTGTGTATATGTTACTTTAAGATAACATTTTCCCTCTTATAAGGACTAGTGATCTTAGGAATACCATTTCCTCTGTGCCACATAGTGCACGGATATTTCAGTTTCCAGTATTTGTTGTAAACTGGATGTCTGATTCAATTGTTCACCTATCTTTGGAGAGTGAATGTGATAAACAGTAGGACCATAACCCAATCTTAAAAGCAATGGGAAATAAAGAACAGGTCCTGTTATAATATAGTTTTGGACAGCTTTGGATGATGATTTCATAGAAAACTAGCCTCCTAACCTCTTCTCCTACCCTGTCTGCTCAGGTATGTTATGGATGAAAATGTAGGTCTCTGTTCCTGCATCTACTGGGGTGAAAGAACACAAGAGCATGTGTATAAATGCTAACCCATCTCTTCCTCTCCCCAAGGCTGTCTGCAGCCCATCTCTACCTCTGGCTCAAAGCTCCTCTTCCCTGCTGAGGAGGCCTGGCCAGATGTCCTGGACTCCATGCATGGATGCTATTGCCACCTGGACACTGAATATTTCCCTGCCCTGCTGTTATGCAGTATATCTTGTGGTCTTGAGCACTTCCTTTGCCTAGCACTTGGCAAGAAGTGGCTGAGTCCAAGCTGTGAAACAGGGAAAGCACAGGGTGTTCCATGTTGTCCCCACCATTCCCACCTACTCTCATTGAAGCTCCCCCTGTGTATCTGAGCTTGTTTTGGCTGAAGGAGAGTGAAAGCTGTGGAGATTAAACCTGTATGCATTCTGTACAGCATGGTCCTAAATTTCTTTTTTGGAAATTTATACACAATGATATTGATAAACCTGAGACCAACTGGAACATATGCTGCAGAGAGGGCTTGCATCTGCATGCTTTGCCCATCTGCACTATTGAGTTTACCTGTTCAAGTAGCCGTAAGAAGGAAATTTCCCAGAAGAGAAAAATAATAAAAAAATAAAAATAAAAAAAAAAAGACATTTAGTAAAAAATGGACATGTGATAGCTTAATGACAAATATCGCCTTGATTACTCCTTCTCACAGGCATTCTCCAGCACTATTTTGTCTAATACTGAGAACACTTACAACTATTTTTTTTTTTTAATAAAAAAAATATGGTGATTATGATAAAATATAGTAGATGCTCAGGGACAACATTTAAAATTGATAAAAATAATTTCACTGTCTTCAGCTAAAACAGGAGAAAAAAAAGAGAGGTGACAGGTATGTTCTCAAAGATGCATAAAGAGAAGGTTTCGGGACAGTCAGAAGCTGGGTTCACACAATACTGTCAAGGTCCCAGATTTATGCTTGACAGCATTAGTGCCAAGACCACTATTTATGTTGCTTTAATCAGTCACACTTTTAAAATCACCTATGCTCAGCATTTATATCAGTGAGGTGATAATATTGCTGTCAGGCACCAATATCGATAGTTGTGTCATAATCTAAACTCTTTTAATCTTTTCCTATGCTTGAATTAATGAATCTGCAAGACAACTATTACTACAACAAAAAAAAAAAGTAAGGATGGCTCTGATTATGAGTGGCTATGGTGGAAAAAAAAAAAAAAAAAAAGACAAATTTTGCTCTTTGCAAACCATTTTAATTTACCTTTAGCCTTCTCTTTTTCTGTCTGACTTTGAAGACACTGTCAGCACATCCTACTGATTTTCTCACAGACTGCTAGTGTCTCTGAAAATATTTTTAGGCTCTATGGAAGTGTGAGGCAGGTAACCTCTTCCCTAAGTGGTTGGCCAAAGGGAAAGAGGGAGAAAGAGACAGAGGAAAGAGAAACTTCGGTTGGATTCTGGTGTGGGGAGGCATCATAGTACTTTTGCTTTATCCCTATTTTTTATTTTTTATTTTTTTATTATTGCCTTTTTTTTTTTTTTTCTTTTTTTTTTCCTGCACCTACCCTTACAGCTGTCAGACTCAGTTCTTTTTCTATTGTAAATAAATTCTGGCTTGGGTTATAGCTTTAAGCATTTGTTTTTTAATTAAAATTCAATTCAAATATGAAAGTCAAAGAAACTTTCAAAGCAAAATCCACAAACTGATTCACTCAAAGGGTCTGTTTTCATTGCCATAGCTACAGATTACTATAAAGAAACTTGAACCAGACCTTTGACACCTAGGAAGGTCAAAAGTCCTTTCTGCCTGTGCTAGGACCCTTTTGACAACTTCCTATATAATTTGACTGTTATTTGCGTGTCTGGTCACTGTCTGACCTTGTAGTCTGGAAAAGATTGAGAGGCAGCATATATCTCTGTGTCATATGGACCTCAAAAAGGGCACTTTTATTTACATTTTTGTGAGAAACCTATGCATACAGGCTGGTGTAGGCAGCAGCTGGGGAAGCTCCTAGAATTTAGTAGGTCAGGGATCAGCTTGCCTTACACTACCGTAGTTTTTGGTGCATATGAGCTGCTCTGTGCTGTTATCTGCACAGCAAAAATGGATGTGTTTCACAGGTTACACAGACTTCAAAATTTACAGCACTTGCCCCAGTGCTACAAGCTAAAATTGGAACTACACTGCTCTGCCTTGAAATCTGTGCCTTTCATATGCTTCTAATTTAAAGCTGATTGTGCTTGTGGGTCCTTGTGTGTGAGATATTTTGCCTCTCTACTGATAGCAAGCCTAGCTGCTGGTTATATCTAGCCATTTCTTTGGCAGGAAGAAAATTTAAATTAATAGATTAAAGGGGTCCATGGCAATTTTGCCAGGTTTCTGAACTGGTTATTCAGGATTTAGGATATGTCACAAGGCAGATGTGCTGCAGTGCTTAGAGACAGCTGGTGATTTAATGCATCAAGATCAAGCACCATCAGGCTATACCTCCTTCCTCTTCTGCCCAGCACTGTAGCACATCTAGTGAGAACACAGGAAGTCCCCCAGCACCCAAATTGCAGCATGTTACAGATGTTCCCTCCCCAACAGGGTTACCTTGTCTCTCTTGCATCTCCACACTGAGATGGGACTTAAAGATTCAAACTCTTGCTTATCAGGGTCGCCATGATGTTTCCAGGGATGTTCAAAACCTTGGAAGGTGCAAATACCTGGGCAGTGGCTCTGATATTGGCTGTGCAGGTTTTGGGTGCCCTGTGGGCTCCCCCCGACCAAGTGCAGGTGTGAGTGGGAGGAAGGATCAACCACCTATGAACATGGTGAACACCATGCAAGTAACCATCCAAACAGCACAGATGACATGGCTCCTTTCTTGTGGGGATGTGAAAAGATCAGCAAAAACAAAAATGCATAAACATTCAAAATAGCTTCAGATTTGGGAATGTCCCTGTAACACTCTGTGGTACCACTCTCATCATGTGAAGACACAGTGCTGACCCTTGTCTTTTATCTCAAGGGGACTGTTTCTTACTATATTTGAAGTTTTGGAGCCTAAAGCTCTGAAAGACATGACATAACAGACAAAATAATTTTTGTGAATAATGGCCTTTTCCATGTAATCCTCTCACCCTTTCCATAGGGAAAGCTATTTTTTTGTGCCAGAAAGCTATACAAATGGATGCTGAGACTTGCCGTGTCAAGCCTCTAATACGGCTCCTTATGGAGAATATATGCTCTCCTTAGAGGACAGAAGTGCTTAAACATGCAGGTATTGGAAAAAAGGAATAGACTCATCCTCTGGTGCAGGCACTGATATGTCAAGCACCCCTGGAAACATTGTTGTGGGGCATGATAGAGCAACTTTTTGATTTTTTCTGTCAAATTCCATCTCAGAATGTAGAGTGCAAGAAAGGCAACTAAGCAGCCTTCTGCTCAAAAGACTGCTAAGAATAGAAAGATATGTGTGCATAAATTAAAGTAGGAGGGAGGTGGAGAAAAAATCCAAAACAGTGTTTCCATTCACTAGTATTAGCTACAAACCACTGTGCTTAAAACTGGTAAAGATACACAAGGGGAAAAATATATATATATAAAATGATGACAACAAAACAAAAACAAAAACAAATCAACAATTGTGCTTTTATGTGTTATTTTTTCATTTAGTTAATGATGCACTTCAGTTCACTCAGAAATAAAGAGACATGCTTGAATCAATAAACAAGGACTAACTGAACACAGTCTATCCAAAAGGCACTATCTATGCATCAATCCATGATAGCAACATGGAACAGGGAGTGCCAGGGTGGGGAGTCCAGGATGCTGCAGTTATTTATCCATGCGTGACTTACACAGGGCTGTAGGACTTCCAGAGGATTTCCAAGGCAAGTTTGAAAGCCCTGTCTGGAGGGGCCAAGTTTTCATTTCATCACAGCTGGGTTATGGCTGCACAAAATGAGGCTGGATAGGCATGAGGTTGTCCCTTTGTGGGAGAAATTATGGGAAAATATGTTGGAGGGCTCCAGAAAACCTGGATTTATTTCATCCGTGAAGGATGACATGAAGGCAGAAAAAAAAGGGGAGAACTAGTGCATGATGTTCTTAGTGCCTCCTCTACTTGAGCAGGGACTATGTCTGTGTCTGTAAAGCCTGCTGTATTGGGTAAGGGTGCTGACATTTCTATTATGAATGGTGAAAAGATTTAAAACAAAAAAAAAAAAAAAAAAAAAACAAACTAGCAAACAAAAAAACACACACAAACTTCGAATGGAATAAAATTATCAGAGCAACTTTGAGTGCAGTCCAGTGGGAGTGCCCCTCTATCCAGACTATGTTTTAGTGGGGACATAAAGGTGTTTGTAGCTCTTATTCCCTGCCTGACCATTCCTTTGGGTGCAACTGGCTTCGAGCAATAAGAAAAAGGAGAAAAATTAAAGAAATGTAAATAAGGAAGGTAACTTGCCATTTGTCACTTGAAAGTCCTTATTTCACGGCCTGTTCCCTGTTCTCTGGAATTTTGTGTCATTATCTTCTGTTAAAAGGATTTAAATGACATTATTTGCATGGAAACTCGCATACAAATGATGTCGTCTGTGCCACAAAGTTGCATTACAATGAAGGGAATGATGACTGTGTCACATGTACGTGACATTCTTTGTGTCATTAAATTTAAAGTCAATGCTGGCAGTTATAAACCACTCACGTCTCAAGCAAATACATCACTTCTGATCTGAAATGAATATTTTAAAACACCAACTCCAACTGCATCAAACAGCAATAACCTGCAATGTCATCTAAAATAAATAAATAAATAAATAAATAAATAAATAAAAAGAGGCAAAGATTCTAAACAAAGATGGACTTACATGGAATTGCATGATATACCGCAAAGGAAAATACTTTAATAAACTGTAATAATCTCCAGACAAACAGAATTCATTGCTTGATGGTTAGCTCCTAGAGATGTTTTTAAAGCCCATTCAATATCATGTGTTTTTTCAGAAGTGCTTATGCTTCTACACATATTCATGATTGTTAATTCTCAGGCAGAGTAGACGAATTAATTGTAGAGCAAGATCCACAGTACAGACCTTTTGTGCGTTGTTACCATACATTTCCTTGCCATAGTCTGATGTTGACAACAGACCAAGCCTTTGAAAGATCTCCAAACTCTTCCACAGAGTAAAGGGCAAATGATGACAGGAAAGACTCGAGCAGTTATCGCTGTCAAAATGAATGAGAAAAGAGGAGGGACAGTAGGTGGATTAGGAAAGGTTTCAAACTACTGCGATGATCAGAGCCATACAGCAATGAGAGCCAGACAAGTAAGTACACAGAGAGATCTGCTCTCTGATTGATGCATTGTTTGTGCAGGTCATTTTTAAGGTAAGAGATGGATCACTGTGTTTTTGCAGCAGCAGTGATAATTGTGCCCACAGTCATCTGCACCCACCCTGCTGATTCGAAGCCAGCAACTAACATTTTTTTCACTGATACAAAGAATGACACTGAAATGTTTTCTTTAGAAAGTTATTGTTTTAACAGTAAAACATGCTGTGCAACCTCTGAAAAGTTAGGTGTGTAATTTTAGAAACTCATTTAAATAGCAGAGATCAATCACATAAGTACTGCAAAGGAGCTCAGTGTCTGGCTCAGCTACCATGCGGTATAACCTCTCCCTCCCACCCTGTGAACTCACACAAACACAGATCTCTCTGAAGAAAGAAAGTTTCTCTGGAGTACGTAACTGCGTAAGACTCAGCAAGGGATCAGGCAGAGAGGAAAATCTCTGTGCATGGGTCATTTCTTTTCTCTTATTGATAACATTTCAGATCTAATTGAAACATTCATTGCAGAAAGATGTGCTACCCACCCCTTCAGCCCTTCAGCTTTGATATGGCTTTTTAATCAGAGGACATTGTTATTTCACAATGAACATGGAAAGCATTTAAAACATTTTCTAGATGGAGTGCATTACTTCTGACCCCAGCCAAAAGACCACATTAAAAGGAGTTCAGTGGAATTCACTCTTTGCAGTCTTCTGGGTTTGAAACATTGGTGCACATGTGGAATATGCTAAGACACAGGTCGACCGGCTACAAAGGCTTAAACAACAAGATGACTTAAAAACTGAGTGGTCAGTGCTAGCTGGTGAGCACCAGCTGTGCTCCAAGGAAGTCTCAATTGAGCATTGTTCCTGTCCTTGGTTGACACCACAGGTACCACAACACCATCAGGGTGACACTGAGAAGAGTTTGTACAGCCTTGGTGGAAGCCAGCTAGGGGTGAGCACAGCAATCTGATCCCAGCTGGAAGGTGAAGTGTGGCAACCAGATTAATACTGCACAATCTGGCTTTTGGTTTAGGACTAGAGCTGTGGGGTGGGAAGGCTGCCCCCACAGCTCTTCCACTGCCTGTTTTTCCCCCATTCCTCCAAGACAGTGACTGATAACCCCCATACTGTCACTTCATAAGCTGTCATGGTGCTGGCAAGCCACATGTAGGAAGAAGGGCAAGGTTGCTCATCTGTTTGTATTGTATCAAGGATTATAACAGAACCCATAATGTCTACATCATTTTATATTTTAGGATATATTTCTTGATTGTAAGAGCACTGAAGAAAATATTTAAAGTAGGATATGACTGAAATGATACATTGGGTCAAAGTCCCTTTATCCTTTTGCCCTCATCTATCCAGCATTTCTTAAAATCCCATTTGGCCCAGGTACATTCAGTTACAAAAGTGACCAGAAATAAATCAAACTTAATTAGTTTAAGATTTAAAAATAAATAAACACTCCCCCCCCCCCCCCCAACATACACACTAAACCAGAATTGATTAGATTAAGACGATTGAATGTAAGAGGAGCTCAAGCACCAAGAGGGTGTTTCAGTTTTTTAGGGGAGTTCAGTGCATTCTTAATTGCTTACTTTATACAAGCAGACATTGGTGGTATACACTGCCTGTGAAGTGACAGAAGAAATGTTTTGGCTGCTCTTTGATGTAGAGTTCAGCTGTTCTGGTTTGTAAATATAACAGAATGGAAGGATATTGTGCTCAATCCACTTCAGTCAAGCAAGACACTGCGGAGTCTAAACTGCCATTCTTCCATTGCTGAGGCTGCTACTCAGAACAAAGAAAGAAAGTGAGAGAGGCAGAGGGAGTGACAGGGTGAGAGAAAGACAGAGGCTTCTGCATCTTTAATAATTAGCAACGGACTGCAGTGTTTAGCCAGGAAATTATGGTACATATGCTGTCCACTTGTTCAGGACCCCTGTATCGTGAGAACAAGCAAACATTCATCATCCACAGATGTCCGCCAGGCCCAGGTGACTGAAAATTCAATGCACGGGCTTCTCACAATGGGTCGAATGCTAATTGAGTGGCTTGGGGAGATTAGAGTAGCCCTGGAGCTATTCTCTATCTGCAAAAGTCTCACAGACAAAGGGGAAGTCAACAGTGTCTAGTATAGCTTTGCTTAACTGAGGCTTGTGAGAAAAATTAGGATGAGTAAATAAATTTAAAAATGCCACCAGATTTTCTTTTTGTTTTTCTTTCCCAGTTGTGAGATATCTGATTACTGCTTTTTCCTTCTCTTCCTGCATAAATTCCTATAAATAGAGAATAGGAATATGGGAGGGGAGACTGAGAGCAGGCAGGAGCAGAGCAATTGTATATGAACTATATCAGAAAATCAGAATGGGTATTATTATTAATTATATATTAGCCTACTAAATACTTCAGAAAATGAAACAAGTTTCCTTAGAGCACTTCCTAAAAATAAATAAATAAATAGATAAATAAATTATCTACAAAAGTTAATTTTACTCCCAGGTTTGCTTTTGTATTGTGGATCCTTAGAAAATCTTGGTTTCTGCAGTTATGAAATGGTCTGGATTTTCCTGATGAAGGTTCTACAGAGGACACTGAGCTCTGTAGGTGTATTTCCCCTTTACTTATCATAATAAAGATGGGCATTACTGGAGACCTGCTGTGGTGGGATGCACCAGACGTGGGCTGTTTCACACTGGTCGATTCTGCCAGATCTCAAGCTTGTTCCCTAAAGCCAAATGATGGACCTATGACGCTGCACTTGCTGAGGTTATGCAGACACAGGTGGCATAAGGCATATAATACATACCTGTTCTGCTTGACAGTTCTTTTGAGATACAGGTTCAAATAAATCCCAAATATCAAAGTAAAGCTGAGCTGAATCCTCTCTCTTTAACAAGGAATTGAGAGGGACAGTCCATATTCCATCAGCGGACTACCGTAGTGGTGAATCAGGTTTGAGGAATTTACTATTAATTTTACTGGGATGGTACTGATGTGTAATTATGAAATGAGTAGTTACTTTAATATTTTTTCATTCATCTTCAGCATGTGTTTGGGAAGAAATCAGTATGTACAAAGCGATGCTGTGAATTGCTATTTGACTACTGTGCAAGTGCTTCATGAGGACATTTTCAGAACACATAAAATATGAGGTAGTTTGTCCTACTTTCAAAGAGTAATGCGAAACACCCTTTAGCTAAAGCACCTTTGTCTGCCTTTCAGTACGGGGAATTCTGAAGACAGGAAGATATAGTGTAAGTCTCTATTCAGTCTTATAGTTTCTTCTTCAGGTAGGTAAGCCCAACACCACTATGGGTTTCACCCAGGCATTGCCCAGGTTGAAACTTTGAAACTTAGCAAAGGTGTCTGGAAACTCTGATGAGGTTAGCTGAAAAATCTGCAAGCACCAACTAACCTTTTTTTTGTGGAATCTGGACCCACTTCCAGTACGAAAATATATAAAAAATCAGGTGAATTCCCCTTGCCTTCAGGCTTCATTATGAAAGTTTTGCAGAGCTCTAGGAACTATGTATTTTATTGTTCTCTTGAATCTGCCCTTTCTAAATCACCTTATTCTGATTTAACTGCAAAAGACATATACTATTTTGGGCTCTTCCTATGTTAAAACTGAAGCAGTAAGCTAGGGACTTTCATAAGAGACTGTACTGAAATGTCAACAGATGGCTTGCTAATCATGTTAAAAAAATATTCATTTCTTTTCTAAAATGGCATTTTTTTTTCAGTAAGTATATCAGAAAGGAATGTTTATGATGTAAAACATATTACTCACAACGTCTTTTAATTATCATACTTAATCATCAAGGTCAGGATGATAATTGTTTCTAAAAATTAACACCTCATTTTTCTGAGATGCTTACCAAAATACACGGTCAGAAATATGAATTACTAGTGTGGAAACCAGTTAGGAAAATGCATCTTCTGTTCACTAAACCAAATGTATACTTAAATACCATGAAGCCCTTTAAAACTCAATACCTATTTAAGGCACAGTCTAATTAGTCCACTCACTGCCTAGTAAAAGCATACAGTACCATATGCCCTAGAATAGGGTGCCATGTGGGTGTTCAGCAGTGACACATATTTGCAAGTACTTTATTATGAGATAACGCAGTGCCATTAATATATCTTAAACATGAATGTTTTTTGTAACCTATTGGAGACAACTATGGTTGGCAGTTAACACAAACTACCATGATATCTTGGCAGAAACTACAATTTATTTGTAGAGTGATGAGCAATTCATATGGACCACCACCTTATATCATTCTTGCTACCACAAAGCAGCATTTTAAACATGTACACACTGTTGAAGACTTACATCTTCCTAAAGATGTTTTTCTTTCTTTCTTTTTCTTTCTTTCTTTCTTTCTTTCTTTCTTTCTTTCTTTCTTTCTTTCTTTCTTTCTTTCTTTCTTTTTCTTTCTTTCTTTCTTTCTTGTTCTTTCTTTCTTTCTTTTTCTCTTTCTCTCTCTCTCTCTCTCTTTCTCTCTCTCTTTCTCCATCTTTCTCTCTCTCTCCTCTCCTCTCCTCTCCTCTCCTCTCCTCTCCTCTCCTCTCCTCTCCTCTCCTCTCCTCTCCTCTCCTCTCCTCTCCTCTCCTTTCTCTTGGTCCTAGACCAGTCCTGTTCTGGAGGTTTGCTTGCAGTGATGATAATAAAAAACAGGATGCAATGAAGCTATTCATTTCCCTTAATGAAATCCTTTACTAGGATCTCCAAACAACAAATAACAGGTATACCAAGGCTTTTACATTTATCACTTTTAAATCCATGAGAAGTATGATAATCTTGCTCTGTGGTATCCCAAAGACAGTTCTCAGGTAAAATATTGCCTACAGATCTTTCTAACAATATTTGTGTCTACAAGAAACTGCTGCTGCTTTGGTTACATGTAGTTTCTGTTAGGTTGTCCACAAGCTGCAATGGCACAGGCTGTCCTTAAAACTATGGCAGAGAATGTCTGCATAATGTCTATAACTTGTGTATAATGTGCAACGTATCTCTTAAATTGATATAAAGTCCTGAATCAAAGACTCCAAGACATGGAAAGCCAAAAATTTTCCTGGTAGAAAAGTAGTGCAGTAGCACAAGGTAGTAGCTTTAGAATTGATATAATAAGAATATATTTTCATTGATTTGTGAATTATTATGAATTATTATTAACTTTTTTCTTTTTCTTTCTCTTTCTTTCTTTCTTTCTTTCTTTCTTTCTTTCTTTCTTTCTTTTTTTCCTTTTATATTTTTTTTTTTATTTTTTTTTTTTTTCCCTGAGAACTTGCTGTTTTCTGTTTGCTCTGATTCAGTTTTGGAAACACTTCTCTCAGGTAGAGACACAAGCACTGCTCTCTAGATTAGACAACCTTCAAACAAACTGTACACTCACTTATGGCCTGTGGCCCACACTGAAAGCCAGTGTTTTATCATTTTTCCTGCAGTTTAAATTGTTTTAAGTATATTCTACTCAATTAAGAAGATACAGTACTGCAAATAAACACATTTTTAGAGAAATTCATGCAGCACAGAAAACAAACAAACAAACAAACAAATATGAAACAGCTGCTTATAGGAAACACTATGTATAATCTTTGTCCGTATCAAAATATCAAGTTAGATTCACTCAAGGAAAGTGTGTGGGAGAGAGACATGACATAGGGAGACTCTACACTTCTAGCTCTCATTTACCACAGAAATGAATGTAGCATAAGACTCTGCAAAGTTACAGAAAATATTAATGAAGATGTAAAAAGTATGAGCATGGTCTTAAAAGCCTGATGCAAGCGCTATTTTCAGCTTGAAGGGAAGAACACTAGGATCTACCAATGAGCGTTTTACTTTTTCTGGTGAATAAGCTTGCTTTGGTGAAAAACTTGATACTACACAGAGATTGGAGTAGCACCTGCTCCAAAGAATACTGATGTCAGTGGAATTTTTTACATTTGTTCCAGTGGGTTTGTGAACCAGGTAAAATGACAGATAAATCACAGATAAAATCTTATTTCAGATTTCACATTTTCTAACACTGAGTATGGATTTCAGTGAAGTGGCTCTTGATTAAGATGTAATACGTGATTGGGGACAATGGTAAATCTATGATAGAGCAATCACAAAGGCAAAAAGCTTCCAGCTGATGGAGACAGATGTCTACAGGACCAGGAAGGGCTGCCAATAACTGGCCAGCTAGTTATGCTGCCACAAGTAACCATGAAGACCAGCATCTGACTATGAAAATTGCTCCCTGATATTTCTCCAGTGCTAGGAAGGATGTCTCTGAAGATACAGAGTCTGCAGGGCCCATTTCTAAAATATAAGCAGCAAAACTAGGTGATGGAAATATCTTACTCTTCTCAGTTATGCTAGCTTTTGTCTTAGTGGGTACTGTACAAGTCCTAGTTTTTAGAATGTACAAAAATAAACAAACAGTGACAGCTAGTAAGTGTGGTTTAGATGATAGGCCAACCTGAAAATCAGGTTTTATTCCAAGCTCTTTTACTAACACACTCAAGTGGAATAAAGCAGTTATTTTTCTTTGACCTCAATAACAGTTTATAAGACATAACATCTCTTGTAGAAAAGGACTATCTTTGGCAAAATATGTGCAAGCACCTCTTACACCAGAGCTGTGATTTCAGTCAGGGTCTCTGTGTTCTGCTGACTGAAAACTAATTAATAATATTGAGCCTAATATTTTCACATTGTTTAAAGGTTAGAAACATTCTACACCAAACACAGAGTCAAGCATTTTCATTTCATTTTTAATAGAAGTTCAGCAAGGATCCTTAGACTTTTCTCTCCCTATTTCTTAAAAAAGATTTAAAAATTGATGTAGAAAATTATAAGTCGATCTTAAAAATATTCCATTGTGACAGGAGGACAGATATCAGTGTCTTTTTGTTATGTGAGTTATTGAAGTTTGACATCCTTTGAGGAATATTTTTCATAACCCACTGTTTGCTACCCTGTCTATCCAATTATTCAGAACAAGCAATCTGTCATTTTATTGTTTCCTTCCAATTATATAACTTTGGTGACAGTCATGGCAGAGTATCCTCTGTAAGTGAAATCAAATCTCACTGTGGATTCAAAGGGCTGCAGCATGTGCACACGTGTGTGCATGTGTGTGCATTGTGCAGAAATGGAGTGGAGGGGGAAATACTAAAAGAGAACAGTAGCTGGATGTCAGTTTAAAAATAACTTTATACACACTGTGGAAGATATGAAAGGGAAATAAAATGTACTTTCATAATTCTTAATTTCTAGAAGAGGAATGTGTATAAACTGTGCAGGTAGTGAATGCTCTAATGCAAATATCATAATGAGGACCACTTTCTCTCTCTCCCATAAAATTATTCATCTGTTTCATGCATCTAGCCTAAAACAAACAAACAAACAAACAAAAAAACTGTAATGCTGTGAAAAGAGACTTTTTAGTTTTCAGGATTGACTATTCTATCTCTGTCACTTGACATCTATCGATAAGGCCAGAAAGAAGGTACCAGATCAGATATATTTATTAATCAGTGAGGGAAAAATGGGGTCCTCAGCTATGGTATGCTGCTTCCTTTGACATTGGAAGCAGTTGCATAAGGTGCCAGGAATGAAGCTCACTGTCATTTTCATTTAGTGATTGTTAGAGTCAGTAATTTTTCAAATTTATATACCAAATCTGAAACTGGAAGCAAGTTGCTAGGTTGTGCTGTCTTTGTTGCTGGTGGAGGGAAGTGAAAAGCATTCAAGTGGCAGTTGGGTCCAACACCAACTAGCTAATCAGAAAGTAGAGAACAGCAGTGAAGCTGGGAAGAAACAGCATGCAAACAGCTGCAGTGTGAGATAGAATAAACGAGTGTCAGTGGTGTTAGATAGTAGAGCTGTGTGAACACTTTCACACTGAAAAGCAAAATTGTCAAGTTATCGTGTCCAATTGGGCATGGATTTTGTATTATATTACTGTAATACCACAAGCTGTACTGGTTGCAGAGTCACAGAACCCTTAATTAAAGAAGCAGAGGAGAAAAAAAAAAAAGAAAATGAATAAAACTGTTGCTCTTACTGGAGGTCTTTGAAGAAGAACGCTACACTCCACTGTAAACCTACGCTGAACAAAACCACATATGACCCAGCCAAGTCATGCTTAAGTGCTTTGCTGAACTGGAACTTGAAAATTTCAACCATTTTAACTAAAGCTGCTTTGATACAGTATCTTGTTTTATTTTCTTTTGTCTGAACCTTTACTGTGTTTCAGAGTCAGCATTAGCCAGCCCAGTTCTTCTGTGTATCAAACTTACATTAAAAATTTGTGAAGATGTCAGGCTTTTGGGGGCACTTCAACAGGAGCTGTTAGCATGATCAGAGAAAGGTCTAAGGATTACAGATATTATTAGGGATACAACTTTTATCAACTTCACAGGGAATTTTGCAGCACATCATCCACATTATCCAAACTTTATTCAAACTGAGAGTCTTTTATCTACTATTTGGAGATGATTTCCCTAACTTGACAGTATACTCAATCCCAGACCACCAGTATTTCTGCTCGATGTTGCTCTTGCCTGGCCTGTATACAAATATGTACACATCAGATATTTTTGAACAGAGTGAGATAAACTTAGTTGCAAACTGCGTACAGTGTTCTTCTTCACATTGAATTTCAAGAAGAGATGAGGTAGTTTTAAAAACAGCTCTGTGAAAATGTATCCAGCCATTTTCACTGCCAGTTCAATTAAACTGCTTTTCAGATAAACAAGACCTGAAAAAGGGCATGACTAGCTCTGGATCCATTCTCCAATAAAGACTCCTATGCTTTAGGATTTTTTTCACTCCCAGTCCCTCACCTTAAGCATTCTAGCATATTGAATGCCTCCCCTTTTTCTTACAGCTCTTTGAGGAGGCAGACTGGGGTCTCAAGACTAGATGTTGCTGTTCTGCCTTGTAGATGAGGGCCCTTTTTATATATGAACAACTGCAGCAGCCCACTGGCATGGGCCACCAGGTCAACATGCCCACAACATGTTGCAGATTCTTATGTTATTTTAAAAAATAACTATACCCTACAAATAAATCAAGCAAATAGAATCCAGGAGGCTGCTATGCCCAAGATAGTAGCCAGACCACTAAATATTATCTTGATTGAGATGTGAGGAATGAAAGGGCAAGAAATGTTAGGGCACTTAAGTCATGCTTGCAAAAGACAGCAAGGGAGTAATGGGTAGTTGCAGAACTCCATAAAAATTAGGAGCAGGGAAGGTGTTGCGGGTATGAAAATGAGTACACAGTGAAGTCCAGCAGTTTTGAAAACTGACATGGATTCTAATATTGCTCCCTCAGCTTTATATGTTGAAATTGAGTCCCACACTATTAATACTGAATGCTAAAATGAATTGGGACAAATTCAGAGTCTGGCCTAAGTCCTCTGAAGCTAATGTAGCTATGACAATAAATATTTTTGCTGACTATTTCTTTACAAAGTTATTCTACGAGTGATAGCTCCACTTCTGACTGTGGTAGTAACTATGAGAACTAATCTATCACCATGTTAAGAATGGGACTAGTTTATATCTAAGCCAACATACATGACATGAATATTATGGGAAGTGTAACACTGGATGCAGTGAACCTGAGCCCCACATTACTGGAGAACAGGGCATTTCTCAGCTCTCCTGAGTTCTCAGATCATAACATAATACAAGCCTCACACAAGAACCCTGGCTGAAAATTCTCCATGAAGCACCAATTTGCATGATGGGTATAATTTTTCTAGGATATTTTTATAAAATCTGCATTTAGATAGATATTTTACAGAGTCTAAACCCTGAGATTTTACGTGTATCCTGGTCTTTATTTTCCATTTTTATTTGTGTGTGTGTGTGTGTGTTGTGGGTAGGTAAAAAGAAGGAAGGTTGGTTTTATTTGAAAGTGTTGGATATACAGAATCTAGCACAAATTCCAGTGTATTAGAAGGACTATAAAAAATTATTCTTCAAATTCTGAGCCCATATGAACTAAACTTTTGTGATCTGTCCTCCAAATAGTTGACAAGAGTTCTTAAGGACCCTATTCAGTAAGAATTAAACAAATTGAAGTTTGCTTTTTCTTTCATCTTAAAAAATATAAAAGAAAAAAAAAAAAAAAGTAAAAGAAAACAGTTTGGAGGATGCTCAGTTAAAACGCTTGTCTTTCTACACTCGATCTCCTGCTATTTGTTGCATACACCTTTCAAGAGCTACATAACCCTCTGCATAACTAGGCAGCAACAGATATTTGAATTCAGGAAGGAAAAATTAACCTTGGCAGATATGTTAAGGCTCTAACTCAAATCCCTTACATTAGGTTTTTCACGATATTATAAATATTTATCTTGCATTTTTATTCCAGGCCATTCTCCTTCTCCAGACACTGTATGTCTTTTTAGCCTGCTCCACTCAAGTTTCCGGTTGCCAGAGAAGCCTCAGGATTTATTTTTTATTCTGGAACTTTCTGTCTTCTTGTGCCTCCAACTATCAATCTTTTAAGCATTGCATAGCCTATGATATCACAATGGGATTGAACCCAGTTAGTGGCACAACTGCTTCATGCTGCAGCTTGTGTATACACAAAGTACAATCACTAGCAGTGTGTCAGCTATAAGTGCAGATACATGCCTTGTGTTTTGCCCCCATTAAGGCTGGCAAACAAAATTAAACTTGATTTAATGAACTTAGTTCAGAGAGAAAAGCAATGAGCTGTCTATAAAAATGAATGGTTAGGACTAGCAGCTATGTTCTCTGGCCTGTACTTATAGAGAGTCCTCTTGGAGACACATGCCACTTTCTTGCAAACCAATAGATATCGTTCTCATAAAGGCAGGGGCTATTCTGTAGTGTCTTACAGGTGGGAAAAAAAAAAAAAAAAAAAAAAAAAAAATCACCACCAGAACCCCATACCTATTGAATGATTTTCTAGGTAGCAAATAGAAGAGATTTTCTCTCAATTCTTATATTCCTTCTTGGAAATTAATATTCCCTTAGTGTTTTCTGACATGCCTCACTTCATAAAATAATACATTCATAAGCACTTAAGAAGTATCTAACCACTCTGCATGACACTGTGCATGGTAAGGGTGAAGGCCCTGGGTGGAAAGCAGCATTTGGTGATCTTTTCTGTCTTTGATTTTGCCATGATCTCCATCTCCAACCTCACTCACTGACATCAGTTGTGCAGTTTCAGTTGAACAGGATAATTTATTCAGTTAAATAACTGTAAATCTCTGCTGAATATTTTCCTGGAAAGTCCAAGACTGGTGAAAGCATACAGATTTCTCTGTGTGTGGTAAGTGAAAACATTTTTAATAGCATTAAGGGCTCTAACCTGGAAGGTGTTAAGTATTTTCATCAGTGTGTTCAGAGTCCTCAGTTTTGAGGATGATTGACATCTTTTAGGATCAAACCCTCATTTTGCACCTAAGAAATTAAATAACACATCAGTTTAACTTGAAGTGATTTGCCATAAACCTATGTCTCTTTCAGAATGGGTTGGATATCAGTAGGATTAAGTGTTCTGACTATAGAAAGAAACTCCCTCGTATGTAAGCTTTTAAATGCACCTTCAAACAATGATCAAATGTGAAAGTTGAGATCTGTTTTCTGTGTGTGGCAGACTGGCAGCAACTGGACTTAGGCTTAGAGTTTCTGCCTTCACTAACAAAATTTTTTTAGTAAGTCTGCCAAAACCAGGAAATTGCTGGCAGCTTTGGTGGAAAGTGGAGAATTCAGTGGGTTTTTGTCATCCCCAAATGGTTTGAACTTATGAAGCGCTCTCTTGGATAATAAAGTCCATTTGTCTGATGTAAGAAATTTCAACAGCTTGTCAATGTTCTGCAAGAAGCAAGAAGAAACAGTTCAGTTTATGTTGTACAAAGAGGTAATGAAGATGCCGAAATGCCATGCTCTGCATTCTGCTGTTTGTTTGGTGCATCAGGGAAATGTAAGCAGAAGTGGGGATGTAATTTAATTCAAGGTCAGCCACAGACATTATGTGAGGCCTCATAGAATGAACAAATGAATAATAAACAAAATTTTAAACATCTACTGCTGTCTTTATAGCCTGTCTGTTTGTTTGGCACACTGTATTGTGGAAAGTGCTATATATTACAGTTTTGGAAGGTTAGGTTCTTTGTGTGTTATTTTGTTTATTGAGACTAGTCAGGGGTGGGAAGAGGAGAGATGAAGCTGAGAATAGGAACATTTAGAGTTAGTATCAGGAAACCTTTTCAGTAGAAAAGTCTACTCAGTAACGTTTTGAAAAGGCTCCCAGTAGAGGAGTCAGAAGTCTGATTGCTTGCTTCAAGTTAAACTTGAATTGGACAAAACATTCGAGTTTATAGCACTGGGACATTCCATGCTGCTGAGTCTATTCCAGCTCTAATTCCTATAGGTTCTCACCTATGAATCCACTATAAATGCCATTCATGTGCCTGAGATGGTAGAATTTAACTTAACAGTTGTTTGCAAAGATGTAATCAAAAAATATTGTCTCATTTTGTAAATGATACTGGTTTATCTTAGAAAATGAGAAACGCATGAAAGGAGTCCAGGTAATGGGACAGATATTTATTTTTCATTTGGAAATGGTATTGAATGGCTCTCAAAATTTGTGAAGAGTTGCGGGCTGCTTTGCCTCATGTACATAAATATTATCAGACAAAGCTCATGTGTATAAATATTCCCAGAGTTGGTCTGGTTGCCAATTCAAATCCCTTTATATTGCTCTTTTCCTTATGTAGATCCAATATTCCCACTACACTCCAGCAAAACAGTGATTTCTATATATAGTTCCTCTAATCTATATTTGTCATAACGAATATGGATAATATATGTTCACAGAAGTTATTAAAACTTTTGCTATTACAGGCATAATGGTTCCACTCTCCCAGGCAATCAAATGGAAATAAAAGGAGGAAATTCTTGCTTATGTTTCTCTACTTCATGAAAATATATTAGCATCAGGGCACACAAAGTGATGACGCTTACATTCCTCTGAGTTGTATGTGAAAATCTCTTTTTTTCCATTGTTACATACTGTGTATCACACCAGTGTTCCCATTATGTATCAGGGTTTTCTTGAACATTTTGTGTTACACCTATGAATATTGACTAACAGCACTATATCAACATTGTCAAAAGCCAATCCTAATATTTGACAACATCAAAGGGAGATAGGATATGTTTGCTCTGATGGATCTTGGACATACAGGATGTTACATATTATATATATATATATATATATATATATATATATATATATAAAAGCCCTTGATATCAAAGAAGTAACATTTAGTATTCTTAAAAAAAATAATATATCTCGCATTAACTGCTAGTGAAATTGATTTAAGTGAAGCTGAATGTTCAACATAGCACATTCCTAATTTGTCTGTTTCACAGAACCAGTTTGTGATATTGTTGCGCTACTGTATGCAAAGAACAAAGTTTTTTTTGTTGTTTTTTTTTCTCGTGAAAGAGTTGCAGAAAGCTGGGCAGGATGGTCCTTCTTAATGTAAGTCACTGATTAATAAAATGTGTTATAATAGGTGTGACATGCACTTTAAGACTTTCAAAGCTATGTAGTCTCCCATTAATTCAAGTGCAAATTGGAATATGGTTACATTCTGTTGAAATAAAGTGACTGAGACTTCAAGGGTCCCATTTTACTTACATTTATGAAGTTTGTGATAATTCACCACAGCAGTAAAAACTGGCAAGAACAGAGAGATTCAATTTGGTCTCTCTTTCACTCTCTCTCCTCCTCTCCCTCCCCCCTCCTAATGCTTAATATATTTTCCAGAAGAGAGGTACACATACTATATTCTCAGGACTGTTATTTTAAGAAATGCGCTGCTTGCTTTTTCCTTTTATAAATTAATTACAGTTGAACCTTCTACTAAATCCAGAGAAAATATTTCTGTTTGTAAAAAAGGTTTTTCATACATTATGGTCTAATCCTGTATGATTTAACTGTAGACATGATCTTCTTCTCACACTGTGGAAAACATGATTTCACTACAAAAGCTTTTTTTCTTATTTTTTCTTTCTCGTGATACAACGTGTTTTTCCGGCTTTATACAAGTCATTAAAGTTGTTTACTTTTTGTCATTGTTCTTCTTGGTCTGATAATACTTGTTCAGGAAGAGTCATGAGGAAGGGCTCAGCTTAGGCCTATTGAGCCTAAGAGCCTTTAATCCACCCATTCTAGGTAAAAAGTTTATGCCACTTGTGTTTTATTTGTCTCTAGCTGTCTGTTTTCCTCATGCTTTTCAGGGTGCAATCCAATTAATGTTTAATTTCCCAAACGGGCCCTGTGAGAAGATTTATTTCATTCTGTTTGTCCTGCAAACAATATTCATTCTGAAGTTTTAGGTAATTTTATTGAAAAACTTCAGGAAAAAAAAAAAAAAAAAAAAAAAACAAAAAACGAGGAAGGGAAGAGATGTTTGCTTGAACATGCATCTGAATAGGCATGTTAAGAAGCTCTTCAGATCCTGGGACAGGCTGAGATTTCACAGTGCAGAAAAATATTTAGAGTCTTCATTACGACTGTACTTGATAGTTGTTTATAAAGGAGCTGACTCACAAATAAGAAAAAATTATATGTTTAGGAGGGGAAATGTTCACCAAGCAGTGACCAGCTGTGTCTGTCATATCATTCCTTGAATTCAGAAAACAAGGTAAATCCACCCATGCTTTTGAGACATCATTGGATAGTGTCTGAAACAAGTGAAGGCTTTAAGGTTTGTGCCAGAGACTGACCTTCCAAAATCCTGTGTTTTTAATCAAGCACATTGATCTCTTTATACTGCACCTGTCATTACTGCTATCTGTGGATCAGAGGTTTAAACAAATGGTCAAGGCATTCTAACAGAAAACAGCTCCAAAGTTTTATTTTGCTTTCCTCTTCTTCTTCTTCTTTTTATTTATTTATATTTTTATGTCCTTGCTAAAACTATGTTGCACTTATGTAATTTCCACAGGACATTCCCTGACACTTCACAGATTTGAACATAGCCTCCCAGCATGCTGGGCAACAGTCTGCCCCTTTCTGCCATGAGCAAATGCAAGCATTAGACATTGCATGCCTCTTTTTTGACAACAGAAAGTTTGTGAAAGAAGCATGGAGAAGCATACTGAAGAGAAATTCCTTTAAAATGTTAAACAAAGATTAAAATATAAAGAAGTCCTTTTATTTTTAGAAAACAAAATATTTAGTCAGACATGAAATTTTGTTAACTTTTTACAATCGACAAAATTCATAGAAGAACTGCGAGACCAGGAGTGGCACTCCAGGCTCCCGCTCTCTCGCTCCAAATGATGTGTAATCCTGCCTTTACATCAAATGTGTAAGAGAAATGAAGAGAACAAGAAGATCTTGCTGGGCTGTATCATACTGCTTTGCAGCATATATGGAAGATATAGCAGAGGCAAAGGTTATGACACTGTTAGAGAAATCTGTTTTTACAAAGGGCTGTGTTTCATAATGAGACCATAGACTGGAACAGAGAGAAATGTTAGTGCCTTCTTCATCTAGCTAGAAATATTATAAGCAGCCTGTAAGCAATTATTTATTTGGTGGGTAGATACATAATTGCACTACATTGTTATTGAGCATGAAGTCTAAATAACCTCCACATGAAAAGGAAAAAGCCCTTTTTAGTGGTTATGAAAATAAACCGTTGAGCACCCAGCAGTGAAAGGGTCAAAATGGTTGTATTAACTGAACTCTCCTGAGGACATATGTTGTTTACAGTATATGTTTAAAATAATATTCCTGGCTAGTCAGCCCTTCCCTTAGGATAATGCAATTACAACAGTAACAGAGGATTAATTAAAGACTCTCCCATAGGTGTTGCTAGAAATCTTGAATCAACCAAAGGGGGATACATTACCAACTCAGCACAGAGGTGAACAGACCAGAGCTGTTCAAAATAATTAGTTAGGCACAAGGGCAGGGTTGAGCTTTTTGCCTCATTTATCTGATTTTGATTAATACTTTATTATTATTATTATTATTATTTATTATTATTAATGCAGAAGAGGCATACTGGTTCCCATTTACATATGAGAAATGAATAGGGAAGATCAAGCTTCTGGATAAAGAAATCAATAGCAAATGAATTTATTCTGATCCACTGTCAAGTAGGATATCATTCTCTCTCTCTCGCTCGCTCTCTCTCTCTCTTTCTCTCTCTCTCTCTTTCTTCCCCCTACCCCTCTACATACACACCTGGTTAAATGCTTGGAGCTGGGGGTAATTTTTCTGTCTCAAAGACAGCAATAGTGCTGCTCATGCACAATGCATGGAGTCATGCAGATGCATGACAGGGAACCACAACGACATGAGAGGCTATTAGAGATGGAGAGCCAGAGGCTCACATCCCCATTTTTTGCCTTCAGAGTCATCCCTGTGTGTACTTGCAAAGGCCTGATATCAAGCAGCATTATAGCTCTCGATTTGGCAAGACCCCTAATTTGGAGTTACAAAGACAAAGCTGACAAAATGAAGGTCCTCTCTCTCTCTCTAAATGGCTTTTTAAGACAGAAAAAATAGAGCACTCCAGATTATGTTATTATTGTGTAAATAGTTATTATTATGATGATGATTTGTCAGTCTTTGTTTTGAGGTTCCTGTTCTGGATGGACTTCTCGTTTCACATACAAGATAAAGTGTTCAAAATTTAGATGAAGTGTATAAAGGTTTACATTAGAAATGAGTGATCACCTGTCTCAAATGAGGTCTGCTGGGGAGATTTGGATACGATCTCTTGCATGCCATAATCTATGAGCAGATTGTGGGATGTAAGACGATTTTAAAGTTTCTGAGGCTGTTCAAAGCATATCTGCCCTAAGCCATGTTAGGGCAGACTCCCATTCATATGATACATATTCGGCACATTTTTTTAATATAAAAACTACAGAACAATCTCAAAAGGTAAGTTTGATATACACATTATCATTTATTTAGCACCTGCATGAAAAAATATATATCAGACAGAAGGTGATGGTCTCTTTACAGTGAATGTTTTATTCCCACATAAAGGAACGTGAAGTCAGATTCTCATCTGGGGTACATAATGCCAGCTCACCTTAGGTAAGGCTCCGACCCATTGTAAAGATATGGGCAATCACTTTGGTCTGACTGGATTTATTTTGTGATAGCCAATGATATTTTTCTGAAAGGTGGTAGAGTAAGAACAAGTGAAAATGAATTCATGCGAGTCATTTTTTTTTTTTTCATTTATTTTTTTTTTTTTTTTTTTTTTTTTTCATTTATGCAATTCATAGTTTGCTTCTTATTAAGATTTCTTTCAGATATTGTAAATACAAAGCTGTCAGTAATAAAATATATGCCTTTTATTTAGCCATAATTGGGAAGGAAACTTTATGACGTTCCAGGCTTTCTTAATGAGTAGGGATGCTGTGTCTTTTAACTCTTGAAGCAGTGTGTCAGAAATAAAAGAATTCTAAGATGTTATATGGACACTTTTTCAAGTAATTTCAGAAGAGTTGTATCTGTTTAACTGAGAGAAGTTGTGTTTGTTTGTGAAGGAAGTCTTAGGAAAGTACTGCCAGTTTCAGGTCTTGAACAACTTCCTCTTTATCAATATCCTGACAGGTTTAGTAAAGAGTATTCAGGAGAATAATGCAAGGAGAAAACAAAGAACTTGCCAACAAAAACATTAACTTAATATCCACTTACCTATAATCTTCAAAGGCAAGAGTTAGTAATATGACCCTGGGTAGATTGTTACATGCCATCACACTTCATAATTTCCCCTTGATTACAGAGATACTCATCATTGAGGTTCAGAAATTATGTGCATTCGTATAAATCTACTTAACTGATATCAGTACAGTATCCTAAAAGGACACAGTTGTGTCCCACTGATGGAGTACTGCTTTGTGCATGTTTATGGACCTGTCCATAGCATCTGTGCCTTAGAGATTTTCATTTCGTTCTGTTGCAGGTCTTCTCTTTGTGCTGTACACTTAAACATACCTATCAGTGCCTCTAGGACTGATTACAGTGCTCAATATGCGAACGGTGTGCATTGTAATTTTAACCTGCCTGCCAATATTGGAATCATCCGGCAGCTGTGGGGAGGCTTCATTGATCACATATGAACCTTATGACTGCCGAAGGTGTGCCTAAAACTGTGCATATGGAACTTATTATGATACAGATAGAACATTATAACGAGGGGAAAAAAAAAAAAAAAAAAAAAAAAAAAAAAAAAGTTTTCTCTTTTCCTTACATTTTTGCAGTTCTCTTACTACCACAAATGTGCATTTACAGATAGTGTGGTTCCTAATGTTACAACCTGCTGGAGGTCCTTTTAGTAGCTGTCACTAGATGGTGCTAGCTGTATAAGAGAGATGACCCCCCTCTTTTCTGTCTCTGTTTCAGACCTCTATCTGTCAAGGACACCCGGTGCTTTGGCTCAGAGCAGGAGATGTGTTTCGACTGAGTTCTGGGGATCTGGAGTAGCTGTTTTGGCCCTTAAAGTTAATAAGTCAATGGGGATTAATTAGGTAATTGCTGGAGCTTTTTATTTATCTTATGTGTATATGGACTTATGAACATAAAGATCTCTCATTCTGGCAGTCTTTCCAAGGGAGTTTGAGCTAAGCAGATGACCACTAGTTTTTCTCCATACCACTACCTTTTCTCTTTTCTTTGTGCAGTTGTTTGGAACCAATTTGGGTTGTTCTTTTAAGATGTTGTACCTATAGAGGCAGATCTTAAACAGGAGACATTTCCCTTCCTCAAAAAAATGTGCAGTGTAGGCTCTGGATGAAGGAGTGGAAGGGAAGGGATATGGAGGGTGGGAGAGGAAAATGAATGGAAGGACTAGTTGGGAAAGAGCAAAAATTGTGTTTTACCTGATGTGGCTTTTCTTCACTATTTTTTAATGATAACATACTTAAAATGAACCTTTCTGAGACCAAACCTTCATGCCCTTGGCCTCAGGAAGAGTTTATCTCAAGAAGGCACCAGTTAAAGACATCAGGTTTTCACCCTTAGCAATAAAGCCTATCTCTTCTGGTGAAGGCAGGGCACATTGCTCTAAAATGGAGAGAGATGCTAAGTGCAGTGACAATTGTTTTCCAGGCAGAACGATTCGGCAGGAAGCCAGTATTTAATCACATAGCTACATCACATCATTACTGAGCATCACTCATTGCAACCACTTGATGCAGCGCACTGCACCTCTGTAGCATAATGCTGGCTCCCTGCCAACAATTTAGAGAAAACTGCTATCAGCTTTTATAATTACTTCCCTTGATGAAACAACCCAGTGAAATGACAGGGCTAGAATGGGGACGAAAGGGAGAGTTAGAGACCGCAAAGTTCCCAGACTTCCAAGTTGCACCTATTAGACAGCAATTAATTTATTGGCCAACTTCAAAAGTCCTCCACAATTGGCATTAATCGTCAGCCTTGCTGGCACTCTTTGCAGAGAAGCAAAAAATTAAATGTATGTAAAGACGGAGCAGATCATTTTATCCCTAAAATGATGCTCTTGGGCACTATTGGAGGCATTTTTGCACCTGACCATTCCATACACATCCTGTAGCTGAGCTGACGACTTAGCACTGCACAACACTACATATACATGTTTACATGATCACTAAAACACCATTTCTGGTGGGGTTCCATGCATGGAAAGAGCGAGCCTACCAGAACGTGAGATGATATGTGCTCTCCTGTGTGCTATCTACATAATTTGGTGCATAAGCCAGAAATGTGACCTTGCTGCAAAAAAGGCTATGGTATTTTGGGCTGCATTTGGCAGAGCATTGCCAGCAGGTTGAGGAAGGGCATTCTTCCCTTCTACTCAGCAAGTGTGAGGCCATGTCTGGAGTGCTGTGTCCATATTGATTCAGGCCACAGTCTGAATATTCCATTAAAACGGCTGTTCTGTCTACAACACCAGTGAGTAGAGGTTACATGGGAAAAAAAAAATAAGAACAGGGTTTAAACAAAGGAATCCTGCCCCAGGTATTCCTGCCCAGTTTCTCACAGACATAATCTAAGAAATTTCATGAGCCTGGTTCTGCATCTGCGCCATTGAGCTTAATAGACACCAATAGTCCTATCATCCATAAATTTGTCTAATCTGTTCTTAACTGCCTTTTTACTTTTAGCCAGCTTTACTTGATGTGATAATAAGTTTCACAATGTAATTATTGTGCTGTGTGAAAACAAACTTTCCCTTTTGTGTATTTGAAGCCTGCAGGCTGATAGTTTCATTGGTTAGTTGTAGTATTCTCATTCAAATCAAGAGGAGTGAAAATGACTCAGCTCCACACACTTTTGGATCTTTCTATATTTTAATCACCTGCAAATAACATCAGAGTTGTCAGACTTGGTGTCAACAGAAATAACACTTCAGCAGCACATGGGAGACATAATGCTTTACTCCACTGTCCTGGTCACAAGCAATGGGCAAACATGGAGCAGACAGATGCTCTAACTCCACCTCTGCCCCCAAATCTTGCATTCCAAACGTAAGAGACAGTAAAGCAGACTGAGAGAGGGAAGCAGGGAAAACAACAGCCCAGGGTGAGTCAGCTTGATTGACAGCATGCCCACCTATTTTTTCCTGGATGTTGCTGGTTTTTTTAGGACAAACCGAGAACCATGAATGCAAATCCTCTGAGGCAAAATCATTTCCGCCCACCATTCAATATTCCTGTGGAAAATAATAATAAAAATAATAATAATCTCACCTTGCATTCTTTAAGTATTGCCTCTAGGCTTACACTCCTCTGGTGCCAGATTTGGAGGGAATCAGCAATTTCACTGCCTTTGTGGCCAAAGAGTAACAATAGTTTAATCCTAAGGAATCCTGGTTTAAATCTAACCAAGAATCCACATGGCCAAGAAGATGTGCACCACCGCCGTGAAAATTGGATACACATACAGCAGAATTTAAGCCATACACAAAATAGATCATTTCTGCCAATGGAATAAAATGACCTCTCTTAAGTCTGGACAGTCACAACTGTGTCTTTTTTTTAGATTACATAAGCAGTTTTTAGAAATGGACTTGAATCCAGGCATAAGCATCTAGAACTAAGAATTTTCCAGACTTCAGTATACTGGCATATATTAACAGGGCTTTGATTCAGCCCTACCTTAACATGCAATAACTTTTAGATTTGCAGCACAGTGGATTGCATGTACCAAATATGCCTGAAAGAATAATATAGGCAACAAACCTTCCTCAGTTCAATACCCTTTTTGCTCCTTTTCTTTCAAGTGTAAAAATGCAATTGCCTGCAGACAGAAAGAAGCAGTCTTGACAAAGGAGTGCATATGTTCTAACTTTAGCCTTGATTAAAATAAAGCCTGCAACATGTTTTATGACTGTGTTTGTGTAACATATAACTTTCCATAGGAGACGGTCCTAACCATTACCTGTTTATCTATTTACAGCAGGATGCTCTGCTATTCATTACATGCAAATAATATATGAATACACTGACACATTTATTGTTAAGGTCAATACAATGATAGGATTTGATCCTCTTTCTTTGTTGCTTGGGAAAGAAAATCAAATACTTGCAAAGCCTGGGTTAATATTTTTTTGTTGTTGTTGTTTCTGACACCAGCAGGATATGTGTTAAGTACCTATCCCCTACTGGCTCAGGCCATCAAATACATAAATTATGTTAGGGCAAGGAAGACAGTATCAGGGTTTGATTTCATACAGAACTCAACATGATTCTCAATTTGTAAAGCTAATCAACCACTTTCTTTAGGTATCTTCACTACAGAAATGCTTGTCCAACCAACAACTTTCAAAGCTAATTAGCCAATGAATCCTTTCAGTTACCATACAGCAGTAACCTGTGAGATGTTTTTGGTGTCTTTAGAAATATATATATATGTGATACTATCATCAAGTTCCAGATTCCAGCTCATAGGGTGTCTAAGAATTTTTCTTAAGTACATATTTTAATTTATAAAGCTACTTAATCTGTTATGTCAATGTGGATGTCATGTCACGCGTATCATGTGGATGTACATGACATGACATGTGGATGTCATGTATACAAGCATATGTATACATGCTTTCCTGATACAGTCTCTGATGCTTTCACATTTTGTACAGCCTTTGTAAAGCAAGTTATGCTGAGGACCCTATAGTGCATAAATGATGATCTTAAGTACCAATATTACAAATATTCAACTTCTTAATTGCTACCACTTAAAATAAAATGTATATGCCCATAGGATAGATGTAATATAGAGGATTTATCCTTTATCATAAATTATCAGGACAACCCAGCTGGTTGGATTCTCTTTCTTAATGGTTCAAAAATATCATCTCCTGATTTGATCAGTCTTTGAAAGGCCGCACTAGAATCCACCTAAGTCCATGTCTCACTGGCCCTTTTCTCCTACATTTTCAGCCTGTACAATGTCCCCTCAAGTCATTTGAAATTAGAATATTTGCTGTCTGGCAGCAAGTGCAAACCATCACTGTTGAATTAGGTGGGAATAGAAAGTGCCCCAGTCCTTATATTTCTGGAAAATTCTGATATCATCAGCTGGCATCCTGCTCCTACAATTAGCAATGATGGCATGAGTGAAGAGAATGAGTTTACATGAAGTAATAGCCTGTAGGAACCCTTCAGTAGCTTCTTGTGCAGCCGTACATGGAACAATCTTATTGCCATCAGGATGAAGTATTTGTGCTGATATAGTAAGCAAGGCCAGAACTACAGATTTCTGAGGGAAATCCAGAGCAATTCAATTCAATAAAATATATTTGGCCTACCCCAGATGGACTTTATGTATACTCTTTATTGCCTGCTGTAAATATCTGTCTTCCACCCTGCCCCAGGGGAACTGCAAGTTAGCAAGAAACAAGAGATTCTTCTCTCTAAAGGCTTTGTCTTCTCCTAACAGCAGGTGCTGTTTCTGCTATAAGCAGGAATAACAAAGCAGGGAGCCTAGCACAATCTCATCCCAGTGCCTGCTGCTTCTGCCACAGATTCCTTGTCTTCCAAATTTTTTTATCAGTGTTGAAAGCAGTAAGGTAAATCTGGAGGGAACACTCCTATATGTCTACTTGTAGGTACCTGGGATTTGGCTTAAACTGACCATCATACAGGAGACATACATAAGGCCACAAGTCTGGTTCAACCTCAGTTAGGTTTTTCTCTTCCCATTATTAGTCTTTGTAATTATTGTTAGTTTCACTTAATGTCTTCCATCTGTACTCCTTTTAGCACTTGCTCCTAAATTATTGCATTGCACTTCCCACTAATAGATATCAGGTGGGGCTTCATCCTTTGGAGCATCTCATATAGTCCCTTCTGTATCTGAGACTTGGCAATTTGTTGAGCTGTACTGGTATCAATTAAAATCTGACTTTAAATTAATTTTGTTAAGATAGTACAGAAGGCTCTGTGTGGACACTCATATTTTGGATTATTTGTAAGTCACTTAAAATAGGCTTAAACTAAACCAACTAAAACAGAAGGATGTCCAAATGGAGGCTGGCACCAGTTTAATTAAACTGCAGCAACTATGTATATAAGCAAGGCTTAAATCTACAGACTGTAAATTACTTTTGACTGTAACATTACTCATTTCATTTTACAGCATCACAGGAGAAGTTCAGTTGCTCTTGAATTCAGCCAAAATGTGGATCAGTCACTCCGCAGTAGATTTTGATGAGCCCCATATGGATGTACATAGAACCGACACTAAACAGAGGAAATACCAGAGCACTGTCGTTAAGTAGCCTTGAATATATGACATTAATGTTTCTTATGAAAAGCACTGGTTAAAATTCAATTGGTTCTACCCACTCAAGTACACTATCTTATAGAACGAGTATGTACTGAATCTGTCCTGCCATGTTTATTGATTATCCAATGTTTATTGATTATTCATGAAAACTTAGTGTTATTAAAAATATTGATAATATGTTTTGTTAAGAAAATTTCATACTCATCTGATCAAATATTTGTTTTCTCTCTTGAATCTGTGACTATCATGTGAAATGATCACAAGTTAAGTATTCCCTGTAGCAGTGGTCAGGTGTTAACATGAAAGTTAAACAAAGTGCTATAATTTTAATTCTTAACTTTGGTAATACAATCTTCTATTAATTAAAGACTCTGTGGCCTTGCAATGTGAGATTAATGACAGCCTGGTGTGCCAGGCAAACCTGAATTTCAATGTTTCTTTCTTACAGTGCATCACAAATTGAAGTTGTGGAAACAGGCTCTTTTATTCAGCAGAGATTATTGAATTTAATAGAAACACATATGCAGTGAGAATTAAACAAGTGCTTAAGTATCTTACTGAAGCAGTGCTTCTGAATGGCAGAACAGAACAATTACATTTAATTCTTTCTTCTTCCTCTTTCTTCCTCCCTTTCTTCCCATAGCTTTTCCATGAAGCTTCCCATATTAATTTTTAAGATCAGTGGAAGCAGAATTATTTATGTCACTTTCCCTACAGTACTGGGCATGGAAAGATTTTTTTTTTTTTTTTTTTTTTTTTTTTCCCAGAAAGAAAGGAAAAGATTCTTAATGAAAATTCTTAGCAAACTTTAAAGCTATATATTAAGATCAGTGTTTCCTTGTAGTCACTTGCTTTTTGGTATCTTATTTTTTGGTTTGGTTTCCATGATCTTGATTCTGTGTATTACTCAGACTCAATTTATTATTATATTTAATTGGTGGGACTACTTATGAATTTAAGGTTAGGGATTTGCTGAAGTACCTGGCTCCACTGGGGTTGAATCACTTTAGTTTATTTCAGGAAAGAAAATATAGATTAATAAGTCTTCTGTGGGGCCAAGAACTCCTGCAAAATCTATTGCTGGAAAATTATTAAGCTTATTTGTGTGTTTGTGTGTATTTTTCTTTGCCCCAGGAATACTGTTCTTATTAAGGACGTGTTAGTTTGCTTTCTAGTGACATAATACTTAACCATGTATTATATTTCTCTAACAGAATCCTTCACCATTCTTTGCTAACATTTTGCCCCTTAACAAGGCCTCACCATAAGGTCATAAAGCACTCAGACAAGTATTTGGCGTATGCTGCAGTTTCCTAAAAATATCTTTATGTATTCTAAATTCTGGAAAAATAACTGTGTCAGGAAAAAAATAAATATGAATAAATAAATAAATACTCATTCTGTAAAAAAGGTTCATCTTTATCTTGAATCAATGGGAACCTTATGCCTTCAAGACTGGATGGAGCTTCAAAAGCTCACAAGCCTCTGGAAAAGGAAGAAAACCGCTCTGGAAGAGAAGGCAATGTTATACACTGTATGCCAGGTTATGTCTCATTGGAGAAAAACTACATGGTTCCTACTGACTCACCCACTTAGAGATTTATCTGTACTTCATCAAGAGCAATAAACTACTTCTCGTTGATTATGAGGCGCCTGGATGAATTCTTGGGCAGGGGCAGCTGAAGGTTACAGCTAGTCCTGGAGTTATCTTGTGGTTATAGAACTTGACTGGGATTCAGAAATTCTGGGTTCAGTTTCCAGCAATGCCACAGACTCCATTGGGTCATGAAAACTATTTCTGCCTTAGTTCTCAGTCCATAATTAGCCTTTGACCTTTGAAGTTACTATCTTTCCTGAGTAGTGAAGCCTAAGACCCTTTTCACAGGGTTCAGTAATACCATGTTCTTACATAAAGTTTTCAGTTTTCCCCTTCCAACCAATACTAAAGGAAATTTTAGTTGAATAAGAAACAGCAAAAAGTGGATATCAGAATGAAGTTAAAACAGTATCCGTAATTACAGAACTGTTTGAGTGAACTGTATCTGAATGTTTGGAGCCTGTCCTGTGTATCTGATTGGGTCTGATCCCAACCTGTACAGATTTCTTCTGTGTCTATGGGCAAACCACTTAATCTATTTTATTTTCACAATCTGCAATATAGGGCAAATAATGCATTTAAGAGAGAGGTGTTTTGAGGATTAATTATCTAGGGTGGATTATGGCATTAAGTCATAGTCCACATAACTGGAAACTGGGCAGAGCGGGAAAGAAGGAGGAGGAGAGCCAAATTAGCAGGACCTCCTGCAGCCACGGTGCCTGTGACAGACATAATGCACTGGGACTGTGCAAGGGCACAGATGCCATGCCACTGTTGGAAGCAGGGTTGTGCTTGTGCCAGCTCTGCTGATTCCAGAATGGGCTAGCAGGAAAAAATAGCAGTTTTTTGTGTCCTGTCTTACTGGTCTGCCTGGTCCTCTTCTGTGTCCCCAGTGTGAAAGATCTACATTGTGCTCTCATCCTGCCTTGAACATAAACCTCTGCTCTTTAGAAATGCAATGAAGAGGGAAAGGTCATCATCACTGCCATTATATATTCTGTGGTTAGTAGGATGAAGGAGAGTAGATCTCTGATTTCTCTTCAACTTGTTTATTTAGATTGGATACACAATAAGGCATTCTGCTCATGTCAGGATGTTATTTTTCTCTATGGGGGCTGTCTTACAGTGCAGTCCTGCTTAGATAAGTCACTCACATAATAATAGGTAATGAACTGGCAATGCAATGACATTCACTAACCAAAGCTCTCTCATTTCAGTACTCCAAGGGATAGCCAATTCTAAGAGCAGCTTGGCCTGTCAAACGTCCATTCCCTGGAATTGCTGCTTTTTTAAAAACATATGCCCAGAATGAACCAAGTTAAATACAAACATATAGCAGGGAGTCCAATTTTACTGTGGGAACACATCCTTGTTACAGGATTATTTACATTGCATTTTCCATGCTTGCTACACATATGCTCGTGCAGCATTAAAAACAAGGCTTTTGTGCTAGTCATCTTAGAAAAAAAGAAGAAAAATAATAATAATAATAACTTAAATCATTAAACAAGCAAACAAGAGTATTTTAACCTGTTTTATAATTTTTTTTTTTTTTTGAGCTTTTCCTAAAAAGGTACTTCAGCCAATACAATGAGGATGTAGCATTTTTCTATCAAATAAGCATCTGAAATGTAGGGCATGCTTTACTTTTCTCTATTGCAGTCTATACAACCACATTTTGTTTATGGCCTTGTCTGTCATTTGTCTGGTTACCTGTTCTAGCTATATCTGAAAATATGAACATTAGTCAACTGCACATATCACACACATCAACACTACTGGAAAGTGTAAGTAGATTCTCTTAAATTAAGATAGTTATAATAAATAATCACTGTTTGTTTGTTTGTTTTTCATTTGCTATTCTCTGAGGTAGAAATTTTCACTATTTTCTTGGCTATCTAAATAAATATTGACATATTATTGACATGTTATTGGCAATAACAATCTTGAATTCAACAATTTACATGTTGCTTTGAAGCTGGAGATTCTTCTTGTGAGATTTCTGGTATGGGTTGGTATTATATTGTACTTGTCAGACAGTACAATATTTTAGGGTCTTTTTAAAGACACTTAGTGCCAGGGAGGGGTGCTATTCTCAGGAGCTGGCATAATTGTTGGTGAACACATTTGTGTATGAATTATATTAAACTCAATTAACTTTCTTCTAGAAGTGAGATCCAGCACCAATTACAGCTAATGGGAAGGCTTTATCTTTCAACTGTACAAGATTTAGGCATCTGATGAAAAAAAAAAAAAAAAAAAAAGAAAGAAAGAAGAAAAAAGATTAGTATGTGATCAATCATACACCAAAAGTTACTAAACTGAAATGGGGGGGTAGTTATAGAACAGCTATTGCTGTTAAATAGTCGAAAGACTATTTATCCAGGCGACCTGAGGAAACTGAATAAAGATTCCACTGGTGCAAATTAGGTATGTTCAGTGAGTAGTTGCAAAGGGTCTATTTTATCAAATCTTTTATTTGATAATACTACACAATAATTTTGGCTATGCTCTCACAGGAAATGTAGTTATCTTTAATCAACTAACAGAAAATCTTACCTGTTAAACATTGAATGAATAAAGCAAAACAAAGCATGAATCATTTAGTAATTTTTAATTATTTAATAATAATACATCTCTGAGTCCCTTCAAAAGAACATTGATATCCCTCCTCTGTCATGTCATAGTGACCTCAATAAATGTATTCATTTTTTTGTGCTTGTAATTACTTACAAAGCTGCTTAACTCCTTGCACAATGAGAAGTTGTATTAAAGTCAATCCACTGAAGGCAACGGGACAAGTAGTAGTCATAAAGTCAAAATGAATTTAAACGTTTCCAGGTTCAGAGCCTAAAACTGTTCTTAGTTCTGATCTGGCATTTGATGGGTGTGAGTGAAGAGACTATAATGCTGTCAGCTTCATTTAATTAAAAACAAAGAATACATGTTTACTGAAAAACAAAAAAGAAGCAGATCAGCAATATTTACATTCTTTATTTTCCTTCTGAAAGCCTAATACACCTGAAAGCTTTAAAAGTACAAATGAACAGTTTTTAATAACGGTTTTTGTTTTTGTTTTCTTTTTTGAACTACATACATTAGGGATAGCTACCTATAAAAAAATCTGGGGCTTATTTTTATCTATAATAAGGAATTTTATTGAACTCTGAAAGTATTTAATAAGACTGCTAGTGGATGTGAATGTATTTTTTACTAGCTAAATACTACACAATGTTTTTTGTTTGTTTTCTGAAAATAAGAATGGAGACATTTATTTTAATTCAGATTCTTTGGCCCTTTTTAATTGATGAACTTTACTCTCTGAAAAAATCATGTCCTCTGCAGTATGATTGACTTTACATTTCTCTTGGCAAGTTTATGAAGCAGTGCATTTATTATCTAGGAAAAATAATGAAATAAATAATTAAATAAATAAATGGCCAGTATAAGCAGTGTTTTCTTCTCTTGTCTGTTTCAGTAGCCAAAGTAATTACATACCCTAATACCAACTTTAAGGGTAAGCTATCTCTAAGCCTTCAAACCTGTTCTATCAATATGTAATTAACTTATAAACCATGCATTACTAATGAAAGTTTGGGGTTGGTTTCTGGTTATATCTTTTGGTTGTCCTTTTCATTTTAATCCTCTTGCTGGAGGGAATATTAAAACCCAGCCTAGTTTTTGGGGACTGTGCTGCAGTCAATTGGAAGAGAATCTTATATGAAATTCACTACTAATTCCAGGTACTTTCTTTATAAAAGAAACATTGAAAAATAGATCCTCTGCTCACTTTGTATAGGAAAGCCCAACAGCAGCAGCACACACTTAATTTTCTTCGGGATGGGGACTACAGTGGGTTCAGTCTGCATATGCTGTCTAATATATGAGAAATCTTGGAGTCCTGATAGCCTTAATCCCTGCCACAGAAGTGTATAAAATTTCATAGTAAAGCTGCCAGAAAAGCCAGGACCACACCAGGAAAGCCGTCTGCTTACAAGAAGACACCTGCCAGGTCTTGTCTGCCAAAGCCTGGACTAATGAATGAATACACAATATCCCAATCAATCAAACTGGATTTGTCTTTGCCCCAGGTCTAGGTGAGGTCTGGTATGAGGTGACCATATCTGTCAAGCATGCAGTAGTTGTGGCCAAGAAACTGTCTGTAAATTTATGTATTTATCAAGGCAGATATGAATAGAAGTCTTTATTTTTTTTGACTAAGTGTAGTATATACACTCACGGGCTGTATATGTCTAAATGTATAGTCATACACAGAGAGGGAAGGAGGTGTCTGTAAACACACACTGCCCATTTTAGGTATGGCTGTGTGCAGATACCTATACACACATATACACACAGTCAGTCCTTTTCTCCTCAACTTGTTTTTGTTCAGAAGGATTTCAGTCTTGCATGTACTTTTTAGTACAAACATTAGGACTGTGATTACATGAAACACTGAAAAATTCCCAACCACAGATTCTTTTTTTTTTTTTTTTTTTTTTTTTTTTTTTTTTTTTTTTAACTCTTGTGGAAATTCTTTTTTCTAGAGTTTTAATCCTCTATCACAGTCATGGCTATCTGTCAGATAAATAGACTGCATTTTCACATATATGTGTAAATGCATGAAAACGTAGTTTTCAAAGCCGTGTTAGAGATTGTAGTGGCTATTTTAATGCCTAGAGGTTCAGCCTAGCAATGGCAGCACAGCTGATAGCTGCTGTCATGCACAAGGGCTACACACAGCAGTCAGAGGAGCTCACCCAGGGTCGTTAACTGTTTCTTTGAACCTAGGTGTGTTGAGGCTGATGACTCGTCCTGACTTCCTGGGAACATGCTTCTAGGCACAGAACAGAGTAGGGTGAGTCAGAGAGTGGTCTGATAAAAGATAAAATGGTCATAGAGTAATCATAGATAAGTCATCGCCTGGGGGATGGGAAGATACTTAAATGAAGTGATAGTAGCCAGATATGCTGGTGAAGTAAGGAGAAGGTGTGACAATAGAGTACCTTCCCATTCTGTCATCATTCCCTAATTGAAATCCACCTTGGTTTTGTCCTAGCCATGGCTCCTAGGTGGTCTGATGACACAACACATGGTGGTTCCTTGCCAGCCTGGATGTCAGTAAGAGAGAGCTACAGCAGAAAGCTTCAGAGATGCCGGACCTAATGACTTTCACTCATGACCATTTAAAAGTGCTTTTTAGGTGCATATCCATTCACACCTTCACAGGTTCCTCCTTTAGACACAGTAGAAGATATGATCCATATTTCCTTTCAAAACTTAGAGTGACTTTGATCAATCTTATTGCAAATGCAAAGCCAAATGCAACAGCATGAAGCTTCTGGAAATTTAAATTGGGATATTCCACTCTGAAGCAATGTCTGTCAGAACCCTGAGCTCATTGCCCCTCTCCTGGCTGGGAGTTCGGTTGCTTGGACTTGGGACCAGTGCAGATAGGGCACAGGTGTCTGTCCTTCTGCAGTCTCAGAGGAGGCCTCTACCTCCTTTGCTTGAGAGCTGCATTTAAGATCAGGCTCTCACCTTTGGCCCCTACCTGATTACACTGACTTGACTTTCTGGATTGTCTTTGGACCAGTACAGACTTGAGGGTGATCACTGGACCTTGTCTGAAACCAGCGACCTTGCTGAACCTCATCTGTTCTTATTTGTGTGCTGCGGTTCTGCACTGCACTTTGGTGAGGCCACTGCCCCTGCCTGTCCTGTGCTGGCTCCCAGCTCCCTTTGGCTATCAGAAGTACCTGTTTTTTCTGCTCCTTGGCAGTCACAGAGGGTCTTTCCAGGGTTTTCAATGGGATGACTTAGGCCAATGCTGAGAACTTTTAGAGTTATACTATTTAATTAATAAACCTAAAATATTGCTTTATAAAATACATACAGAGAATGATCATTATCCTACACGTGCCAGGGAGTGCCTCTTCAGCCATGGCTACACTTGCACAAGAAATAGTTGCTCTCCAGCAAAAGCCTGCTGAATATCACAAAAGATTATTGTAAGATAAACATTATATTTTAAAAGACAAGAAGATTTCCAGTTACTGATAGTCATTTATGAGAAAGAAAGGCAGAATGGTGTCTGGACTAATCGGGTTGACCCTTGAAAACCAAGGTTCAAGATTTTGTACAGCTACATACATACTGTGTGACCCTGAAGTGGTTGCAGACTTCTCATGTAAGTCAGCTAAGTCTATACTTCCTGTGCAGTCACAGGAGAAAAATTTGCATCCCTAAGAGTGAATCATCTTGTTTCAAGACAATCAGAATCTATTACCTTCTTTAGGTACCTTATGGTTCCTGTGAATCATAAGAAGAGTCTAGCAAAGCAGATTAATCTGATATTTAGACTATGAAAGTTAGGTGAGATGAACCTTTCTTTGGTTTCTCATCTGTAAAATGAGGATAATTTCCTGAGCCTAGTTCATAATAAGAAGGAATGAATAGAGAATATAACAGGTTTGGCTTAGGTGGTTTCCATTTCAGAATATACAATAGGTCTTTTTTGGGGGGGGTGGGGAGCACAATTCATTTTGGACACACAGGGTGGACAGTGCACAACCGCCTGTTGATTTCACTTGGTGCTCACCTATTGATGATAATAATTTCATTGACATTGTATTGGATCCCAAAGGTCCCATGGAATCACCTCCAAGTACACTTTCCTATTAAACAGAGGGTCTGTTCTCCCCTAACTATTCAGATGTAACAGCTATTAACATTAATGAGAGTTATACATATGCATTGAATGAAGAATAGACCCTGAGGGCATCATATGGATGGCCCTTCAATATTCTGTGGCTCTCAGTGGGACTTTGTACAGTATGGCACGCAATGTAATGGGTCCATTGACTTTGTATCACTCTAGGTCACTAGCCCTAATACGATGTTAATAGAAAGTTTCTCATTAAGATCCTAATTATGTGTGTGTTAACAAGACATACACTCTATCTTCCATATTGCTACTTCCAAACCACTACAATGCATTCTCTCATAGGAACAATATAGGAGTGACCATATCAGATGACCTCTGCTACATGTTAGCAGTACTCATAAATCCTGATCTGTCAAATTCAATCTCTTTTGGCACCAGAAGGACATTTTGAATCTAAATGCTTCAATACTGAATCTTAGAGAGAGATGTATTAAAGTAGTGCTGATACAGCTATCAGATCAAATACATTTTCCATGATTCTGCCTAGAATGGATGAAAATATAGGTCCTTGTGATCAAAGGGCAGCAAATAAAAGCTCAAGACTTGTCTCTGTCCTCTTGTTGCATAAACTCAATGTGTTTGCTTCTTTTTTGTTCAGTTTGCGGTGTCTAACACACTGTATTTGGGGCTGCAGGTGATGTTTCCAAAACTACCTATATTATGTAAACGAACTGCTAAAACAACTGAAAGGACTGATCATTATCAGTCTGAAAGTGGAACAATCAAAACTGTAGAAGCTGAGAAGCAGAGCCATTGATTTGACATTCCTAAGAAGTCACAGACATCTGATTTCATAGTATAATTTGTAGAAGAAAGCAAGTTAAACATTTGCCTATACACATTATGTTTACATGTATTCAAAGAACTTTCCCCAAACTTTGCAGTCTCACCTAACTGTATCATTTTTTGAGACTTGTTCACTGTCGCAGCTTTGCAAACAAATTCAGAATCATGTTCCAACTCAGCTTGCTCTGCTTATGGGGATCTCTTCATATTTCAGTGCTTCTCTGTGTGTGTGTGTATGTTTAATGAATACATAGATGCAGAAAAAGAACGAAAAAGTAGTTTTTTCTCCCATAGGACACATGAATATGACATTAAGCAAAGCTGTTTTGCTATGTATCCTCAAAGCTACAGGAAGGTGAAATAGATGTAATATGGATATCTGCAGTGTATCAATTCTTTCAGTGAGCTGAGCAAGTAATTTGAAATGCATAAATCATCCAATGTATGTATCTTCTTTTCCTGCTCATGAAAAATCCACAAGCAAAACTCACTTGTAATAAAGGGTTTTGACATTAAAAATATATTGAACTGGGACTTATTTCAAAATTATCCTATGTGCTTTTTACTTGTGTGACATCCCACATTTTTAAAGACTAACACCGATCCATGCACAGGTCACACCACTCCATTTCCAGTATGCAAGGCCACTATTCTCTCCTTACACATGCCTTTTCTACACCAAATTTATTTCCATCTCTCTATTGAAAGGGGCTTAATAGGAGAAGTAAAACATCTCAGTTGTTCCTCACACTGTGCTTTCCTACGATGCCCTGCTATTTATTTGCCTAGTTACACATGCCTGTCTACCTTGCTGAATCAGGGCCACAAGGAAGAATGTAAATATTTTAAAACCTATCTGGGTTAATCATGAACAGCTGTCTCCAAATATTCCGTATACAGTATTCAAGATGTGTAACTGAATTAGGAGTGCTTCCATAGGTCACGTGGCACTGTTTTTCTCCATCGGTGAATGAGCAATTCCCTATGTGACTACTCATGCATGTGAATACCTACTTGTGACTTTGAAATTTACTTGCCATGAACTTTCAAGAGAATTAAGCTCCACCATGTGAATGTTTGCTGAATTTGCAAATGAAAGTACGACTGAACATGGTCCAAGAGGTTGTGCTGAAGAATGTCAAGGAACCCTGGCAGCAGGCTTTTTTAGCAAAATCCTCAGTCTGTTTTCTGCCCTTCCCCAGAGCTGGCCACGTGTCAGGGCCTTGGCTTTCAGAGTACAAGCGTCTCACATGGTATAAGCTTTTGTTTTAAAATGCAGCTAGAGCAGAGTGAGAGTTTTGTGTGAATAGTTTTATTTGCCAGTAACATAACTTCAGATCAATTGAGCACTGAGTAGTAGGTGCCTTAAAGAGTTTAGGCATTCCTCATTTTTTTTTCTGAAACCAGCCTGGGTTTATGATACACAGGTAAAAAGCATACAAGCTAGTAGATGTAGAAGATGCTTTTTGAGGCAGGAAGAGCATTATTGTCTTCAGGTAATTATTCCTAAGGTTATTTTTTTTTCAATAACCTGATCAGGACATTTGAGTGATGGCTAAGTGGGCAGTAAAATATTCCTCCCACACTTGAGAGGCGAGAAGTGTTCACACATTCAGAAATATTCATATTTTTTCCAAACTGATTCAGCCTTTATCTTCCTAAGTCCTGGGGAACATGCTGGGAAAGGAGTGCAACTGAAAATGAAACAGAGAACTGCTTCAAATAAATGTAATTTTAAGTGGCATGAAATTAAGCAAACCCAGAATAAGAAAATAAACAGAGCGGCCCCAGATTTTCCTTAGTGTAAGTTCCCTGACTTCAGTAGAGTTACATGAAAAATATATTTGAACTCCCTCCCTCTCTCTCTCTTTCCCTTCCTGAATTCTTGATGTCAGCTTAAAAAGGAGAGTAAGTGAGAGGGAGAGAGAAAAAGAGAGAGAAGTGTATGGAAATTAACGTTTCAGCTTTCAGAAATGTACATTTAATGAAAAGTTTGAAAATAACCAACCTTTCATACCCTTAAGAATTTCTGAAAAAGATCTGTGTTTGCAACCTTGTTGGCAGTCAGGCTGTCTTGGGCAGCAGTAATTTTCAGTCAGAGGATTGCCATAAAAGCCTGAAAACCCACAGAGCTAATAGAAAACAGGCAGAGAAAGTGAAGTCTAAACCAGGAATTCATAGGCAGAGGCTTCCAAGCTCAGTTCAGCTGTGTGAGGTCTGGCTGAGTCACGCACTGCCACAGATTGGACTGGTACATATAGCATAGCACCACACTGAAGAACTTGGCATGCAAAGTCTAGGGTTAGGCTCCAAACGCTTTCCTGGTGAGATTTCATCCAAGGGAGTATGTTAGCCAGCAGTCTCCTTGCCTGCTAGGGAGCATCCCTGTTTTTAATTCTCTGCCCCTCAATGTCTAAGTTCCCATAAATATCATGGGAATTAATTTGTGCATGTCCCTGCTCTAAACTGAGGCAGTGCTATGCATGATGCATCTTTACGCTTTCAGAGACTTTCTAGTGTGTAAATCAGTCACTGCGGACTGATACAGGCAAACCTTTGGGGAATGCTACAAGAAGACTAGTGAAAGAAGACATGCTGGGAAATGAGGGGAAGGACATAGGTATGATTGCATTAACATATAAACATGGACTGAGAATAGTATCAGTGTGAGTCACTTACAAGCAGAAAACAGGTTTGGACATTGGATTGTAGGTTTGTTTGCTTGGTAAGCTGTTGAGAAATACTTTAAATTAAACACAATTCCCCTACTGGTAAGTGAGAAACAAAAGAAAACTGCAAGGTGTTGATGTTATTTAGTAAAGAACCAGACAAATCCTCTTCACTAAATCCTTTGGGGCTAGATCACACTGTATGTGCTCTTTTGAGATACATTTCCCCAGCCTAATGAGGAAATAGGAGGAATCCTTTATGACTACACAGATCATGTAATCAGCTCACTTCTGGCCAACACCTTGTGGCCCTCGTTCTGCACATTTTCCTCTAGCAGTGCTTGTGCTGGAGCAAGTGGTGAGGAGGCTGACTATGGCTTGGTTTTCTTTGTCGCTGTCTGTGGCCCCTGGCCCCTGATAGTGCTGCATATCTCTCAAGTCTGCTTGCATGGGTTAGGGCTCTGAGATCACTTCAGTAAAAACAGAAGGAAAAGGGAAGCAGAAAAAAAAAAAAAAAAAAAAAAAAAAAAAAAAAAAAAAA
>CM021769.1:13452419-13549317 GCA_011076525.1 Nettapus auritus | reverse complement strand
AAAAAAAAAAAAAAAAAAAAAAAAAAAAAAAAAAAAAAAAAAAGTAAAGTAAATACAGATCTTTGTGAGCTCAGTTAGGGCAGGCTAAGGCCAGCAACTTAACAAAAGGGTGATGGGAAGATTATTAAAATAAAGGGTATTTTCGTTTTTAAAATAGAGATGAAGTAGAAGAGAAAAAATCAAGATGAGCTCTACCTGGAGACACCTGCAGCTGCTGACAATGAGTGCACTGTAATGGGCTGGGTCCTGCCTTGGGAATGGAAACACAGGTGGGAAAGGGGCATGGCTGGGAACAGAGACTTCAGGGCACACTCACTTCCTGAGAAGACAGTGTTCATATCTGAGGTATTTGGCTGGCTCCTACATCTATACTGGGATGAGGTAAACCTCAGACACAGAGCAACTCCAATTTTGAGAAAGTTCAAATCCCCATTTGCTTCCCTGGCTTTGAACCATCTGCAGAAGTAGTCTGTCTTGGGGAAAACTGTTTTAGTGCACTCTAGCTGCAGGAAAGTAATTATTTTAGCACCTTGCATGGATGCATCAATTTTCAAAACTTCAGAAAAATCTGAAAATGGAAATGAATAAGAAGACTGCCAATATAATAGGTGTTGTTATTGTTTTTGATTTTAATCTATAATTAGCAAATCTTGAAGTACCTAAAAAAACACTGAAGAGTGAACTTCTGAATTTGTGGATGTTTCAGATATTCAGTTTGCATACATCTCAGAAAGTGCACCCTGTTTCAATGGAAGCTCCAAAGTACCTGTATGATCCTGGAATGTTTGCAGATGCTTGCAGTATAGGATTTTGGGGGAAAGTCTGAGATATAAGTAAAATTAGAGGAGCTTTTTAATGGTCAAACCTGATTTTACATGGATAAGCTAGGGGTGTTTATCTGAGCTCTCACAAAGTTTTGAACTTAGTTCTGTATTGCAGAGAACAAATGTATTTTTTCATAAGGGCAGCCAGATAAAATAAGAACTAATCCAAATACCAAACTATGTGGCTTTTCCTAGGGAGCCTGGTGACCAGATAGCCTTCCTCTGAGCACACTTGCTAGGTCTGAAGATCTTTTCAGGACAGTTGGCAACTGAAACCGTATGGTCTAAACTTTTGGGTAGACCTGTGTGATGCAAGGAGTTGGACTTGATGATCCTGATGGGTCCCTTCCAACTCTGGATGTTCTATGATTCTATGAAAGCATTTTTTAAATGGAGAACAAAATCATAGAATTAGTAGCATGCTTTTCATCAAGGCCAAATCTCCTCTTCAAGACTGGTGTTTTCTTCTACTGTATGTTGTCCTTCCTTTGGCAGATTTTTTTGTTTCAGTCTGGGGTGGTAGAGATGGTAGTATTAGAATTAAGCTAGATGTCACACTGGTAAGACTTTGAGCTTAGCAGTAGCAGTTGGTTTGTAGTTGGTGATTCTTGTTTTAGTCATATGGTGGGAGGGCCATCTTGGTATGAATTGGTGGTTTTTTTTTTGATGTTGTTGGTCACTTTTGCAGCAAAGAATTTCATAAATTTACAGTGTAATATGAACTGCAGCTCTAGACAGTAAAATGTTTCTAGACAGAATTAATACTGTATCAACTTTTGGCTCAAGTCAGAATTTGTCTTCTGTGCTGAATGACTTTTTATCAGCTTCTGCCTTCCGGTCTCATGACAATGCAATATGTGTCATCATTTGTAGCTTGCTAATAGAAATGTGGGAAGGTTGAATTTACTTTCCCATAATTTTCTTCTTATAATTCTCCTTCTTGGAGAGATTAGCCCTATGAAGCTCACTAGCTACAGGAATAGTGTCTGAAGTTGTACTAAGGGTTGGATAAAGAGAGCAGGAAGGTGTAGAAGAGTTCCTATTTGCCTTCCCACTCCCTATACACATAGGATGGACACAAACTTGAACTATGTTTTTACCTACTAGCAAGAGTCCTTTATGAAGGAAAATGCCTGAAATGGCTTATTCTGTTCACTTTAAAAAGACAATGCTAAATCAGCTGGGTTCAGGCTTTTCGTCTCCTCAGGAAGCTCTATGGTTAAAAAAAGAAAATAAAAATCTGCTTAGTCCTTCAAACCTGAAAGGCAAGATATTCATACACAGCATGGGCCAAATCCTGAAGGGCTTTATGATACATTTCTGCTGTACTGGGGATGCCAAACACAGGAGGAATCTCCACACATGCACTGCAGAGAAAATCTCAGTGGCAGCTGTTCATGTTGCCTCGTGGAGGGAAGAGGGAGGAAGTGGATATTTTGGGGCCCAAATCAGTAGCTTTGAACATCACACAAAAGCACTGGAGCCAGTGGCGGAGCAGTGAGCAATGGGCAGTGTCCACTAGTCCTCAGCCAACACCCTGCGGCAGGCCAGCCGCTGGCCAGGTTTGTGGTTTCGAGGCATCAGAGCTCTTGGGACTGAGGATTCCTTTTCCTCAAGCTTGTGGTGCTGTGGATGAGACTTTTTCAAACAGCCTTCACCCCATTTCTCAGGATGATGAACTAATTAGAAGGCAATTTTCTCCAAGACAGCGTCCTTCAGTAATGTAGAGAAAACACACTGAAATATGTTTTTTTTTTTTTTGTTTTTTTTTTTTTTTTTTTCCTTCTTTTCTTTTCTTTTCTTTTTCTTATGCACTATTTTTACTGTCAAATGTTGTGTTGGTTTCACCCTGATGGAAAGCTAAACTCCACTACAACCATTCCCTCACTCTCTTCCTTCAAGGGAGGGGGAAGAAAGTATGATGGGAAAGAAAAAGACTTATGGGTTGTGATAAGGATAATTTAATTAAAGGGAAAACAAAGGGAAAACAAAACAAAGCAAAAAAGCAAAAGCCACACAGAAGAAAAAAAAAAAAAAAAAGAGCGAAAACAATTATTCTCTACTTCCCATCAAGGTATGATGTTCGGCCACATCCCAGGAAGCCGGGCCTAAATACATGTAGCGGTTGTTTGGGAGGACAGATGTTTGTTTCATAATGACAGGCCCCCTCCCTCCTTCTCCTTCCCCTTTCCCACCTTTTATTTCTGACTGTGACACCATATGCCAGGAAATATCCCTTTGGTCAGCTTAGGTCAGCTACCCTGGCAATGTCCCCTCCCCACTTCTTGCCCACCCCCAGCCTACTGGCTTTGGGGCGTTGGGAAAGAGTCTGGATGCTGTGCCAGCAATGTCCAGCAACAGACAAAACACTGATGTGATATCAGGGCTGTTCTAGCTGCAAGGGCAGAGCACAACAGTACATGGGCTGCTGTGGGGAAAGTTATCTGCTTTCCAGCCAGACCCAGCACAAATGTTTGAAATATCTGTTCAGAGTTTTTCTTGGACTTGGATTTCAGTGGCATGACAGTAAAACTGCCTGCAGAAGTCCAGTAACTTTCTTACACTCTCCAGCCTAAGTGGAAGCTTCAGTCAGGCAAGTTTAAAATGAAAAGTTCTGGTGCTCGTTACAATAGCAAAACCTTTTAATAGCACCAGAGAGGCAGGGGAACTTCACCAGATAACTAAATCCATTGATCTCTAATCCTTTGGGCCATACTTACTGTGGAAGACTTGCATGCATGGCTTCAATCCAGAACCGCACGCTGCCAAAAAACGCTTAGTACGTTAGCAGCCAACAAAAATGTAAGAGGTCTGCTCTGCATGTGGGAAACAACATAAAAAGAAGTGGCTTTTTAGCTTAGTCTGACAAACGTTAGCATATAACACTGATATTAAAATGAAATGGCAGAAATTCTCAATCATATCTGGGATGTAGGGGACTTATATGTGCTAATTAAAAGGGACTGGGTGGCACTTTAGGCTACTCTGTTGTAAGTTTCTTCTCAAGTACTCCAGTTCAAAACCTTCCTCAGGGAAGAAGCTGCTATTAATGTGCATTTCTTGCAGGCTGAAACATTAAAAAGAGAGATCTACTGAAGGCAGATGCATTTCCTATTTAGATACAAATGCAGACGTTATTCATATCAAATATATATTATTCTCTGTCTCACTGGTGAGTGATGTTGAAGAACTGTAACAACTAGCTAAATATATTTATGGCTTTATTCTAGTGCCCATATACAGATAAATCTTAATGCACTTCTGCACTTCTTTACAAATATCAATTAATAATGTACATCAAAGACAGGTCCATGTTAAATAAAAGTTCATGTTATGCCTTCCAGTGGCAGTCTCAGAGACTCTGTAAATGCAGAATACAGAGATAGTTTTTTGTTTGTTTTTTTTTTTTTTTTTTTAAGAATATCACTTATTCACACTAGCCCTTGCTACTTTCACTGTAGATTTGATACTTTCCACTTTCAGCTCAGCAATATTTTATTTGTGTGTATGTATACACACATGCACACATCTTATATACAGCATATAAACTCTAAAAATTATTTTTCAGAAAAAAAAAAAAAAATCTGTGTGTGTCAGAAGGCTTAAATATATAATTATTTCAGAACAGAGAATAGCAAATGATGCCCCATTTGCAATGGAGGAAAAATAACCCCAAACAGGACAAATGATTTTTGTTTGTGCCAGGGTGATTAAAAAATCACATATGGATTCCCACAGTCCTCCTATAACATTTAGAGATGTTTCTTACAGGAAAGTTCCAGCTTTCTGAGAGTTGGTACAACTACTGTACCTGTTGGAACATTCTTCAAATAATCAGAAACATAGGTAAGGATGGCCACAGCTGAGATGTGGCCATGCACACACGATATCTTCCAGAGATATTCCTTAGTAAGGCAGCTGTTCCCAATTTATACCAGGGTGACCTAGCAAAGCCAGACACGCTTGTTCAGTAACCAGTATCTGTTAGAAGTCTAGAGTACATTGGCTACACTATAACATTCAGGATTTGTGAAAAAAATTGGTCAAGAATTCATCTGAGCAAAGAAAATTTGCATGTTTGTAGGTGCAAATTGAACACAACTACAACATATTCAAAGCAAACACATTTCACTCAAGTCCCAGCCTATGTTCATATTCACCTTTTCAATTATATCACTTGAACAAAAGCCCTTGACCAGGCAACAAGTCTGAGTCATGCCCAGGAGAAAGCATGGACTGAGTTACCGCCTGCCCTGAGCCTAACATACAGTGTAGCCTGCTCTACAAATGGGCAGAGCTCACTCCCATAATATATACATCCCATGGTTCAGAGCAGCTGCATCTGATGTCCTTCTAGAAATGCTTTGGAGCTTGCAAACTGCAAGGCATATACAATTTGTGGGTCACCTGAACTTGTATTATCCTATGACTGTATGTTTGCAACACACTGTGATAGAGGTGTCCAGGGTCCATGGATGAGAATGCATATATCTGAGCCAGGGAATACAACAGGCTTTACCCTGTTGCATAAGACAAGTCCTCAGGGTGCTTTGTAAAGCCTGTTTCAGATGCCTTGCTTCCCAAAGCCAACACGACACACCAGCTTTGTAGAGTCAATGAAATTAGGGAGAGGTAAATCATTTAGTTCCTCACAGGAGACAATCAACAACTTGCAAGCTGGGCCTTTTTAGTCATATTTTTGGTAATGTATCCATAAGTTAGAATGGAGCCACTAGGCACTGCTGAGAAACATGTCATCTATCTCAACTTGCTTGGAATTAAAGACAGTTCACAGAGCAAATGTAAGCTATTAATATCCTGTATTAATAAGGGTTGCATTTCTTTGCTTTTTTTGTACTACTGAAAAACCCTACAATAATCTCCAGTCCTAATTCTACCAGATCCCTTTCTTCTAGTTTAAAATAATGAGATATTACAATATCCTCTGGAAGTCAGAGGCACTGACTGAATGCACTCCAGCACTGCATGTTCTACCATACCACAGCACAATGGGACGCCATTACTGGGAACCAAGTGTATTCCATCTTGTTATGTCCTTCCAGAGCCAAATCCTGCTTGACTTACTCAAGAAAAAATCCTATTGAATTCAGTGGGCATTTTGCCTGAGAGGGGAGCAGCGAAAAGCCCTCCCCCGTGTTCTTCATGCATTTCTCTGAAGAGGGGTCTGATAATTCAAGATGCTGAGTTTCTGCTGGGTGGCATAGGACCATGTCTCTTAGGAGAACTTGATGTACCCCTAGGAATAATTAATCAGTTGATTTAAAAAATGCAATTTCTGATGAGCTTTGTCTTCTTAATTTTGTTTCGTTAATCCATTACAGCAGAGCTTCAGCCAAATGCTTACATTTATAAACTGTTTTGATTTTTAGCAAGCTTTTTTTCTTGACTTTTGATAAATAATACTAGCTGCTTGCGAAAGCAGAGCAACTAAAAGCAACAGAGAATTATTTCCTTTTTTCACACAAAAGTTGTGAGCTGCCAGGACGGTTTTCTTGACATGGAAGTGTGCCTGAGCTACAGTCCTTCAGTCCAATAGTCCTCCCTCGTTTAAGATGAGATTCTAGGCCAGACAAGGCAAGATATAGTTTAAGTGGGGAAACAAACAAACAAACAAAAACTCTTTAAGTATCAATAGCTGAAAAATATTCAGATTGGCCTGCTGAAAATTCAGGGTATTTTCACTTTCTTCTGATTATTTAACCACAGTTCATACAGCTTGTTTAATCAGTTGTTATTGCTGTTCTGAAAAAAATACAAATTAATCTATTAATGCGTGTACCATACCTTGATAATAATCCATCAGCCCTTGCCTTTTTAACCCCTGGATTTGGCCTGTTGAATACACATTGATTTTGTATGATAGAATAATTTATCAGATTTCTGGCAGAGCCCCAGAGATGTAGCTCCAAATTAGACTACGGACTTGATACACCTGAGTGAACAACTGACGACAATCCCTTGAGACCATTTGGATGTTTTCACGTGGGTTTCAGCTAAATTCGTCATAAGATCATATCATTTATTTTTCCTCCCACCAGACTTAACCTAATTACAAAATTGGTAGATTTGCCACTTAACTACACTTTCTTTAGCATATTTCTTTTGTGCTTTTACAATCATTCCCAAGCCTTTGGTACCTGTTGCTCACCCAAGAACCTAAACAGTAGCAACCAACCATAAATCCATTTGTTTCCACAATCCCTATAAGAGTTTAAAAAATGGAAATCCTCTGAGTTTCTATCCTCCTTCAAAGTTTTTAATTGACGTCTGAGAAGGTTAATCCACAGTCTGTGGACATATTTCAGTTTTCAGTTCATGTTACCTGAGAAATTGTGGGTGGTTCTTGACACTTAATGATCTCTCCCTCTCCCTGCCTCTCCTTCCCCAAGACAGGATAACATATATTGTTTTCAAGGGCCATCTTTGGTCAGAATTTTCTGTAACAGATTATTTTCTTAGGCAGCAGTGATGTGAGTTTGCCCTCTTTTTGGGCCAAATATCCTCTAGCTGTTTCTGTGGAGGGTTGTGGTGCATGTATAGAGTCAATGGGAGTGCTCTGTTTGGAAGGTTAATAAATAAGTGATATTACTCCTTCCTATTAATCTCTTCTGATGTTTGAGTGAATAGCTGCAGCAGCAATAATTTCTTAACGTGAACTTATATAAAAGAGGTATGTATTCTGGCATTACAGGTGCATGTTTATGAAGTGCCCCAGTTCTACAGGAAATGAGGTACTATTGTGAAAAATATTCATAAGCATGGGAAATATGAGGAGGATGTTCTCTTCACTCAGATTCCTCAAATTTGTTCAGTTTCACACTAATTTCACAAATAACAGAATAAAAACTGACTAAGGCTTTTGTCTTGTTTTGTAGCCCATTTTGCTTACTTCACAGGAGGGAGGAGAGATTTTTAAATCAGAATTGGGGTGCAGGGTTTTAGGAACCTATGAGAAGTTCTTGGCATCCCATTTATTTAAGCTGTATCTGGATTATCTTTCTAAACTGATGGTAGTACCACACATCACACTATTGAGAACAACTATAGTTCTCTTGGACTACTGGAAGTCACGGAAGATATCTAACTATTCATTAGAGAGTTATCGCAAACACAGATGAGCATGGTTACCTTATGACTAGCCTTAACTGATAAGAGGACCAACTGCTCATTGCATTTAGAATGACTAAAATACACTTGGCTGGCATGCTTATTACATAGCTAATAGGGAATTAAGTTGATGAAGCATTCAATAATACTCTTCCAACAAAAAATGTATGTGTCACCATAGGACATGTTTACATAATTTTTCTTATGTTAGCCAGCTAGGACAGCAAGGTGTAGTGGTATGTGCCTTAACCCTGGCTGTGTTGTACTGTTCTTGCAAGGACAACTTCACCAGTATTACCAGATAGAAAAAAAGGCAGGTATTCTGGAAAATACACCTTGATTTTACAGGGTAGACACTCACAAGCTTTGCAAGGTGGGTACTCTCTGCAGCAATGCTGTTTCCATAACCATTTCTACAGCTCTCTAATATTCTGTAATTCTTGGTTCTAACTGACTTTACCAGCTCACTGAAATGAGGGAAGCAAGTATATTTGCCTTCAGTTTTTTAAAGCATTTACAGTAGCAATGCAGTTGTTGGTTGTGTATTGGTACAGCTCTTAAATCTGCTTTAGTTTAATAACACACCACCAGCTGTATGTACAACCCTTCTGTTAAACAGTCATGTAAATCCTAACCCCAGGTTGGTATTCTTAATTTTCACAAAGGGAGCAGTGAAATAATTTATTTAATTTATTTATATGTATACATATATATACATGCATACATAAATATATACATATAACTGGTGAACTGTGACAGAGTTATTTTGCAACTTAACACATCTGCAAATTATTCTAACTTCCACTTTAGCATTACTCCTCACTGAGCTGATTTAACTAGTGTTAAGTACAAAACACTTTAGCAAGGTAAGGTTTGTATATTCACAAAGCTAGATTAATGCACAAGAGTAATTTCTGGCATTGGTTAAACATCTCTACCACTGAACTTCGTGAAAGTAGGATTGAAAGTAGGATTGATGAGTTGAACTATTAGGTGCTGAAGTGTAGAGCAAGAAGAGACGACGTCTTTCGTGTGATAATTGAAATCATTTCAATTCATTTCCTTCTTGGTTGGACAGAAACATGTTTTCAATAGTGAAGAAATCTTGAGGGAATCCATTGACCTAACCAGTCATATATTACAAGAAGTTAATGGACAAAAATGATATTTATCTTCAGTATATAATCGCATTTTCTTTTCACAGAACCAAAACCTTACAAAGGCAAAGTATATTATAAGAACAACTGCTGCTCTGGTAGAGATGTGACCTTTGTTTTATGTGACAATTATTGGGTTGGTAGCAAAATAAAATGTAAAAAAATAACACAAATTTTTATGCTAAGATAATAAATTATAAATTACGAAAGTCTAAGGCACCAAGCAACTTGTAAGCAACAGTCCTGTCTCTTAGCAACGAGCCAGGGAAAGCAGCTTGTTGATACGAATAGAGCAGACAGGATTGTTTTGCAATGATTACCACCAAGGAACTAGGAACAACATTTTAACACCTGCCTCAGGGCACTTCTGCACCTAGCTATCCATCTCTCCAGCGGCCCACAAAGCCTGGGCTGTATGCCAAGAGGCTTCTGAGGCCTGCCTCCCTCCCAGAGCAGGCCTGGTGCAACAAAAAGGACCCCAGAGGAAAGATCAAAGAGGTGGAGTTCAGGTGTGTTGCACACTTGTGCCTGCTTCTATTCTTTTAAATGCCTTTTTGAAAACAATGTGTGATCATTAGTGTAAATGTTTATTTTTTTCCCCTCTCTCTGCCCCTTTAGTGCTGTCTAATCTAGAGTTAGCATTACGAATGAATGCAGACATGTATTTGATATGAAGCCAAAATTTTTTTACTGTAGTTTTATTCTTAAGTACTCAACATTAAGAGTTGGAGCAATGGTGCAATCAGGAGCACCTAGTTATTATTTCACCATTGTGCTGGTTTCAGAAACATACAAAGAAAATATTTCCAGAAATAAAATGCAACAGCATCAGTCTGCTAAGTCTCTGGACTAACATTAGAGGTGGCTTGCTCGTTCTCCCAGGTAGAATGTTATGATAGTAAAGGGAAACAGCAGAGGAGAATAGTAAAAGTTAAGGGAAAATAAAATAAAATAAAAATAAAATAAAATAAAAAGTTGAAGTGAAATCCAGGCAGATGAGATGAAAAAAACTTAGAAGAGCAAAAATTAAAGACAAGAAGGAAAAGGCGATAAAATGCTGCTAAGGTAAGAAGGTCATGGAAACAAAAGATGGAACGAGAAATGGGACAGCAGAGAAATAGGAAAGAAAGAAAATACTGACGACACACACTGCTTTGCTGTTAGCAGAAGTAATTTCCCTTTCAGAAAGGAGTGCAGGGAAAAACAGCTAAAAGGAGAATTTAATTCTGATCTGCTGGAAATCTATCACTGACTCATGAGACCTGGCAATTCTTCCAGTCCACTCTAAGCCCTAAGTGAGTTGGAGCACCGATCAAAGCCTACAGGCCAGCTTAGCCTATAACCCTATTTTCACATTATACCCGAATTTATTAGGCAATGCAACTGTGCTAAGCACATTTCTATCATCACTCATCATGTCTTTCCTGTTGCTGGTGGAAGAAACGTACGCCAAACTTTATTTATTTTTTTTATTATTATTATTTTTTTTTTAACTTCGGACCAAACTGTCCCATGCTTGCTAAGGATACCTGTAGGGGAGTTGCAATATGTTTACCTAGCATGAGGTATTGGCTTAGAGGCCAGACTCCTACCGCAGAAAGCCAGGGTTTTGTTATTTCTTTCTCTAATTCAGTATCCAGAACGGACTGATTTAAACTAAATTTGCTAAATATAACTACTGCCATTGTTGCGTAGACACATTAAACAAATGCATGGGTTGATCCACCTCAAGAAACTATTTGTTTTACCTGATGTAAAATCCTGAAGGAATTGGTCATTGTGTCTTACACGACGTTGAGGCTCACCAGGCAAAAGTGGGCTTTCTCCTTCACTTTTCTTTTGGGTGATTGAATATGAAGTCCAGCTCACTGAACATCCTTATGTGAGATAGTTTAACACAGTACCTCGAGGCTGTATGGTCCCAGAATGCAGTGCAGCTCACTGGCAGTAGTTCAGCTGAAGACTAAACATTTGGCTCGGTGACAGCAGAGCTGCCAAGAGTTGGCAACAAGAGACTCACAGGGAAGCAGCAGGCTGCTAAACCCTTTCACATTTTTAATTAGATCCACACACCCATGTCTTTGAGCTATCATAAATATACAGATGACATAGAGAGCATTATTTGGGGTAAGAAGAAAAAAAAAAAAAAAAAGAAGAAGAAGAAAACTGTACTGTGCTATCTCTTACCTTATTAAAATAATTTACCTACAGCTAGTCTTTGGAACTGAGGCGGGGGAAAAGGGGGTTGTGACATTTAACTCAGATTAAAGTCTCTCCATGACTACAGTTAAATTCGCCCTGCACATTTAAATTGCAGGGTCCTGAGATGACTGACACTCCTACTTAGTTGCAATAGCATCGCCAGAAGAGGGCATTATTGGCAGTAACTCCAGTGTGTAATTTCCCAGAAGAGCTATACATTCAAGCTCTAAGTATTCTTAAGTGTGTATCTTGCTATGCTGTTGTTGTTAAAACTATTTGTTTTTGTTGTTTGTGTGTGTGTGTGTTTTCCCTTGCTCTGTTGTTACTCTTTTCTAAGTACAAATTGATATATTCAAAATCCTTTTATCTATTTTTTTATTAATTTCCACAAACACATTTTCCTGGTTTGGTTCTTCATAACCTTTCTTTCTTCCTAGCTGTCCTGTTCTGCTCTCTCCTCCAAAGTAATGATGAGACTTGGTTGGCTGCTTAAATTAATTATTTCATTATTATTTTTAAGTATTACACAAAACAATTCCTCTGCCACCCATCACTTTTTTCATCTGACATTGTTGTGATCTACAGCAATAAATACATACATCAAATACATTACATACTGGCAATTGACGTCATCATACAGGACAGTCTGGTGCATAGGTTTAAAAGATCGCTGCTTCTGTCCAGGGACAGTGACACTCAGAGTACTGCACCTTGTCTCCTTTGTTGTAAAATCTTAACATTTTATTCAGAATAGAAACTACAGCTGTATCATCAACCTGCAGCGTGAAAACATGCACAAAGGATCTTTGCAACTGGCCCTGAAGGGCTAGGGTTTTCTTCTTGTATTTCTCATAATTTTAAAGAAAATCTAATAAGGAAACAAAATCCTTGAAATGCTGTAGGGGGGAAAAGGAATCACATGTTGTCCCGCCTGCAAGCACAAATTTTATAAATAGACACTACAGCAAACATCAAAGAAATTGCTGTGCAGAGAAACCAACAGATCATGTATATTTTACATTGCCCATTTATTCCAAACTGTGTTAGCCACACACTGCCAGTTAACTCTGAATGTGCAAACCACAGTCCCTCCATTCTTGATATTCAGAAAATTCTTTGCATCATCCTCGCTGTTTTCTTCTGTAAAAGTTAAACTTGGCCGTATCATATTTCTCGTGTTTTTCCCCTCTGTACTTCACCACAAACTGAGAAGCGTGGAGTGACACAGTCCTTTTGTATGGTTGTGAGCTCATGCCAGGTCTGCGGTACACATTTCAACACATAAGATCCATGACCATTACGAACAAAACTGCTATAAACTGTCATATTCCCAGAAGTCTTATATCTCCCACCATATGGAATCTGCTTTGCACCAAATAGCTGAACATATAGGAAATATTTCTTACAGATGGGATTAGGAACAGGGTCTAAGCAGTAGGTTGGCCCTTGGGCAATATAGATCCAATTCTAGTTGAAACAGTTCCCTCTTCAGAATATAGGGGAAATGTTCAGCTTTGACCTTTCTTAGCCTCATCTTTTCTTTATTCCTTCTTACATCCACTGGTGCTCCACAGGGCAGCCAAAGGGAAAGGAAGCATCCCAGTGTCTCTCCAGAAATTCTGGGCGTCACTTGCTAAGAGGTCTTTCATTGACATATTTAATTAGGGGTGGACTGCGCCTCTACAGACCTTCATGCCATAGGTCTGTTGTCTGATGGGTAAGACATAAGTCATTGTGTGTGGGATTTTTTAATGTTTGCAAGATATTTAGCAAAATAAGATTGAAGTGTCCTGTTTTGGGCTACCAGCACACAAGTGAATTGAAAAATAATAGATTCTCAGTCCTTTTTTCAGTGTTGCTGTTGATAGTAGTAAGGCACCCTTCTCAGAGGCAGACTCTGCAAGAGCAAAATTTTTACGAAAATATGGTGAAGAACCTGCCCAGAAAGTCAACCCCAGTTATTTCATCAAACTAGCCACATGTCAGAAGCTCTGGATGATGAATGTCTCACAGGTATAGACACAGTAGTAATATCTGCTAATAATACTGCTAATAATTATATTTCTCATTATTAGCTGTGATATAAAACATAAAACATTTTCTTTGAGAGCAAATTTATTTTTTTATTTTTTTTTAAATATCTTCAACTGTGTGAGTTGTATCAGGATTAGCTATGCAAGTTTCAACGCAATTAATAGAAGTGATCTTGTACCTCAGTTACATGTATCTTATCTGGAAGAAGACATTTGAGCAGATATGTATTCTTTAATGAAGTTTAAGCTTTAATTTATGAGATGTTCAAAAGAAAGAGTGGTGCCTCTCTTGCTCTCTCTCTTTCTTCCTTATTTTCCTCTGGAAGTTATGGATCTTGATACTAACCAGCCCCAAGCATGTTTAGTGTAACTGTCCAATGGAGGTAAATACCTGTGCTGATTCATTAAAATTCTTGTTCAGATCTGATCAAAACCCGGATGTCAAATCTGCGGTCTGCCCATGCAGGCTTACCCACACCAGCTTCTTTCACACTTGCCAAGTTACCAGGCCTCTGGCTATTAACAGTTTGGTTCACAGAATTCAGCAGAAAAATGGACAAGTGGAAATCAAGGATGGAAAACCCTGCTTAGATCATCTACCTCATTTACATGTCACTGCTGGAAACTTTCCCAAATTTACAGACTTTGCTGTCATCAGTGCTAAAAGAGGTTTCTGTGTACTGTCGTTGATGCATCTGATCCATGTGGCAAGCTGTTAAGGAAGATGGGGTAGATGGGTGTGATTTTGTCCTTTCCAGAATGAGTCATACCTCAGTGGTTACAGAAAGATCTAAACTGGAGTTCATGCATGGAGGAGAGAATATTTCCATCGACTCTGTTGAGTCTTGGGTCAGCCCAAGTTGTACCTATGAGGCTTGGAGAATGGACAGAGTTAGTGCATTTCTGGCCATAAAACATTGTCTTCAAAGTGTATGTGAAACATGACCTGCTAGTACCCAAGCACAACCCAGTTTCTTGGCTCATCCTTTCTGGCACTTAAATGAAAGACAGGAAAAATCAGAGCAAAAATGAGTTTATGGCTTTGCAATACCATACATCTTAGAGGTGCTTTGCATTGACTCAACCACCAATTAGTCCTTCTTAGACTCTGTTACTCTCCAAAATAGCTGAAGGACAAACAGCCTTGGCACATTCCAGTCCACCAGCCTTACACCCAGACTAGGGAGACAGCCATTACACCAAGCTTTATGGTGGCAGTAGCCAGCAAAAAGCAATGAATGCAATGTCTGTTTAGATACAGGAGAAGCACAGAGATGGTGCCTGAGAACCATTACCAGGCACAGCTTGGTCCACCTACACTGGAGATGTCATGTTTCTGATATGACAAACTGTGCAATTGCAAAGGTAACTCATACCAATCCCCAAAATTTTCTTGATTGGACTTACTCATTGCATTGCCATGCAAAAGTGTAGGAAATAATTTTTTGGCTCTGAAAAACTTAGTTCAATCATGTTTATTTCCCTGTGCTGCTCCACCTAAAAAGGCATGTCCAGGAAGTATTTATTTTAAAGTAAGTAAAGAAGCAGCTTTCACAGTCTCTTTTATCTTTTAATGAGACACAAAAATACACTACTTTAAATCAACAGCACTGAATCCAATTAAAGTATATGAGGAATTATATCTGTTTTACTGTCAGACTTTACAGATGCCTAGTGTCTTACAGACAAAAATTCATATACACTTGCCTGTCAAAATAAAATAATTTAAATATTAACTTTTTTCTGTTCTGTTATTTAAAAAAATCATGTTTTTTAATTGCTAACATATATTCATATTGTCCTCATTTCTGTCAGCAAAATAGTTCTAAACAGCCTCATTTTAGCAAGCAAATTTAGTATGGTTATAAATAAAGTGATTATGTTAGCAGCTGTAAAATTTTCCAGTATACACTGCTACTATTTCTACAGTAAGGATTCAAAACGCACCATTTCATGCATTACATGCTATGAGCATGTGGTAGTCAGAGGTTAGGAAGACTACTTCATAAACAAGCTTTAACCAAATTAAAAGCTAAACTTGCTCTTGCAGAAGTCACAATAATAAAACTGTTTTTGACATTTGCTTGTGTTGTAGGACTGGACTTGCAGCAATAAATTCTTTAAAACAGACATAAGTTCATCCAAGCAACACCCTCCCCCCATCTTTCCCCATCAATCCCCACCAAAGACAAAAAGCTGTGGAAGTTTCTTGCTATAGGGCTATGATTTTGAAAATGCAGTCTGTGACAATGCTTCCTCCCATCCTGAAGTATTGCAAAAGATTTGGTAAAATTGGGAATTTGTAATTCTTATGGCACTTGAGACTGAAGAAAAAAAAAAAAAATCCATTGCAGTCATTGGGAATTTTGTTACTGACTTCAGAGGGGCCAAGGTTTCAGACTCAATAGGCTCTTATTCATAGATCACAGTATCTCCTTAGACCTTTTGGCCACAACATTACACTGGGAACTTTTATTTAGGTTTATTCCCTTTCTTCTCCCCTTGCCTTATTTCATGCCCTTCTTTTTAGCTGAGTTTAGAAAAGCACGTGAGAGAGGAGTCACCGAGGGCAGGGACTGAGGGTTCAGAGATCAGAGCATTGCCCTTCACCACAAATACATCTGTGGATGAAATCTAGCAGAGTTCAAAGGAAGCCTGGTAGGACAAGCTTATTTCAGCCTGCCTCAGCCTTTTCTCCACTAGAACAGTTTTTTTTACAGGTACCTCAACTGTCTGTCCCAGGTTCTATAAACCTAAATAGTTGCTGAGTACACAGCTATGCTCCTATACAGACACCACTGGCTGTGTAATTAGTTGCCAAAACATGAGAACAGAAGCCTGCAAACTGATCATTGAAACAACAATACATTTCAAATTTAGCCTGTTTCCCACCAACAAGCAGAAATAATATCCCATCCAACTTCCATCCTGGAGGTACTAATTCTGCCAGCTCAACTTCCTAAAATTTCCCTTCAGCCACAAACCACAGCACCCTGAAACCAATAGAAATCTTTCCTACTCCAAATGCTGTTTCCTAAAGGGCAACTGCACGTCACACCTGGAGCAAAGTTCCCTCATTTACGAAATGCCCATAACAAGGGAAAATGTTTTCATTCCTTCCTTCCCTGGCAAGGTCCCAGGTGCAAGCAGCAACTTGCACAGGAAGGCTGATAAATAATCTGCTGAACCTGACTCCAGCATTCTTTGCTCCTCACATGACAGATCAGGTACTTGGTCAAAATGTCTCTGAAAATGCTGCAGTCCCTCCAGTATCAAGGCAGCCTGCTTTTGTAGGGAAAAGCTTGATCTGTCTGTCACTCCCTCATCTATTTGTCTTGAATAGCCTCCAGACGTTTACTGTATTAATGACCTCCCTTTTTTCTTCATTTCTACTCAACATTGTCATCCCTAAACACAGAAAAATTGTCATTTACAGGCACTTTCTCAGAACAAAGCTAAGAATTTTTTTCTACTGAAATTAGGCACAATGTATGCAGTTAAAGAAACCATGCTCTGGCTGTATCTAAGAAACACTAAGAACTCTCCTGTAATCCAAGATGACTCTGACTTGATAGCAAGGCACAAGGAGAGACCAAGTTTGCACAGTTTGAGATTTCAGCATGGGGATTTTGCCTAGCTCAGAGCTGTCCTATTTATCTGTCACCTTCTTAAGAAACCATGTGCACAGTTACGTACTCTTATTTGAATCTGAAATACCACGCACCATGTTTTGTCTCTCACTCTTCCATTTTCTGCGTCTGTCTGAGGTCTGACCTCCTTTGTTTAGCTTCAGTACTCAGCATTGTAACCTGGCCAAGAAAGAACTGGCCTCTGGTCCCTCTTTTCACCAACCTCCTTCACGTCATTAGGAAATCACTTCTCTGCTTCCAGTCTCACTCCTTATGTGCAAACACAGACAAGACCATATCTTTAACTCTGTGTTGGGCTGATGCATTCAAATTGGATATTGGTGGAGAAAGTAAAACAGCTGCTGTAAATCATTACAGTACCTTTATTGCAGCATTAGCACCATTGATGTTAAGGGGATTATTGAATAAGACAATGTTCTATTTGGCTTAGTGTCCTAATGAGGAGGAACTATGTTCATGCCTCTCATCTGGTTTGTATGCGTGAAATTTAAAGAAAAATTAAAAAGGCAGACATACTGTTATTTCAGTGTGGGAAACACAGCCAGGAATTTCATTAGGTTCTTGTCCAGATAAAGGAAGTCACTGGGAATATATAATGTCATGTAGAAACACAAACTACAAGCACAGACTACCTTTTTTTCTCAAAGGTCAATAATTACTTCACTGGGCATTTCAGTGTCAGTTTGTTTTGGAAAAAGTGCTTGTACCTCTGACCTAGATGAATAGCAGTAGTGTTACTTTGACGTCAAGCGAGATGTAGCATTGTATGTGTCTGATGTGGTCTGATTGCCCAGCTGCAATTATAGGAGGGCTATACTTTTCATGATTTCCACAACTCAATAGCAATCAAGGTGCAGAGCAACTAGTGAACGTGTTGGACAGTCACCTCCATGATGAATTTGCGTAAGCATAGATTAGAACAGCCTGGTGGTTTTCAGTGCTGCCTTAATGTGCCAGCTTCTGGCATGACTTCAGTATTACTGCCCACTGAGAGAGGTATATTGCTGAGACAAGTGTGGCTGGGAAGTGAGGAGATAGTGATGCTGACCTGTTTTAAGGAATCCTTTCAGGAGCTATACTGGTTTCATGGGAAGTGTGTTTCTCCCAGGATAAAAGCTACTGCCACATTAGCTAATAAAAGGAGGAGTATTACACGATGATGGATGTGTGAAAATGACACACCAAAACAAACCAGCACACCCCATTTCTCCCCCAGGGGAGAGAATGGAAGAACAAACTACATGTGACAATGTCAGTCATGTTGCTTAATGCACTGCTCTGGGACATCCAGATATTATACTGATGCGGACAACATAAGAACCTGTTTGGAGCTGCATAGCACAGTGGTAATGGTGAAAACTTGAAGGTCATGGTCCAGGCCTTTAGAAGAAGTCAATCAAGAACCAGAAAAGCTGTATGTGAGCTTTTTGGCATGATAATTTTTACCTCCATACTGATCTAAGAGTATGTTAGAGGCGGCCCCTTCTATACAAGAAATTGTAGAAAGTGAAGGAATTTGTCAGTAATTATTCTTGAATTGTTCCACTCTGAAAGTTGGAAAAAAAATACAATTTTTGTAAAAAATATTCCATTGCAGTATTTTCTAAATGAAAACTTAAATAGACTAAATAGTGATAATTTTCTGGTTTGGGATCATAATAATTTTAACTTTAAAAGGATAAAAAATTAAAAATGGAAAAATAAAAACAAAATTATTCTGAAATTGTCAAAGGAAAAGTTTTGATAGACACATCCAATCTTTTCCATATAAATTATTTAAGAATGCTCTATATTTCTATTTTTATTCTTTATTTAGTTTTATTTTTATCTCAAAAGCTATCACATATTAGGAAAATTATTTTGTATCCTACTTTGCTCAAGACTCACAGAATGCCACCATAAAGGTAACTATGTGTTCTAGACTGTTGGAGGTCTTTTCTACAGAACAGTCTTCTTCAAACCTCTTTTGATCTTTTACAGCAGTGTGCTGCATTTAAAATTAATCTGAATGTCTAACAATTCAATCTGGATCAGGCTTTGGACAGTAGACTACAGAAACAGAAGACTATACCAACATTATGTTCCAGCACCTCTGCAATCATAAAATTATCTAAAAAGTACCTCTGCCTTTAATAAGGAAAATAGGTACACGTGTATGTATTGTATTTGTACTATGATATTTAAAATTTGTGGAAGCATTATCATGAAACAGAAGACAAACAATATTAGACGCAAAAACTTGACCATTTCTGAAGTAGAAAATCACAAAAGAAAACTCAGCCAAGGTTCAGTTCATATGTAAAGTCAATGGCATAATGTTTTCTAAGAATTTAATCCTGTTCTTTCATCTTGTTTTTCTACTCCCCAGACTCAAACCATGAATGGGAAATAAGAGACAAGAATGCATACCACCAAATGGTAAAGAAAGGCAATAAATAACAGAATACACATATCCAGGTGCCTATGTGATTTAAGCTCTCCTAAGTCTTCTGAAGGGAAACAATAGCTTTAAGTTCTTTTAGTATAACGTAGTACATGAGTTTCTAGGTACAAATAAATAAATAAATAAATAAATAAATAAATAAAAAAGAGAAGAAAGTGAAGGAAAAACTGCTTATTTTCTGTAAAAGAGTGACTGCATTCCGTTTAATACAAATAATCCAATCCAAAGGAAAATTTTTAAGGAACTAAGCTTGAAGATATAATTTGACTTTAAATTTTAAAGGTCACCTCTCAGACTGTACGTTATCTATTTAATACACACTGATTCAATGCACCACTCCGGGTAGTATTTATAAACCCCTTCTCTACTTTCCTTCTATCATCTTATTTTGGGTGCGTGGCTTTTCCCAGACCACAGTCCTCCAGTAAGGGCAAATAAAAAATGCTTGTGAAGCTGAAAATGTCTATTCAGCCACCTTCAGCCTTATATGAACCTTTCAGCAATTTACTGGAAGAATAAAGAGCCACGCAATCTCTAAAGCATCTTAATTGTTCTCTGAGTGTAATAGAACCCTTGGGAGATGTGACCCTACTTTGGCTGTAAATCACACTTGATTCTATGGGCTGTGCTGTTCCTCCCTATCTATGGAACATATATGGTATTGAAGTAGACTATTAAATCACAGACACGCTTATTTTTCAAATGGACCTTATAAGTTCCTGGCTTTACCATTTTTCCCCCAAAGAAAGGTAGGAAATGGATATGAAAATGGCAGGGGAACAAATGGTTGCCTGAGAATGAAAAAGGGTGTGAGAAAACAGTAATTAATCTGCAACGACTCTTGCCATTTTTTCTAAGCCCTAGTCAATCAATCTTCTTCCAATCTGTCTACCATTGCCCTTTTACCACCAGTATATCATCTATTTGCCCAGAAACTCATTTGCCAGTTGTCTCCATTCCTTTCCTGAATTAAAATTCTGCCAATCTGAAATGGTTCAAAATCTCCCTCCAAGTTATGCCAAACAACTTCTCAGAAACCTTCAGTACACGCCTATCCTCTAGGCTGAGAACCATTTTTCTCCTTGTCTAACCTTGTCAGAGCTGAGCACCACACCCTTGGCTCTGGTCCCACACTGAAACCACCTTCTCAGCTTCCAAGACAAAGCACACAGACATACTGTGCTCTGATACAAACAACTAACTCTTGGACTCAGATTTTTTATTTTTTTTTTTTCTTTTATGCGACAGCTCCCACTTACCTTAGCAGAATTTATACATTGTCAGCCCATAACAATCCTGTTGTATTCAGACACAAGAAGCTTTTCTACCATGAATATGGTCAGACATTGGAAGGAAAAAAAAAAATCCCGAAGAGGTGGTATTGTCTTCATCCTTGGAGATACACAGAACTCAACTGGACAAAGTCCTTGGTGACCCTGCTGTGAGCACGGGGGTTGGAACAGCTGTTCTCTAGAGATCGTTTTCAACTTTTCCATTATTTTGGATTCTCAAGGTGACCTTTTTGTTTAGTGCTTACTCAAGGGCAAGCATATTGACAGTGCAGACAAATCATTACACTACATATGTTCTCCATCTTTCCCAGTGTTACTGTGGTGGTCAGAAACAGACTAAGATTTTTTTTCTCTTTTTTTTTTTTTTTTTTTCTGTAAAGACAATTGATGTTGAATGCTGAAATGGAAGATGAAGGTTGAAGGAGGTAGAAAAACAAATGTAAACACGAGCTTTTGAGCTACAGCAGAACTATTGGTTTCTGAGACTGTCCAGCTCACGACCAGTTTTGAGATCTACCCTACAGCACGTATTGGGAGTAAGCTGAGATTCTCACTGTTTGGTATACAGCTGACTCACTGAGGCACTGTAGCACATTGAGTAGTATAACAACATCCCAAGGTCTGATCACCTCCTAAGGTATCCTCTTTCACTAACTCCAAAGGGAATCTGAGGTAAATGGATTCAATCCCTAACATAGTTGTCTCCTTTAAGTACCTACAGGCACTTGGGTAATGTGGACTGATAGATGGCACAAATCCTCCTAAAGCTGCCTTAGGGTGCTAAACCGCCACACCACACAAATTCAAGGCTTGCTTTAATGCTGTAATTCTGGCATCCCATTTGAGGAAAACAGTATTCCCATTACAGACTCACAAACCAGGTGGGTTATATGGCATTAAAAAGTTTTGTTTTCTGCAAAGAAAGCAGAAGGGTGGGAGATGCAAAATAAGTACTGGAGAAGCATAAAACACCCACCTGGGTTTCCTTAGCAAAGATTAAATGCCAGAGATTCAGCCAGCACTAAGAACAACTACACAGCAGTATGCCTGCAGTTCCATTGAAAGCTGAGTACAGTCTGTTACCACTTTTATATAAGAATTAATTGAAGAAAATTGAGAAACTAACTCAGATTTGACCTCTGGGTATTCTCTTTCAGTAAGTCCAGTTTAGCCCAAAGGCACATAAACTAAGGAAAATTATTAACCCACTAGATACTGGCTGAATGTGCCAGTTGAGAAAGAAAGATTCTACAGTTTCAAGGCAGTTTCTTTTAGTCCTAAGAAGCGATGTATCTTGCTTTCCAGGAAGACAATGCTGTTCTGTGACATGTGGTTGCAGTACAGATGGAGTGCTGGTTGATTGCATAATGGTCTGGTGTTGGAGAATTCAAACGTAAGCTGTCTTCATAGATTGGAAGCGCCTTTCTTGCACCATTTCCAGGTTTGTTATCACTCATGTTATTTGAGGGAATGCTTCATGAACCAGTAATGCAGCTGCTGTGAAAATGTTCCACAGGAGCTGTCAACCATCCTATTAGCACACTTACTGACACTGGCCACAGCTGACTCTCTTTAAACATGCCAGTCTTAAAGTAAAAAATAGTTTTATTGAAGGATGTACTTGGCACTTTTCAATATTAAAATACTAAATAAATAATGGCATATTTTCCTTTAAAATTTTAAAATGCAACTGTATCTATCTGGACTCAGTTTGCAGACATGCATTAATTCATTTAGATACAGCATCTGAAAATCTGGCTCTCAACTTTCCAGTAATGTACATATCCTAATGAATAAGGAATTATCACAATCCATATTTTCAGTCACTAATGAGCATTAAAGGCACTATACATATACCGTAGAAAATGTAAAATCAGGTGGATTTTTTCCAGGAAATTTGGGCTTATTTCTGCCATGTCAGTCATTCCCCAGAATACGGAGTACTGCAGTGCCCAAGACAAACTGTTCTGCATATGAGCCTAAACATAAAGAAATTTAACCACTTTAAAGAATGCAGCTTCCTGAGGAATTTGTGAAATTATTGTGGGTCCCTACTGTAATCTATCTCCCTTTCTTTGTGTTTTGTTATCTCAAATATTATCTAAATGTAATATTATGTAACTGTCTTTATTAATAAGCTACTTGAAAAAGAACAGACTTCCATTCTGAAGACAAAGCTAATTGTGACTGACCAGTCTTAGAAGAGAGGACTTATAGACCACTCATCAAGTGATCTCTGTTTCCTGAACTCATCAGTCTTACCCTTTCTGTTGCTCGTCCACTATTCCAAAGGTGTGATTTTGTCATGGAAGGTCATATTCATTTCAGGAAAAGCTGCCTTTAAACAAGCTTGTGTTCTGCCAGTTGAAAGCTTTGAATAATCAGGCTGCAGTAAATTATTTTTCAAAACCTGAATATTCTTATGGTATTAAGAATTGTCAGATCAACAACAACAACAAAAAATACAATGCTATTGCAAAGATGTTGTTTTCTGTGGTGTCTACCCTGTGTAGGGCACAGAAGATAATTATTTGATTATAGTTTGGGTTGGTGGTGCTTCTCAAGCTTTGGGAGTACACAAGCAGACCGAAGAGATTTTTACCCATAAAGAAAGTTAAAGTAACGTGTTTGTTTAGGTAAGAAAGGGCAGAAGGGAACATAATGCATCTGTTCTATTCCTTAAAACAGCTAACTTTAGTTGCTAGTTTAAAGCAACAACAAGGCATTGATTTATAGGGCATGTCCCACCTAAGACAGCCCCCACCCCAGCTTCTGGAAATACCAGCTACTAGACTGTACTTTTCCTGTACTTAGCAACAGCAATGGTAGCAGCATCCTTGATGCTGCTTTGAGCCTCTCTCAACCTACATTAGCTGTGGCTCCCAAAACTAGAGACAGGAAAGAAGCAAGCAGCTTCTTTTTGCTACAGCAAAGATGTGGGCTGAACATGAGAAAACCTCCAACTGACAAACTTCAATCTGATGGTATGCCATTGATCGTTACTGATGGTCTAGAAACATCCTTACTGGGAGGTCTTTCAGAATAAAACACAGTATCTGTTAGGAATGGTATAGATACAGTCGACTCCACCTATGATTTTGGACAGGGCAATCTAGAATCACTAGTGCTGGAACTCTGTATTTCAGTAGTGATTCTGCCATCCTGACTCCAGATGAAAGCTGAAAATGATTTATTTTTTTATTTTTTGTTAAAAAATAAATGAACCAATTCATCTTTCCAGATAAAGTGCTTTATTTTCAACATGTAAAGTGCTCATTTAATCTTGATGTGAAATAATTCTAAAATTCTCATTTTTCTAAACATACCTTTTGGGAACCTACAATTTCTCCATTTAAAAATATGGAATTTGGGCAAATAAACATATAAACATTAAAAAATATAGAATTTTCATGGAATTAATGACAATGGTTTTTTTTTTTCTTTTTTTTCTTTTTTTTTTTTTTAAATCTAGTATTCGTTTGGCCTACTCCTATGCACATAGGCAGAGGTCCCAAACTCACAGATTGTTGAGGCCTCTAAGCTATAGGTGAAGAATCTGAAGTTGAACCTTTAACCTGACTACAGTGATGTAGTTTTTAGCAAGTACCTCCTTTTTCCAAAAACATCACTAACATCTTGTCTAAATTTAGCTTGAGCCAGAGTCTTTTCATGTTAACACTGGTCTCATTTAGGCAACGGGACAGTGAGGAGATAAGGATGCTACTGTAAGCATTAAACATCCTTAGGTACACCAAATATTTCTATGGCTGGAGAGTATTCAAGTATTTAAATAATACCTCCCAGTGCTCCCAAATTATTTTGTAAACTATAGATATCATACCACTAAGACGAAGCTCCTTTTTTCATCCTTGGAGAGCTTATGAAATGTGTCATGAAATGTTGCCACCAGCTTTTACAGGGGGCATGATCTTTATAAGACCTTCTCTGGCTCTAAAGGATGAAGAACTGATGTGGCCTTTGGACTTAAACAAATAGATATTACCAGTTTGGAAGCTTGGACCTATTCACAGCTTACTAAACACCCTCTTGAGAATTCCAGATATTTAAAGATGGCCCACCACTCCCCTACATCCTGAGCAATGGTGGAAACAGACTCCTGTCACATCTCCATTTTCCAGTGTGTATATATATTAATTCAGGTCAGATGGGGTCATTGGTCTTTGATCTACTGTATTTCTTCATTCTTGTTTGAAACCACACAACCTTTCTCATATTTGCATAACTCAGGATAGTGAAAGCAGCAGCTGTCTGTACCACTTCCTAACTAATAAGTTCTGTTCATACTGGGAGGAAAAAACAGCTTTATAATAATGCAGAATTTTCTGCCAGAGAGCTAAGCACTAATAACTTTATGCTGTGCCCCTGTCTTCCATCTTACTCCAATAATATCTAGACCACCTGTATTTTCCCTTTGACTGCTTTTACCCCTCTTCTTTTCTGTGCAAGAGCAAGGAGCAGAACTTTGCTACCTTTGTGATTATTAGCAGCCCTGGGTTCATACTGATTAGTCCCAGTGGCATAGGGTTAATGAGTTAAGTGTGCTTATTCAATTAAGCCACCTCTTTCTTTTAGCTCACATAAATTTTAACCTGATCGCTTCAAAATTTCCTTTGGCACTATTGAGTAATAGAATAAATTAAATAAACTGAATCAAAAGAAAAATGAATGCCTTCTTAGTTCTTAAGTATGTGTGTACTTGATTTGCTCTCAATAACATAAATGGATGGAAATCTCAGTAAAAGTATTCTGATCAGCTGAACAGTCTACATCATGGAATATAGGCAAACTGGAACTCTCCTGTGTCCTAACAAACCTCATGTTTGGAAATATTTGGCACTATTTTGAATTTTAGGTTGTTTTTGGTGAAAGTTACTCAGTTATCTATCTTTCTCAAAATGCCCTCAGACTACATCATTTTCACATCAACTACTTTAGTGCATTAACTTGAACTCAGGATGAATGAACCGCTTCACTTGTAATAGCAGAGCACCTTTTCTAACAACTGCAGAATATAGCAATTTACTTTCTTCAAAGATGTGTTTCTGGAACTGTAAAACAGTCCTGTATATCACACTGCAGCATGAGTGACCTACTGATGGCTATTGTTAAGGCAACACAGGACAAAGTGGAACAGCAGTACACAAGAATCTTTTCATCTGTAAATAAGATGTTGAAAGAAAAGCCACTGGATCCTGATCCATACTTATATGCAATGAGTATCTGACATACTAAAAAGGTATTTCATTTTGAATGCTGATTATCACTGAAAAGCATCACATTTGAATCTCTCTGATTAAATGGAGGACTTTTATAATGGTACTACTAATTACATTTGTATATACACTGACTGCCCTTAAAAACACCCTCTTAAGGTAAGATTAATCTCATCTAACATTAATCATTTAAAAATTAAGCATCTAGTCTAAGCCAATTATCTCAGCTGCCTCTGTAGTCAGTGAAGAGAGACAGACACCCACCTCCAGAGCACGATTCATCACACCAGTCTTACAAATGGATTAATTTCTTGTTGATTCGTTCCACTTATATCATGATGTCATCAAACAGATGAAATGACTGCTGCCCTGAGCACAAATGAGAAACTGGATGAAGAAAATAAAAATCCACAAATGAACAAAATCTTTCCAGTAATGCCATATTGAATTGGTTCATAAAAATTAAATTAATGTGATATTCATCCATCTAGGTTATTACACATAATGATATTGTACTTAAAGATGATGACCCTCTGTTTCTATTCAGTGGTACACAGAATGCCCCAGACCTGAAGCAACAGTAAAGATCCTACACAAAAACTTGAAAAAAGCAAATAACTTAAAACACCCCTGCAAAAGAACGATCTGAATCCATTTTCTTGTGGATGATTAATACCAACATTCCTACTGGACTGCAGTGAATATACTTCTGAAAAGGCCTGACGTATTTTGCTGTTTCCTCTAACATCAGTAGGTAACATACCAGCTAAAGCATGCTCATTTTATTTAGGAGCTGTAGAAGACCTTGATCTTTCCTGACTTTCTACTATTGGGAATGTCATGCAATGGGACATTTACCTGATTCGCTTCCGACTCTGCACATAACTAGACTTTCTTCTGGACTGTGTTCTTCTTCATCACATGCCTTTAAATCAACCTGTAACTTGCCCTGGGGGACACTTAGAAAAATAATCTTTCACAGAAAGCATTTCAAAGAGCAAAAGAGAGCCACTGTGTCCTGTGAACACATAAAATATAAAATGTAAATTGAATTGCATTAAGGTTTTGCACAGAATAAACTCAAATTAAAACAGCCCTAGAGATCTCTTGCTTATTTGGCAGTTTAATCTGGCCTAGGATCCAGAACTGACTATCTAGCTGAACTATCTCCTAGAAATGTGATCTTCAAACTTCATCTTACTCACAGAGACCTTGGCAGCACAAACAGGCAGTACATCACTCCAGCTCTATCTCTGCTGCATTGGCCTCTGGTTCTGAATTACAGCATCTATCACATTCTGGCTTTTGCTTGCCAAGCTTTTAAAGGTGTGCTCTTGCTCACTGTACCTTATGAACAGCTTTCCCTTCCATCATTGGGCCTGCTTTTGAAGTTTACTGATATCGACTTATAAAATATTCTCTCTCTGCATGCCTACCCCTCTGACTACTGCGTAACTGAGACATACATGCATATCGCAAGTGTCAAGTCCCAGTTTGAAAGTGCTTTCTCTTGCTCAGGCAGACTGTGGAAACTTCTGCCCATAAATATCCGAACCGCATATGCTTTTAAAACCAGACACAACATACATCCTTTGGTTAAGATCTATTTATAATTAATAACGTGGCATAGACTGGCAGATTCTTCACTGAAAAGACTATAGACAAACTCTATGTATATATGTATACATATATATTTGGAGATATGCTCTATTTCTCTTTTCAGATTTAATACCATCATATATCATATTTGTTTTTAAACCATGCTTTGCTCTGAATTTTTATTTTATAATAAAAAGCTGAATTTTGCATGTTGACAAGAACCAGCCTCAGAGTTACATTTTCACTTTTTAGCAGCCTGATCATGAAACAACCTTGTGGCTTTCCATCGCCCTGATCCTGGTTATGTTGCATGTTATTCCCAAATGCTGAAAAATACTGAAATCGAATAATCTGTGGACAACTGACAAATTGTCTTTTTTTTTTTTTGCCCCCCCCCCCCCAACACAATATTTTTGCAATAAAGTACTGTATATTTATTAGGCATTAAACTTAAATGAGAGTAATTGGGAAGAGAAGGCGAGAAGAGTTCCAGGCCAGAAATAAAATGTGGCCAACATCGTAGTTCACAAAGCATAGAAGTATCACTATAAAGATCCACTATATTCTTGTCCATTGATGGGCAACAATAACCTGTGAGAGGCTGTGTTGATACTACTGTGTCTGGGTAGGCTTCCCAATTCCCTCTTCTGGGGTGTGTTCCAGGGTGTTCTAGCTATGGCAAGTACTCAGAAGGGCCAGACTCCTCCCTCATATTCATTCCAAAGGAAATGCATGGGTGTACACCACATGAGCACCATGGCACTACCTGCAGAAGTGTTAGTCTGGATAGTGGGGAACCCTAGTGTGCAGTCTTCATTGAATCAGATAGTAAGTCTAGATACAACCTGGGATAGCTGGAGCATAACAGCCTAGTCAATAAAGTTGGCAAGGTGTTCATATCTATCTTGAGTAATTATTAACAAGGGACAAAATTGAACAAAATTGTGAAGCCTATAGTCTTGCATATACAATGAAAAAAAGTAGAGATACGGTATACTATAAACATTAGGCCATTGTGTGCTATGTACAAGTTTAAGAATAAAGTTTTTTTGTTTGTTTTTAACTAATTGATATCTGTAATGCATTTAATCATATTTAACTAAACTATTTACCACCTTCCACAGACTTCAAAGTGACTTTGAGAAAGTACAAATACTAGATCCACTGTACATGGCAGGAGTTACTGGAGCAAACTATTTGAGGTGAACTCAAATAAAGAAATAAGAGGATTAGTCAAAGTCAGAAGAGAAAAGGTATTGTGATTCCAATAAACCTTTTCTTTTAGCCAGGTGGGATATAAATCTTTGAGTGCACATTTCAAGAAGGATCTCAGTTGCAAGAGTCACGTAACTCTGCTCTTTAACAAAGATATGTCTTTGCGTAAGTACTGTCTTTTTATTTCATTAATGAACTAATTTATTGTGTAGTCAGAATAATATTTTAGATATTGATTCTGACTGTTTTCAATATACAGTGATTATCTAAATAAATGAAAATGTCATTGTTAGCAGTAATGGGAGAAAACGCCTGTGGAGCATGCAAGAGAAGCCTACAGAATGTTCTGAGGTCTGAGTAGAATACCTATAGCTTCTGACTAAAAATCCCAGCATCTCCAAGACTCCTCTAAAATAGAAAGAATGAAGGAAATAACTTTGGACCTTTCAGCAAGACAGACAAAGGAGCATAGTCTTCTATCATTGCTCTCTTATCAGAAGCCCACAGAAAGGCATCTGGGGGAGAACACGACATCTAAGATCTTTAACAGCTGACTCTCCTCTAAAGAGGTGACAAATGAAGGAATCTGGGTCAATGTAATGTTTCATGAAAAAAGCATCCACAAAGCAAGTGGAACTGCAGACTGCTTGACCATTTGACTAAGGAAGGTGTATGACATCAGTTAGAAGCAAAAAATAGACCTTTAAATTATACCAGTTTTCAAGAAGGGATCTTTGTAACAAAAAGTCAATTCACAGGTAACACTGGGAGTTTATTTCATACTTTTGAAAACAAAAATACTTTGAAATGAAGTCCCTAGAGAATGGAAAGTGAGTTATGCCAGCTGTTACATGCCCAATGAAACCACCTTTATACACACACAGTAGCTTCAGAGAACAATGGGAAAGTTTACTTCATCAATGGAGAAATATGTTGCATTTTTTATAGAGAGAAATGACACTGAATTGCACTGTATTTTAAAGCCAAAAGTTGTCACATAAGTTCAGCTTTCTCATGCAACCCTTTGTTATAAGCTTTGGGGAGAAGGGAAAACTTTTGGCATCACTATTGCTTCATAAGTATCATTACTGCTACTTTTCTATTTTGACAGGACATTATGATATATTACCTCACTTTATCACAGTTTATGTTATTATATAAATGCTACAAATGACAAAGTTTGGAGACCACAGGTATTCCTAGAAAGTGCCAAGCAAACTGTAAATCACATTAAGATAATTTGGGGACACAAAAAGAATTGCGTTGAATAGCTTTGTGTGGCTCAAACATGTAATAGTACTTTTAGATCATTCACACGCTGTCTACAGCATCAAGCAATGGAGAGGAAGTAACATCTAAGGCAATGAATAAAGGAGACCTCACACCTTATTTTCTCCTCTATTACCTACTTATTTATTGTTTATTTATACCGTAGTATAGCAAAAGGTTCCAGGCAGAGATCAAGCCTGCATTTTAGTTAAAATAATAATAATCCTTTCTCACTTAAGTCAAATATAGGGTAAAAGACAACAGGTAGATACAATGCAAGAGGAGGAGAAGGAAGGTGACAGTGATGATTATTGCAGTAAAGAGCAGTCACCAATTACCTAGTCATTGTTTAGACTTCTTTGTAAAATACAGTACATCTGGAAAGCTGGTAAATGTTATCTTTAGATCTGTCTTTAGTTTCTGTAAACTGGCAGTATCCTTTACAGCTACTTGGAAAATGTCGCCTGCCCCCCCTCTCCCCCCCAGCGGAGAAATATAAAACACTTCCTATTTTGCTTGTACACACACACACACACAAATTATACATTTCAACATATCAGGGCCTGAAGCAGCCACACTTATCTGTCCTGATGTCCCATATATTTGAAGTGATATATTTTCTCTTAATTATCATTGCATTAATCCCAATAACCTATTTTAACTAATGCAGAGAATAATCCTACCTTGATCCAGAAAAGTTAGTTGGTGAAGTGCCTATACCTTTGTTTGTTTGTTGTAATGGCTAACCACTCTGACTGCTCAGTACTTTGCCATGTTCATAGTTTATGTGGTTTCACTTGGTAGTTATTGGTTGTTGTTATGACCTACTATGATAGATTAAAACATTCATTCGCAGCTAGAATCATCTTCCAGGAAGAAAACTCATTTATCACAGGAAGTTTACGGATCACAGGAAGTTATGTATCACAGGAAGTTCTGCACCAATATACAAAAAAAAAAAAAACAAACTTCTTCAAGGTGAGGGTAACAGAGGACTGGTAAAGGCTTCCCAGGGAGTTTGTGGAGTCCTTCTCTGGAAATATTCAAGGCCCATCTGGACACTTAGCTGGGCTAACCTGCTACAGGGAACCTGCTTTGGCAGGGGGATTGGACCTGATGATCTCTGGAGGTCCCTTCCAACCACTACAAATCTGTGATTCTGTGAAATTCAGGGTGTTTCTGTCAACTTTTGGATAAAGAGTTTCTCAGTGCAAAACACTTTTTTTCAGCTTCATTATTATTATTAATGTATGCAACTCCTAATTTTTGGACATTTTTTCCCACTGACTTGGGGAATACAGAATGCAGTGCTTCAGAATCCTTTTCCCTCCAGTATATTACGCAGATACCCCTTATCCCATGCCCAGTCCCTCGTTTGTTGTTTGACTACTAAGGAGTTACTTAATTTTATTTATTTAACCATGGCATCACAAGGGCAATTTAATTTGCTTCCCAATTCTGACTTTTAAATCTCTTCCTAATAAACTAAACTAAGGAAACTCACTCTGTTTTTCAGCGTGATATGTTCCTTGCTCCAGATTACAGCAGACTTTGCTATTTTAAAATGTATTTTGTTCAAATGAACCCAAATGATCTTGCTCTACAGCAAACATTGCCACTTTTCTTAGCATTAGTTACTTTTTTTTTTTTCCAGATTATTGATAGGAACATGAATAGCTTTGAGTTACAGACATTGCCTTGAATTCATATTAGAAATCATTAGATAGTTTCACGTTAACAGCTACCCTGTCAGATCTATCAATATGCTTTCCTTAATATGTTCTATATATACTCAATTTGCAGTGCATTGTGCTGTTTTAAGGAGTGTCTTCTGGCACTGTGGTATTTATCAGATGTCTAGATATGCTATGACAATCACATCGTTACCTTTGTCAGTCCAATTTCTAATTTCACAACATCTAGGTCACATTGGGCAAGAGTTGTAGGTACTTTCCCTTGGGTTTACTTATTCAAACACTAAGAAAGCATACAAACAGCAAGAAGTGAGGTCTCCATGATGATGCACACACAGAACGTCCTTTCGACAGTGTGAACTTAAAATGAACACAAGATAGCTTGTTTCTGTAGATAACAGTCTTTATATATTTGAAGCTCAAATGTAGGGGAAAAACAAAACAAAACAAACAAAAAAAAAAGGATAATGATTACGTGGCTAAACACTCCACAATTGGCTGGGGGAGATGTCAGGAACTTCCTAGTGAGAGGGGAAGAACTGAAGCTGAAATTGTCAGAGGCTGATTTTCTAAAAATATAGATGCTCTGTACTATATTTAAGCATTTCAGATTACATTTCAGATTAGTTGCCACAGATCTCAGACTTTGGCATTTATTTATTTAAAGAAGGTAGGTGCTGGGAAAGTAGAAAGGTTTAAGAAAACCGTTTTTGCTGGTTTTGTACTCTTTACTAAGGTCCTGCCATGAACAGATTCCAGCAGGGAACTAACATTAGAGTATCAAGACTTAGGACCTAATTCAAGTTACAGTCCAGTCTGGCACAAAATGAATCAGTTGTACTTCATACTTATACAGTTTTCTTTCATCTGTAAAGACCACAACCCCATACTCTTTCACTCATTTTTGGGTGTGAGAGGAGGAATCATGGAACTTTTCCAGGATCTCCTTCTGCATGCAGCTCCAGCAAATATCTCATGCATTCCTTGTTTTCCTCAGAACCAGGAGGAAAAGTATTTCTATTGAAATGCTAATAGAGAAATAAACTGTATAATAAGACCACATCCCCTTTGGGCCTACGTGTAATTTACACAAAATGAAATTCCACATGGCCTTGTTTCATAGCATATTTAATTATGTCTTAAAAAGCCTTTTTCAATTAATTTTCAATATTTAAAAAGGAATAAAATTTCTGATTTCTCCATGTACCTGATAATTAAGTATAGTTTGGGGAATAGTTACATTATCTAATAGTAGAAATTTGTCCCGTCTAGTAACTGGCATTTTTTCAGCAGTTTTATTTGCTTTCTTGTTCTCCAACTACTCTAATTCAAAATAAGTTTACATTCTGCATATTTCAGTCATTCCCCAGTCATAACACCAAACAGATCAGTTGGCCAAAATGGCTCTGCCTTCCCTGAAAATGATACTACTCTAGGACTTTGATAATCACATCAATATGGACAGAACCACACTAGACTGAAACTCTCCAAGAGGTCTTTTTGTACAGTTCTGGTGTATGCCAGGACAAGTACGAAAATCTATTAAAGTATTAAGTTTTTCATCAGCTCTCATTGTCTTTGAGAAACATACTCACTGTCTGGCATAGTGCTGAATTCTGATGAACTTGGTACAAGAAAGCTGGAATATCCTTGTGCAATTTTAGTTGGAACAGGAATGGAAGAGACATTCTGGAGAGCTAATTGTATGATAGGATTTAGACAAGAAATCCAATTATTTATCCTAGTAAGGTAAGAACCAAGAAAGATAGAGCTATTTTCTGAATATGCATGGTGCTAAGGATTAGTACCAAACAGGAAAAAAAATTAAGCCAATGAGGTCCAAATTGCAACCTCTGGGTCAAAATCAGCCTGCCATTTTTTCTATTGAGGAGATAGTGAACAGTTATTTGAGTAACAAATCCTCATGTGTGTACAGTCATTTCCCTCCTTTCTCCATGTGAATGGCCTAGAAGTGACCATTATGACTTTTTGGTGCAGTGAAGGGGCTGAGGTGGTGTCCCCCCTGCAGGTACCACACCATGAAGTGTCCCAAGCTGCTGCCACCATTGCCTCAGCTCACTGTAGAAGGCAAAGCCCTGCTTCTGAGATCCAGTTTACTCATTTCCCAAAGCTCAAAGAACCTGATTTGAGAATCACAAGAAACAGGATGAGCAAAACAAACAGCTTGGTGTTTCAGGGTAAACAAATATAATGACCTCATTAAAATGGCTGAACATAGCTAGTACCATAGCTAATATCAGCTGTTATTAGCAGAGAGTAGGCCAAAGTGAGAAACACTGCTTCAGCAGCACATATACTAAAATTGGCACAATACAGAGAAGATTAGCATGGCTCCTGAGCATGAATAAAACAAATTCCATATTTCTGATTCCATGCTGTGGTACTAAGGGACATTGTTTAGTGGTGGGACTCAGTAGGTCAGGTTGGTGGTTGAACTTGATGATCTTGAAGGCCTTGTCCAACGTAGATCATTCTAGAATTATTTATATATATATATATATATAGATATATATATATATATATATATATATATATATATATATATAAAGAACCCAGGAGATTTTCAGCTAACTCACAACATGGAACAACCTGTAGTGATATGTACTCCATACCTCTCTGGGCTCCTCCACCATGCAGAAGAAATACTGGAATTGTGCTATAATCATAAGTGTAGTTGCTTCTGTACTGCTTACATACAGAAGCAATGTGTTAGAGTCATATACATTTTGTCATTTAACAGATTTGGTAGATAGCACACTGAAAATTCCATGTAACTTTGCCTAGGGAAAGGATTTCCCACCTGTACGAGCTACAACATGCTGCTCCTACAGTTGAGATAAAGGCAGTAAGATGGAAAGCAGTCACCTCATGCATTTTGCCACTCTCAGCACCAAGTGAGGGTTGATTTGTGCAATCAGCATGTTAAGGGAAGAGATAATGAAAAAGCATTAATCCAGATTTTCCTCAGTAAGTTTTTCCAATACCATTACTAATGCCAGTTCTAGTCTCTGGTGCTGACTCATGCTAGGAACATAAGCAGGATAACTAGGTTTCAGGTCAAGTACTCATCAGTCGCCCAGCAAGGTAAAGATCACATTTTCTTTAAACTGTCAAACATCTTAAAGCAAAGTTTAATTTCTCAGCTAATGCTTCCAACCCCCATTAATACAATGCATCTCTCAGCCTTTAGTCTTGATAGAGGAAATATTAACAATTAAAAAAAAAAAAAAAAAAAAAAGTTGAGAAACAACCTTACCAGCTTCTTTTAAGCCTTTAAGCCTTCCTCTACACTTTCTCCTGCTTCCCCTTCTGCTTCTGGTTTATATTACCTCACCCTGTAGTTAATCAGCCTGGTGCTGACAATTAGGCTTGTTAACACTCTCCTTGCAAAAAGCTTGCTCTCCAATTAGGCTGCCTGGAATACTGCAGGCAGACAGAAGAGAACAGAAGAGAAAGTGGCTGTTCCTGGTGCTGTAGTCCCAACAGCATCTGCAGGAAGACCTGGCAGCAAAGGGTAGAGCTTTTAACCCCTGAGCTGCCAAGGCATATTAACACAATGTACTATAAAGAAGCTCAGTTTGTGATTAAAGCAAGGATTTTGTTTGTATGCTTGTTTAATAAAAGATTAAAGATCCAGATAGGCACATTGTAGGATTCACAAAAGTACCTGGTCCTAGTTTAGTACTTAACTCACATTATTTACATAGGGTATTAAATGCCAAAACAGCTTGACGTATGTCATACATACAATTCCATCACAAGCTATTTAGTGTCTTTCCTTGCATATTTACTGACCAAGATCTTAATTCTGATTGCTACTGTTTCCCATGCAGTCAACAACTGATTTACCCTCTTGCACTGTGATGTCTCTGTGCTTATTGCTCCCAGTTAATTTGACATATATATTCTGGATTGCTTTTGTATAGTACTGTATTACCATAAAATATATGATGATGATGTAGACCTGAGGCAGGAACAGGTGTGAAACTATAAGCAGCAGTCATGAGAGATAGTGGAGCATTATGTTTTTAGGGCTGTGAGTGGAGACCATGTTTCTGGGAAGTTTTTCATTGCCCGTGGATAGTGGCTTACAGATGGGGCAAAGAATAAGTACAGTCTAGGGCCACGGCACTGAAACTGCTCTAACAGGCATGCTTTCTGAATATCATAACATCTTACAGTGGCTTAATTTTCATGCAATAATGTATGTATTTGGGCATATTAATAATAATGTAGTCAGTGGAAAGATATCCATGGTTGCTGACAGCATAAGAGTGGCTCTGTTGAGTGAGTAAGTCATGAAGAGTGACTGGAGTTTTTATTTCAGCACTATATAGTATATGGTTTTTCAGTGAAATGGCTAGGTTTCAAATGTTACCCACCAAACACAGAATTGTTTAACTTCATTCTTGTGTTAGTAGCTGTACTGAAGTTAACAAGACTACTCCTGTTGAATGTCAGGCCTCTGACTAAGTATTTATAGTCTTATTAAAAACAAAAGAAATTCTGAAAAACAAACACCTATAAAAATCTGTATTCTTGAAACTAGCCAAAGTTCAGCAATGTTTATTTTATTCCCTACTATACTTCCCACATGCTATGCATCTGGGAGTCATTTATTATGGAAGTGTTTACAGAAGCTATTGATAACACTGATGTACAAACATCAGTTGTTTTTCATGCTGTTGGAGACTTCATGGTTCACTTTCATAAAGATTTAACAGAAGTGCACTGCTGAGGAAGCCGAAGTAGACACTCCTTAGCTTGGTTTGATGAGTTGAAGCTTCAGTGCTTCTTCTGTGCTTCTAACTACAGTAACAATACCATTTTTAATGAATTAAAATTTAAAAACAGCCACTCAATTGTCTCCCAGGGAATTAGTTTCTAGTGATGTTTCATTGAAAATGATGTTAAAATCTTGATTTTTGTTAAAAGTAAAATATTAAGGATGGTTTTTGCTCTTACAGCTATGTGGTGTTAAAAGTCCATCTAAATGAAATTGGTTTCATTAGGTCCCATAACAATTAAATTTCCTCCAAGGGTGACTCTATCTATTATAATACAGCCTCTGTAATCCAGATTCATCCTTTAGGAATTGAAGCCCTGTTGACAGGTTTCACTGGACATTGTTTGCATACAACTTTTGACTTTGATAACATGTAGTTAATATAGAATGGAGAAAAATAGGCATATACCCCCTGGCATCAAACAAGAATGCATGACCCTTCTCTTTTTCAGACAGCCATTCCTAGCCAACTCCATCACAGATTGGCAGGTCAAAGCAGAGAGGACAGCACAGAAAGAAAGTAGTGTATACAAGAACGACAGAGTTACAGAAGAAAGTGACAAAATGCAGAGAATACCAAGGGTATTGTGGAAGTTTAAAGCAAGAGAAAGAACCCCAAGGTAGGGAGATGTGGAAAGAGTGTAGAGCTGGTCAAAGATGTCACACTCAAATATCTATTTCTTGAGACAATGGTGTTTTTGACAGAACAACAATTTTCATGGGAAGATTTGTCATTTGGGTGAACATTTTAGATTGCTGACATATTTCAACAAATCAAACCACAAAGACTTGGGTGGCTGAAAATTATTATTATTTTTTTCTGTGTATGACAGCTTTTAGGAAAAAAATATAATTCTTCAATGGGTCTTTTTATTGGAATAAAAGATTATTCTCCCCCAAATAATTCATTTAGTATTCAGATAAAAACAAAAATGGGAAGGAACAAAAGATGGACAAAAAGAACAGAACTGGAAAGAAAAATACGAAAAAGAGAAGTGAGATGGAATATGTCTGGTGGAATTTTCATGCAAGGGAAATTGATAACGAAAAGAGAAAGCCTAAGGGGAGATATATTGTGAACAAACAATAAGGCAAGAAAAGAAGATAAATAAATAATAATAATAATAATAATAATAAAAGATGGTGGAAAAATATATGGGCAAAAATTCATCTTTCTTCTGCTCCCTGCTAATGGCACTAGAAGTTTCCATGTTTGCAGTTTGCCAAGAAACTCAGAATTTCAGCTAATTCTGTTCACTCTTTTGCTTGAATTTATGCTTTTCTTAATGGGGTCATCTTTGAAATCAGTACGAAGCGTTAACATGTATATAAAATGGCAAGGGGCTTGCAAGTGGTGCTGTATGGGTAAAACCGAAGTACAATTAGGGTGTAGTGTATGCCCCCTCTCCTGAGGGATGTGTATTTTATCATAGCCTTCAAAGTTTTAGTCTGTACTGTAAAAGAAGGCACGGGAAGTCAGTTACAGAATTTGCAAGCCTGGAAGAATCCCAAAGGCGAGGATTTTTTTGTTTGTTTGTTTTACTCAAAAGTTGTAACTGCACACCCAAACTTCGCCTAGTTCACTGTGCTTTGCCCCACTGTTCCTATGGTGGTGTCACTCTTCTGTGCCTTTCCCTTTTGTTTTTCCTGAGATCCCTACTGCTATTTCATGTAAAACTCGTGTCCCTTTCAGCTCTCCTTTCTCTGTTCCAGCTCTCCTTTGCTAGCCCGGTTCCGATCCCACCTTTGTGTTTTTCTGCAGTGCTCAGAAACTCCTCAAAGCCAGAGTTCGTAAGAAAGCCCAGAGAAGAAAAGCTACCCTGGGCTATGCATTTTCAGGCTCGAGCCCACTTTTTGTATCTGATCAGGATTTATTTTATCATGTCAATGTGTTACAAACAACACAATCCTTCCTATTGTCTACTGAATAAACTAACTCAGACTAGCTTAAAAATGAAAGCCTAAACTCTGTGTTTATAGGGAATCCTATGACTTGCTTGCATTTTTAAAAAAGAGGAAATAATGTTAACAGACACAACTAAACAACAAAAATGAAAGATGAGGCTAAGCAATTTTCCTATCTGGAAACTTCTGTTGTACACAGCAGCAAAACACAGACTACAACACAAGGGAGGAGCCACTATAATTGGCTTTTCCTGTGATCTCTAGATTTTCGATTGAAAGGATCATGTCTAGGGTTCTATGCTGGTTCTTTTCTCATAAGCTCTCAGTACTTAGAAGTCTTTTCTTCCACTCTTAATTTGCCTGGAGCAAGGCTTTTATCTAGACTTTTAGCCAAGAGGCACCTGCTGAAATATTCATTGGCAGAAATTGTGCCATGGGTGTTTTTCCCCATTTGTCCAGTTCTGTGTCATTAAAATAGGGTTGAGTGCAATGAAAATAGGATTTGACACAGAAGAATGGCATTCACTCAAAAACTTTATATAATAGACAATTAACCCTTTTCAGTGCAAGAATTTAAATACTAAAGACTGCTGAATAGTACTCTTTGTCAATGGCCCTTTTGCACCACTTCAAAATATAGTTGAATATTACAACTTCAATTTGTGGGAGAATCAAATGATAATCTGCAAGCTTTTTTTGATGATGATATAAAGATTTTGCTGTTTGATTTTTTTTGCTGATCTCTAACTGAAAGTGATGGTCATTTGAAAAAAATGCAAAGTTGAGAAAATGCCATGAAACCAGAGCCTTTAAAATTTTATAATATGCACCTAAAGTCTGTCCATCCTTCTATCCTTCCTTTTCTCCTCCCTTCCTGCCTATCTTCCTGCCTGATTTTTCCTAATATTTGGATAATCATAAAAATTATTCAAATGACATTTTTGTTTTGGATTTAGGTCTGGGAATGGAAATATCAGTTTTCAAATATCTCAGAGGATAAAATTAAAATTGAATAAAAGAGGTACATACAATTAAGCCTGGGGTATTTTTGACCTTATATGAAGTGGACTTCAAAGTTCACAGTTAGCCTTGCTTTGAGTGGGGGTCAGGCTGGGTGAACTCTGAAGGTCTCTTCTGACCAAAATTATTCTGTGATTATATTTTATGATTCCAAATTGAGCAGATACTCAATGTACAGCAACAGAGGAGTATTTTTTAAAAACAAATTTTCAAATGTAATCAGTTTTGCGGCAGCAGGTGTTACAACATAATTCTTCAGTATGGTATTACTTCACCCTGTGTTTGAGGGTCTAATCCTAGGCCTGATCTGATAGTCCTCACAAGAATGTAAATCCAATGACATACAAGAATTTTCCTTGTAGACATATTGGAAACATTCTTGCATGGTTGGATTCCATTATCTGATGATACAGATCTTTCTCTAAAGATCTCAAAGTACATGCTACACTGTCACAAATAAAACTGTAAAACTTGAAATGGAGAAATATTCATTATCTCTTATGTATCAATATAAAAACAGACACAAAAATCAAGCAGGTTTCTCAAAGATTTTGCAACAACAATAATTGGTAAGTTACTACTGTGCATCCACAGGGTATACAGAGCATGCAACCTATGGGTAGCAAAGGACGGGATAGTTTAATATACTTTTTTTATATCTTTTTGCTTGACTACCACAATCCTGGGCTCCTTAGAAAACGATCAGAATTTAAACAGCATTATTTGCTTAGGAAGGCTGTATCAAAACTTCTACAATTGCAGTGCTGTGGCTTGCAACCCCACCCTTAGTCTTCTTCCCTTGCATTGGACAGACTTCCAGAAGGTAGGAACAAAGAAAGCATGGAGGTGCCTCTGGGCAGTTTAATGGCAGTTCTCTAGTATCTTTGGACACTTATTCCCTTTTCTTGCTTCTTTATGCAAGAATAAGGGCATAATCTGTTCAGAAATAAAGATCTTAACTATTCATGATTCATGAATAGTTACTGATTCATGAGTAAGATCATGATTCTACTAAAAATATCTTTATATTCAGAGTTTTTGTTAGATGCATAGATTATGAGGGAAGTTACAAATAATGATCTGTATATGTAAAGAAGTTTCGAAATAAGTAGACAAAATAATGGGCATGTAAAGCATTTATATATTTATTATAAGACAGAAGAAGAGAGGCAAATTCTTATTAGCTACACCCAGTTAAAATCTGGATTTTCTCCACAGCTTCAAATAGAGTTGCATTGATTTTGCACTGGTGCAAGGGAGAATGGGACATGGCTTTCTAATCAGTGATTATGCTGCAAAGATAAAGTGTGGTCTGAAGTGTGATTTTGCCTATCATTCTCCTCTCACCAACAGTTGATGGAGAACATTTTTTCCACAAATTTTATTTTAAAAGATGCTGACATTTTTGCAGTGTCAGATCATAATACAGCAATATGCCACTTTGGGTGTTCCAGTTAAAGTTTCCCGGTGGAAATACATCACACAAGCCTAGCAAACAAAATCATAGTCCAAGCTCTTCTAGGACCTTGAGCAGGAATTTTGGCATTCTTTATATCATCACATAGAATAATGAGAATTTCTTAGGGAGAGTGAAGGCAAAGTATTTTGCATGAAAGCTACTCAACGGAAGTAAATTTTGTTCTGTTAGAAATGTACATTTGATTCGGTTGCAGTTTATGAAAATTTTTAATGTGTATTTATGTTTATCTTTATTCAGCAAGCATTCTAACATATGCTAAACAAAACAAACCAAACAACAACAACAAAGTCTAAGTCCAGTGAAAGAATTTAAATATTTTAAAATTAGACAATGTGATACTTATTGGCATTTGGTTGATTGGAAGGAGTCTTGACCCATAAAAGAGAGTCTCTGGGTACCGGTGATCTTCCCTAGATAATATCTGGAGGGGTATATTTCTAAAAGATGCCATCAGAATGCCTTAAGGTCTCTAAATTCTAAACACTTCCATACTGGGTGCTAACTCAATGGTGAGAAGTTTCAGGATCACAATTGCAATTTTCCTAAATGCCATGTGAGCTCTGTATCAGCCTCTAGTGCTCCTTAGACCTCATAAAGTCTTCCAAAATAGAGATGAAGACCTGAATCAGATAATCTGAAGAGATACAAACCTTGTGGGAGATCTGCAAAGGGTGTTCTGGACTCTTAAGACACTGACAAGTGACCATGCACTGCCCAAAAAGAAGAAAGTACAGGGAAAGATCCAAAAGCCAGGATCCAGAAGCATTTGTACTTTTTTCAACCTCCACAAAGCTAGGAAAGAATTTTGTATAAAGTCTCCAGACTTCTGGACTGTCAATTACGCGAAAAAAAAAAAAAAAATCCAACAACTTCAGTTGTTTCAGAGTTTTCCAAACAGGTGCTCTGGAAGTAAATTTGCTAGTTTTACCCTTTTTATTTTATAGTCTGAATCTATATTTACATCTTTCCACATTACAAATGCTGAGAAAAGATTGTCATCAGGACCTTGTGTCCTATCACAATGTTGTACATATATCATCAATTCTGCTCTGAGGTACCACCTCAGTGTAAATCTTGAGATACTTTATTGAAGTCAATGGAGTTAATTCCAGACTTACAGGAGCATCTCTGGCAGCAGATTTTGGCCTTTGGCTGCTTTTTTTTTTTTTTTTTTTTCAGATTTTTCTTAGTGCATAATAGCATATTATGAAATGTGGTATGAGAAGCTGCAGTAAATGAGAAGCAGATTTTTAATGGATAAATGTAAAATTATTTTTCTAAAGCAAAACAAATAACCTGATGACTGTTTAACACCACTGAACAGCAGTCAAAAGATGATAATTTAATAAAAAGGCACTTGGCATCATTGCTAAATGAACTTTCTCCACCATTCAACAGTACTCTGTCCGACCTGACATGTCATTAGTAGAATAAGCTTCACTTAACCCTGAGATTGGAAGTATTGGGAGTTAAATATAGCAATTCTGATTATGATAAATAAAAAGAGATGGAGAGTAGCAATAATCTACTTTGTGTCCCAAGAGGATGAAAACATTTAAAGTTTATGGATCTGGCACACGAAAGAATGATCATGATTACAGCTGGATTTCATTTCAGTATTTAAATTCTGATCTTTGATTGGACACAGACAATTTTCTGATTGGAAGAGTAAATGCATTCCAACTTTCTTTTGTTAATTCACTTATTAACAAATTCAGCAATAACTTTTCCAAATATGTTCCCAATATTCAGCATGAATTTGCTGGGTTTGGTCAATTCTCCTGCCAGTGCGTGTGAATATTCAGATATGGGATATGCAGACCTTCAGAATTCATTTAGAACTCCAGGTGGATATTTGTGGAGCAGTTCTGCTATAACGTCTAAGAATAATCCACACTGAAGGTACAGATCCAACTTGGTCAGCTGAAGGAATCCCTTGTGTTGCAGGGGTATGCTTGGGAGGAGGCTGTTTCCTGCCTGTACACCTCAGCCTCTAAAATTGCTTATTAGAAGCACAAAGTAAGTACATATGCAGGTATGTACCACACAGACTTCATGTATCTTTTACCCTCTTCTTTCCATCCTGGGATGAAAAATTCACCTGAAAAAGTATTTTTAATAGTTTCCAATGTCCTTTAATTTTCAGTCCTGACAAGAATGAATGACAGTGAGGAGAAAAGTTGCTTTCATACTAATGTTATTTCCTTATTATCTCTGTAATAACAACCCCTGAAGATCAATTAGATAAAACACACACTATTGCTGTTTCTGTAGATACAGAAAAAACTTTCAGTAAGACACCTCAAATTTAAGCATATATCAGCATATATCACACTACCTTAAAAAAAAAAAAAAAAAACTTTTAGCCTGAAAAACTGAGCTAGAAATGGCCTTTAACAGACTGTTTTCAATATTTTAATTTAGTTTGAAAAAAGCTTCTACTAAATTTTTAGCTTTTTGGCTTTGCTTCACAAACAGTGATGATAATGGCTCACCTTTGTACTGAGAGTTATTTGTGGAAAACCTGGGCTCAATTCTGTCTTGCCAAACAGCTCCTGAAAATGCAAGGCCTTCACCAAGTAAAAGTAGACTGAAAAAGGTACTCAATTTCAAGATCAGGCTCATGAAAAAGAGATCTCACAGCATTACTTTCTCCTCACTATCTTCTCCAAGCATCAAAAAAATCTGCCCAAATTCCCCTAGTTTCTTTTGCTGAAAATCTCTGTAGAATTTGCTCCATTCATTTGAATTCATAGATAGTACTTCTATAAAGTAGCAAAGATTTATCCAACTATTTTGTGTTTAAATATGGAGCTTGAAACTCTAATCACAATTTAATTTGACTAAATACGTACATACTTTATGGTCAATCATCCAGATCATTTACAAGGTCCCTTGGCTTTGGAATTACTAAATCTCAAATGGTACTATATATGAGCCTTATCTGACACGACATATATTGAAACAGACTGTGGAATGATCGCTTAGAGATGAGAACCTTGCTACAGTTTTAGTGAACCAAAGCTAAGAGGCAAATTATTCAATTATAGTAAATTTACAGTAGCTTAATATTTGATAGAAGTGGTTCTTCTATCATCAGAGCATCATACTGAAAACCCTTGAGCAGCAAAATAGCTCCAGATATGCTGAGGATGTTTAGCCACTTATTAAGAAAATTCATCATTTTTGATCTTTTTTTTTTTTTTTTTTTTTTTTTTTTAATTTTAATTTTTACTTTTTAAGAACACTTTGGCTCTTTGTTCGGTAATGGCTGAGATATATTTGGTGTATACATTAATGGCCCAATTTACCTTGGATAGCAGTGCACTAGAGGAAGGGAGACAGCAGTATTAGTGCAGGTATGCTATGGCAGGATTGTGGTTTTCTAATTAACCCATGGGAAGTAATTGCACTCTCAGAGTGTCTAAGGCCAAGACGACTGTTCTCTTTGAGTATTATGTTCTCATTATGTTCTTTGAGTATTATGTTCTCATTGAGGAATAGAGTCAATCCCATTTTTTTCCCTAAACTACTCTTCAAGTCACTGTTTTATGCCCTATAGATCTGTCCAAGTGAGGATTAGTTTTGTCAGGCAAGTGCTAGAGGTACATGAATTTAAGAACACAGAAATTTATGGCAAGAATTCAGAAGCCTCTGTTTTAAGACTTAATAGTTTGACAGTCCTCTTCTGAAGTTATATAATATGTTTACATTCAGTAGTTGCATTATTTTGAGTTAATGCTTATGCAAATACAACAATAGCAGATTGCATTGTGTTTCAGCCCACCAGTTTATTCTGTATCCAGCAATCCAGATGCTCATGTTCCAAAATGGAGGATGACATTGTGTACAGTCTCAGTGATGGTGCATTTATAAGACATATATTCCAGAAAATCCTGTATGGAGGTAACTACACATGCTGGTGACAAAGGTGGGAACATCAGTTCCTTTAAGGCTCTTCTCCCAAGTTACTTATTGTTTTTACTCTGGACATGGAGGAAGTTTTGTGTGTTGCCAGGAAAATGTAACGTCCTGGTCTTGGCTGAAAACATTTATTTAGCAGTAGTTATGCATGCTCACCCTGAAACTTCTGAGCATTGACATGGACAAATGGTCAGGCCTTTGTTCCTCTCCATTTGAATGAGCATTAAATGTTCAGTAAAGGTTCACCCAAGCAGTACTCTAAATTCAGTAATTTAAGTGAAAGTACACTTCTTCACAGAGAGGTGCATAAGTGTTTAATAAAGATTGCTTTTTCCATAATATGTGCACCAAGCTGTATGTTAGAGAAATTATCTGTAGTTAAAAGGGTACAAAGATCACTAAAAGGGAATAGTGATGATCCTAATTTTCATTGTTGTTTGATCCGTTGGTACATATTTACCCATCTAGTCACAGTTCTACTTTGGATTCTTAGATTACTCCAGATCCATATAAACAACAACCTACTAGATTTAATGATAATATGCTTAGAGTGCTCAGTCATTTATCTTGGAATTAACTCTGTTAAATTTGCTTCTGTGACATTTATAGTAAGTTTCAGTGCAGTTTCATTTGATTCAGCTACTTATTTATTAAGTCTGAACATAACAGGAGTGCTATAGTACCAAAGGTATGCTGTTATTCTTAGTGTTATCATCACTTATTAAGAAGGACCTTAATCTTTCTATTTTTCATGGTGTAATGGGCAATTTAAGATGGACTAAGCAAAAAGATGCTATCTGTAATGCAGAGAAGATGGAGCATTTCTCCTTTTAACCCAGGAATTGTCAATTTCTATCAGCAGTAGCAGGGCTTGACACTTAGGGTAGCTTGAACCTGCTTGCATACTGTGAATTCTTACAACAGCAGCATGAATTGTGACAGGGGCTAATTAGCATTTCCACCCCCTCTATTCAACTCTTTTATTTTTGATGACAAGTGCCAGAAGCAGTAGAGGAAGTTTAACTAAACTGAGATTAAGAAATTAGGCTCCAATTTTGGAAGTTAAAGAAGAAGATAACTCTACATTTGTGGAAGGTACTTCTCACCATGTGTATATGTGAAAGCGGTAATCACATCTTTATTCTTGTATGTTGAATGCACAACTGTTTGTGACTCTGTGCCATTTTAGAGCAATACATGCAGTGACTTCCAGCTGCCCCTTCAAGGTATCCATCCAGATCTCAGTGAAGCCAGTGACAGTCTTTCTGGTGGCTTTGGTTGACGTTAATTTCTAGTTTTATGTACATAAGATAAAGCTGGTATTTCTGAAAAATGGAAATGGGGTATGACACTTAATTAACCTCCACCCAATGTAACCATCTCCTTTTGACCTTTTCTATGTGCTATATAAGCCTTCCTGAAATCAGGTGAAATCCCCTGGGCCAGGGATACATACATTCACTGGTTTATTAAATAGACTCCACTGAGAAGGGAACATACAACCTACCTTTGTTATTACTATCGCTACTAATTATTTATATTGTAACTGTAACAGCCTCATTCAAAATCTTTGCCTGCTACATGCCACTCTACTTCCAAGTAATTCGAAGTCTGTTACAGCTTGTAGCATCACAAAAAGGTGCAATGGTGTTCATCAGCTAAATAGCCAAACTAAAAAATAGACAGATCTTCTTAGCCCCAGTTTCATTCCCTTATTGCTGGTATGCTGCCTGACATATTTATATACTATGTTTCTAAATACAGTATAATCCTTGCACAAGGTAAGAAGAACATAACTTTGTAGTCTAACATAACAAACCACCCTGTCATGTACCATTGGCTTCTCTGACTGAAACATGATATTGCTCTTAAAATAACTATTGTGTATTTTCTCATTATTGTCCTGTACTCACGATGTGTCCATGTATTGCATTTAGATCAAAACCAAACAAAAGCAACACAGGCTTTTGGTTCTGGGCTTATACAGCTCCTAGCACAGGATGAGATCCTGACAGCTGATCAGGGGTCCTAGCACCAGTGCACCATGAATAACAATAAAAGCAATGAAACAATGAAGAGCAAGGATACTGATGACAGCACAGAAAAAAAAAATATATATATATATATATATATAATCTGCAAATACGTTTTAACTAGTGATGATAAATAGTTAAAAAAAAAAAAAAAAAAAAAAAAAGTATAAAAGAGCCAGTGTTCCTATTCATTACAGCACTTATGCATGTGCTTAACATTATGTATATGAAGAGATTCAAGATTTCAAGGATACTAGTCATATACTTAAAAATTAAGCTTCAAGTTATTGGAATACAGCCTTAATGAGGATAATTTAGATAGCCTAATATGCACAATGAATTAATCACCTGGCGGACTAATTATGCCTTATTGAAATGTTGATCCCAACTGTAATCATACCAAACTTGACAAGCTGTTCAGAACTGAGGCGAACTGGAGGGTTCTCAGTGCAATATGTATGCAGAGATTCAGAGAATAGCCTATCTCAAAGCTAGCAATGTTCCATGAATCCTTTGTGTCTACCAACTTTGGAGGATGGTTTTCATGTAGCAGGCTCCAAAGATGAACGTTTATACTTTAGGAGTAAGGGGAGGGTTTCTGAGCACAAAGTTCAAGGGAATCGGGTCAAATTGAGGGTGGGAAAAAGTGTTGAAAGCAGTAGATTGTGATGAATTCCATCACCAGCTGAACTTGTGAGGGACCCATCAAAAAATATAGTTACTGCATTATTAGTTTCAGATCAGTATATCAAGACGATGGATGCTCTCTTCCGGTATGCTTCTCTGAGAAGGGTGCTTATTTCTAGAGAGATGTTAGGATGATGATTTTACAGTAGGATCTTCTGGGGTTTGTAGGTGTTGTAGGAGGTCACTTAAGGACTTCCTAAGCTAGTCCCTTTACATCTCACTTTTGCATGTCTAATTTATTGCATTGGTCAGCATATTCTAACTATGAATGAGGGAGCCATTTGATTCAGTATGTTCTGGGAAAAATCCAAGCATTCTCTGCAAACCTGACAAGTTAAACTTGTAACCTGAAGTCCCATAAATCAGTACAGATGGAGAAAGTATGAGATATCTTTTGCTGTCTCAACTTAGACTGTTTTCTTCTTGGGCAATAACACTACGGACTTTTCAGCCTTTTATTCTCTTTCCTTTCTGCTTTTTGAATTTGTATTTTACACTTAATATAAGAGATGTGGAAGGCAGGCCTGCTTTCAGTGAGCAACATCACAAATACTGCTTTGGTTTCTACCTGACTTGTTCTTTAATTGCACAAAATTAAATAAAAAAAACTTCCCCCCATTCTACATGTGTTTGGGTAATATTCAGACACCCTTAAAAGTGCAGAACTTCAGTGCCTTTAGGATATAGCAATGCTTTATTTGGATTCAAGTGATTAAAGAGCTAATTTTCTTAGTGGGAGGTTAGTACATTTATACAGAGAAACTTCATTACAGGAATATTGATACATTTGAGTTCCACAGGGCACCAGGGAATTCCAAATTCCCCTATCTCTGCTTGTAGCAGCAAAGACCATAAAAAAAAAAAGAAAGAATGAAACAAACAACAACAACAAAAAACAGTGTTTCATATCTTCTGAGTCCGGTGTCTTTGTAGCTGGAGACAGTTATTTTCAGTTTTCCCTGGGGACTGACGTTTTCTGAAGTTGTCTGTTTGGTCCTTTTAATTGCAAAGTCATATAGTTAATTTCCTCTGCATTGATTTCAAATGATGCTGTAAATGTTATGTTCAGATTTTTTTTTTCCATCTAAACAACTTGGTTGCTAATTTGTTTCAAAAATGTTGATTTTTACCCAGGTTAAAAATTTGAGTACAGGAAAGTAAAAATCAGAGCATAAAACCTGGGCAATACTATGTAGTTTTTGATTGTGCTATATAATTGTTCCCTGTTAAAAACAAGGCTTTGCAACTCTGATATTTTCCATTTGAAGTACATAGCAGGATTGTGGCAGATATTTGGAAGGGGTATTTTTCCTATTTTTTTATGCCCTACCAATTTGCTGAATTCAGTCTGAGAATGCTGTTCATTGGCCTGATAAATTAGTTGTCTGAATGCTTTTCCACAGTTTTATCTGGAATGGAAGTGCCAAGACTTACATGATGAAGGGTATGGTCTCCAGTTGTTAGCCAAGCAGGCATTTCACCCAAAGAAATTGTATTAATCGCTATGGATTTTGGTCTGGATCCAGGAATTAGGAACCATATTTAAGCTCATAGAAATGCTGTCTTAAATGACTTCATGGCTTTGGTTCATCTGAATGAAGACTTCTGTTTGAGAACTGGGTCTTTTTGGATTATAACAAAGCCAAGTTGAAGTGAAATGAGTTGTTTGCTAAGTGAAATGTGTGAACATCTTTAAGCACACGTTTTACTCCTTTTTCATTATCCAAGCACTAACCACTACACACTTAAAAGGCATGCATAGATATGATCACTGCTCAAACTGAAGTGAAGCATCTCCATTCACCCTATGGAAAGTGTTACACTGCTCCCCTGACTCTGGAGCGAATGTTCTGTGCTCTGCGCACTCCTTCAGCTCGTTGTGGGTTATGTGAAATAATGGACCTGCATTATGGAAAGGAATTTATTAGAATCATAGAATCATTAAGAATCATCTAGTCCAACTGTTCCCCTAACACCAATATTGTCGACTAAACTATGTCCCTAAGTACCACAACCAACCTTTTTGCAAACACCCCCAGGGACAGTGAATCCACCACCTCTCTGAGCAACCTGTTCCATTGCCTGACTGCTCTTTCTGAGAAGAAATGTCTCCTAATTTCCAACCTAAGCCTCCCCTGGCACAACTTTAGGCCATTCCCTCTTGCCTTATTGCTAATTATCTGTGAGAATGGTCTGACCCCCAACTCCCCACAATTTCCTTTCAGATAGTTGTAGAGAGCAGTGAGGTCTCCCCTGAGCCTTCTCTTCTCCAGACTAAACAACCTGAGTTCCATCAGTTGCTCCTCATAAGACTTGTATTCCAAACTCTTCAGTGGCTTCGTAGCCCTTCTCTGGAAATGTTCCAAGGCCTCGGTGTCTTTCTTGTACTGAGAGGCCCAAAACTGAACACAGAACTTGAGATGTGGTTTCACCAGAGCTGAGTACAGGGGAACGACCACCTCCCTGGTCCTTCTGGCTGCGCTGTTCCAGATACAAGCCAGGATGCTGTTGGCTTTCTTGGCCACCTGTGCCCACTGATGGCTTGTGTTCAGGCTAGTATCAACCACCACCCCCAGATCCTTTTCCTCTGCACAGCTTTCAAGCCACTATCCCCAAAGCCTGGAGCATTGCATGGGGTTGTTGTGGCCAGGACCCAACACTTAGCCATGTTGAACCTTATCCCATTGGCCTCTGCCCATCGATCCAACCTTTCCAGGTCCCTCTGCATGGTCTTCCTACCCTCCAGCAGACTGACACTTTCTCTCAACTTGCTGTTGTCTGCAAACTTACTGAGGGTGCACTCATCCAAATCATCAATAAAGAGGATGGGCCTCAACACTGGGGAACACCACTCATGACTGGTCGCCAGCTGTGTTTCACTCAATTCACTACCACTCTCTGGACCTGGCCATCCAGCCAATTTTAAACCCAGCAAAGAGTGTACCCATCCAAGCCACAGGCTGCCAGCTTCTCCAGGAGAATACTGGGAGACTGTGTCAAAGGCTTTGCTGAAGTCTAGGTGGACTACGTCATCCACATCATCCACCAGTTGGGTCACCTGGTCATCGAAGAAGATTAAGTTGGTTAGGCAGGACTTGCCTTTCATGAACCCATGCTGGCTGGGCATGATCCCCTGGTTGTCTTGCACATGCTGTGTGATTGCACTCAAGATGATTTGTTCCATAACTTTCCCTAGTACTGAGATCAGGCTAACAGGCCTGTAGTTCCCTGGATCATACTTACGACCCTTCTTATAAATGGGCATCACATTAGCAAGTCTCCAGTCAGCTGGAACCTCTCCAGCTGACCATGACCAGAGAGTCATATTCTCCTGTCATGCAGAAAGATGACTGCACAGGATGCCCCAAAATGAAAAACTGGCAGACAGTTCCCTCAGCAATGGGAGGGAAACTGGGGTGGTAGGTTCCACCTGCCACTGAAAAGCATTTTTTTTTTTTTTTTTCCTGGTAGAAATTCTCTTCATTCATGCTTAGATGTTTTTGCTTTTCTCAAAGTGCTAGCATTGAAAATGATTTATGATGAGTAAGTTTTACAATTCATTTCTTAGGTAACAAACACCCAGCTCTTAATTTTCCATCTAGCTGAGTGCTGGACAGGCAAAATTTGGCTAATTACTGACTGGGGTTTAAAGAGCTATACAAGGGTGGGTACAATATCCAAGCAAATCAATTGTTTCAATCCCAGTCTGAGCTCTACTCTGGTTTTATAAGAATTGATGTATGAAATAAACACAATTACCTGGGGAAGAGACTAGCAAATACTGTAGATATTTTATATTGTTGTTTAAAAGCTGAGGAGATTAATGCTAGATCCTTTATTTTAGTGACACAGCACAGTAATCTGAGTTCAGACAAGTTGGTTTATTGAAGAGAAACTCTTTTTTTGTCTGGATTCCAAGATTCAAAATAAAAAAAAATTATAGGCTGGGATTACAGCCAGACTGAGGAGAACTGATGCAGTCTGTCAGTAAGCCCTCAGGTAACAATATCATAATTTATAAATTCTACCAACAATAGGATAGTAATTAAAGATGTAAGTTTCCCTTTTCCTGTCCCTATTTTTGGCAAAGTAGATTTCAGAATGCTAAAAAAAAAATAAAAAAAAAAAAATAGAGAGAGAGAGAGACTATACATAAAAAAGGGCTTCATTTTTGCTTCTGTTATGATTTGTTCTTCTTATTGCTTTTTCTTTAGTAGGCTGGTGGCATGTTGGACTTTTTGACATGCATCACTGCATGATCCAGAATTGTTTTCTTACAAAGTCAGATTGGAACTTTTTGTGATTTGTTTTGATTTAAAATGAGAAATACCACAATGGCCTAGATCATCTGGTCACAAAAAAATCTAGAAAGTTGGTTGGAACATGTAAATTTACCCCAATGAGGCAAACTGTCCTATAACTATATTTAGTGTTTGGCCCATTAATTCAAATAAATTTGGCCATCTGAACTAAGAATGGAACTACATGTGGGAAAGAGGAAGTTGGCTAATACAAAAGAACCTTCTTCCCCAAATTACACCAACCCTAATTATTTCATACTCTAAGAACAGTGTAGAATCATGTTGAAAAATACAGTGAGGTTATTGTTGGCAAATGTTATTGTTGCCACATTTTAGTGGCAAACAAGGATGCAAATAACAGTTATGGTACCACAGCATTTTTGTTGGCACTAATTAGAGTATTTTCAATGCTTTTTTAATTTCTGCTTATTTTATTTGTCCTTGAGTTATGGTCATAATTTTATGGAATGTTTCTACAGTGCCCAGGACAATGGGGCACTATTTGATGTTGGGAAATGAGGGTAGTAGTGTAATAATAATAATAGTAATATTAATAATAAGAAATTAATTATATTAGTTTATACGATGATCTTGTCAGTAGTCATGAGTTAAGCATTGTTGGATTAGTCCAACACTTAAATGGCAGTTTGTCAGGGAACACTTCTGTTTAACAGATGGTACTGAACAAGTGCCCAAACATGGTGTTAGGACATTGTGTGCACTAGGTTCCACCAGACATGAAACTGAGGTCTTGTCCACTTACATCCATAAAAATTAAATATCAAAATACACACACATATATATGTATGTATATACTAAGCACAAGGCCTAACTGCCATACCTATTGTAAACTGCAAAAAGGACTTTTCCTGACTGGTAGTCACTAAATCCAATTAATATGGGCCAAGTCAGTCTTCCGGATTCTTTCTGCCAGGTCTGCTTCTCTAGTATCCCTGGTTAAGGTTATTTTTCACCTTGTGTGTTACACCGTTTAGCAATGTTGCCCTGTAGTATCCTTAAATAGATCCTGCATGTCACTCTGTTTTTGATAATGAGTAGTGTATTCTTCCTATGCACATATCTGACAGTTAGGCTGAACAATGCAGTGTTCTTCTTGACTCCATACTTAGAAATTATTTTTCTCACTTTCCTTCAGGAAACACTGAATAGCAGACATGAAAGTATTTGAAATGGATCTGAGGCTGCTAAATGTGTATCTTTCCAGGAGGGAAGTGACGTATTTGATTTTTACTTTTCCGTTTTGATTCTCACGTTGCATAAATGTCAATAGTAATTTCACAGACTTTATCTGTTCTGTTGCTCATCTCTTATATTGTATGTGATGAAGAAATGATGAATGAGGTTAAAAAGGAGGACAGTCTTTCCAAATGCACTTCCTTCTCTTTGGAAAAACACTTTTCTTTCTGTTTCACACCAAAGGAAGAAAATCTGATTTTACTTTTCTTCCTTAGGTCTTGGCAAACACTTCAAGAAAGAATTCAGATCTACCCAAATTTATATCCTTTATAGCCTTAGCTGAACCTAAGCAGATGAGCAAAGGCAGTTTGTATTTACTGTGCTGATTCTTTGGCGGTTCTCCCCACCTAATGACCTGAAGTGTCACTGGTAAGTCCTCAGTTCAAAAACAATTGGGAGCATTCACTGGTGCATACAGCCACTAGGATGGCCTCTGCCACACTCAACCTGCAAAAATTGTGTGCAGTGCAAATCACTCACACAATAAACAGGTAAACGTTGCTCCTAATATTTCTTTGTCCGTGTGACTGTCTTCTCTGCTTTCATAGCTTCCAGGCAATATCCTTCAGAACTCATATATACATCTTTTTCTGAACTAAAGAAAAATACTAATGATTATACTGGACAGTCCTTTACACTCATTACTGTACTGATGGTACAAAAATACTTGTGACACTCAGATACCCTTGCTTTGCAAATCTTTTAGCCTGGCCACTTAGCCTGTATGTAATATCAAATATATGAATTTGTGAAAAATTAAGAAAGAGTAGGAATGTGAGTTAGTTAACAAAAGAAAACCCTAAACAAATATCTCATTGGCTGTAATTATTTAGAGATCAGAAAAAAATCTAGGAAGGGAATGAAATAAAAAATAATAGGTGAATTCATGAGGTCTCCTATCACCATGAATACCACCATGACCTCATCGACCTTCTCTCCAAACAGTGCTACTTACTCACTTCGGGATTCAGTTCACAATCGCTCTCCTGGTCTTTGATGGAATTGAGTGACTTTGGGGTATAAGCAGGGCATGATTATAATACCATAATGAACTAACTCCTGCATATGTATCCCCTACCTTGTACTAGAGGGAATTAGAATGACCTCAGCTGTATGTCATAGGCTGCTAGTGAGTGAACCCAGGTACATGAGGATGAGCTTAGTCTTAACATGGGAATATGTAGTCAACTGGGGGCTGGATGCATGAAAGGATCTGGGTCATGCAGCATGTAATTTTTAGGTACCTAGCAGTTTAAAGAAATTTGCAGCCCCCATGTGAAGTGTCACAGGCAACACATGAAACACAAAGAGTGAGGAACCTAGAAACTGGGCCCTCAGAAACCAGCAAGCTTTAGGCATTGCATAAAGCAGTCATCAGACAAGGAGAAGCACAAGGCTAAATTCCACTCTGAGGTACTGGGAACTCTTGAGATTCCTAGATCCAGTGTAACTGGGTACCTAGCATGGGATTAGACCCCCTTCACAAGCAGTTTCATGAACAGAAACAAATGCACTCTGCAAACTAAGCACTTGCATTTGGACCATTCTTCTGAGTGTCAGGGAACAGTTTTCAGATTTTTGTTTTCTTTGATCTGGAGCAAGGATTTTTTTTTTTTTTTCCTGTCCAAGATCAATGCCTGAACCCTCAAACCACTTGGTTATCAGGCAATTCTGGATGGAGTTTTCAATTGCTCCTAGTGAAGAAGTTGAACACTGTGTATATAATTAAAGATTCAGAATTTGGCAGCAGATGAGTGGGAGGCTAAGGATCTCAGCAATGCTTAAAAATTGGATTGATTTGCCCCAAATCTCTTCTTGGACCTAATCCTGTGAAACCACAACATTTGGAGCCTGTAACTAGCTGTATTTATGTTCTGTAGTGGCTGTCACAGTGAGTCACAGTGAAGATCTATGAGCTATGCAGTGCAGTAATGAAATCTTACATGACCACTGGACAATGTAGCATGCTTATTGATTAGCAAAGCCTCACTCTTGATATAATACTGCAGGTGTCAGTAATTTAAACTTTATAGCTGGGTAAACTGAGGAACAGGAAAATACAGACAACATGAAATTTTCAGAAAACAATGAATACATGCCAGGTCCCTTTTGTTAGTATGTCTCTCTTTTTCATTTAAGTTAAATCACCTTCTTTGCTAAGTGCATGTCTCCAGGAAGGAGAAATGTTCCTGAAACAATGGCTATTGGATGCCACATAAATTTGAAAAAACTTCTATCTCCAAAGGTAAAATCCTCATGGAAGTAAAGTCAAATTACTCTGTGTTTTAAGTGGAGGTTAGTTAGCTCATGAAGACAGAAGGGTTTGCAAGATACCCAGTCCTGCCCATTTTCTTGCTTTAAGGCACACACCCATTCCTAGAAATGTGTTCTCTCATGTCAGAAGCTCTGGTCTAACCATCCCAATGTATAAGGTTATGAAAGGATTTGCTTAAGGCGTTTTTATTTTTATCCAGGCAAGCACTCAGGAGAAGAAGAGGGAGGTGGTAAAGGGGAATGAAATGATCTTGGATTTAGCATAGATGAGAAATGTGAAAATGCTTAGCTCTCAAATGCTTGTGCTTTGGGAGACAGTACTGCTTCAGTTCAAGAATGAGTGGAAGAGAAAGAAATAAGTGATGTGCATTTTCTTGTTTATAGTAAATAAGTACAAGAAGAAAAGGGTGGGTAAAGGATTTAACAAATAAGTTTGAGAATAATCTAATGACAGTGGACTGGACAGTCTATGAAGCAAGACGGTATATGCCTATTTTTTCTAATAAGGAAGAAAAAAAAAAAAAGACAAGATAAGATGAAACAAATGTATCTGTTGAAAGAAGGTTTCTGGGAAGGCTTCTTTCTGAAACACTGGCTGACAAAATTTGAATCTGAACCTCACGAAGTAAATGTAAAGGAGAATAATGCAAGGTCAATGCATTTTTCCAGCTTTCATTTCAGCTATCTGGGCAGGCAGTGATATGTTAAAACCTTTATTTTCATTCAGTGTTAAGTGAATGTGCAGCTAGAGATGCACCAAAATGATGATATTAAAGTAAAAAAAATATCCCTTGGGAGCATGCCTCTGTACCTTGCCATCCCCCTAGCATAGTTAGAACTTCTGGCCAACAAGACCAATCTATAGTTATTATATCTCTTTGTCTCTTTTCATAACTCCTAATAGAAGCACTGTTGTAGCTGCTGGCTAGAAAATTAGCCAAGTGAACTCTCTCTGTCTGTCTCTCTCTCTTCTCTTCTTACTGGTAAAATTTAACAGTCTCTCTCCTCCTTTTTTATTTGCAGGCTGGTAGCACACTGGAGGGGCATAGATTGAACCAGTTTAACTCTCTTATATCTCATCTAGTCTTCACAACTCTTTGTGGACACATTCTTATTCTCTGCCTTAAGGGTGAAAGAAAGGTAGAGTGTGTAGCTACTTCCAGATGGTGATTTGGGAATGTTGTTCATTATGAGAAAAATAGTATCTAAAACAGCAAAACAGAGAAGAAACCGCAAGACAAATTAATGATCTATGGACATTTTACTGAGGAGCCTTTCATTCTGAGAGGTTTATCTACAGCATTACCATTCAGGTCTATGGGGAAGTGCACAAACATTTTGTCTAGAACAGATAAGCCAAAGACTGCATGCTTGAACCAGAACCCCTTTGTGTTTTGGATGACTGTACATTCTGTTGGCATCAAAACAGATGTAAAAAATAGTAAGCATTCTTCATCTTCTTTGGAGTATAAACATAGAACAGGAGATGTAAACCACTTCACCTGTTAAGACATTCTGTGAAAGTCTGTCTGCCATTCTCTGCAGAAAGATGCTTTGAAGAAGTGGGAAGCTACAGAGAGACTTTCCTGTCTCTTCTGAAAAGCAAACCAAACACTTGTGTTGGGAAGGATGAACAGAGAAAAGAGCTCAGGAACTAAGTATATGTTGACTGACATAACAAAATGGGAAACGAGAGGGTCATATAGCGGTTAGAATAAATAATACCTTAATGGCAAGAAGAAGAAAACTGACAAGCCCTACAGCGTTCAGAAATTAAGCTAAGCCTTGGCATTCATGTTTAAGAAGATCACACTTCTAAAACTGCTTCTTTTTTAGTTTAATGTGGAATCTTTCTATAAATATATATGTATTTAATATTTACCATCAGCAGAAATTCACGAATTATACCTTTATATATGTATATGTACATGCCAGATCACAGAGGGCAGACCTGTACTTCTGAAGATCTGAGAAGAGGAAAAGCAATAAAAATGACATTTCTGTGAAATTTCTGGTCTGATTCTACACTTACTACATCCATTTGTGCAACAAAGTTCTCAAGCAATTAGGTATTGGAGCATCCTGATCCAACTGAGGGGTCCACAGACCTGTTTCATCTCATCCACAGATTTTCAGTGGCTACACATAGGCTGGAGTGAGGGAAAAATTGTTACTGGCAGTCTGTGAAATCCAACAGCTACCAAGTACTTCCTGGGACATCCACATGCACTCAGCAACATAGACACCCACTCATCTGAGAGGTTAGGGTCACTACTGCTTGTGCTTGCCTAAAGGTGGCCATCACCTCTACAGATGACCCCAAATAATTTCTAGCCCAAGGAGTTAAGGAAGTACACTAAGAAAAAGCATGGGTGCAAGCAGTTTCTTAAAATCTCTTTCACCCTTTACTGAAGAAGACCTTGATGGACTTTTTAAATGAAATTTAGATTTTTTTTTAAAGTGTTCATAAGTTTTCTTTAGTGCTTCCTGCGCCAGTGGAATGTTGTATGGCATAGTGACAAAAGGATGGTTGAAAATGAGTTAAGTTGAAGTGTTGAGAGGCAAGAAGTCTGACATTCTTTGCTCACTGTATTCACTGGCTTGGTATCTGAGGTTGGACAAGGCAGATCCACTTTACTCATCTAAAAGGTGGGACTGATAATAGTACCTCAAGCGAGGTGTTGAAAGAATTATTTAATTAATGTTACTAAAAGACTTCAAAATCTTTACCTAGATAATATTCTGAAAAGTATCATATTTCCTTCAATAAAGATTGCTTGCCAGCTGGGAGTCTGCATAAGAAACAGCGTGGCCAGGAGGTCCAGGGAAGTGATTGTCCCCCTGTACTCGCCTCTGGTAAGGCCGCACCTCGAGTACTGTGTTCAGCTTTGGGCCCCTCACTACAAGAAGGACATGGAGGTGCTTGAGCGAGTCCAGAGAAGGGCTACGAAGCTGGTGAAGGGTCTGGAGAACAAGTTTTACGAGGAGCAGCTGAGGGAGCTGGGACTATTTAGCCTGGAGAAGAGGAGGCTCAGGGGCGACCTTATTGCACTCTACAGGTACCTGAAAGGAGGCTGTAACGAGGCGGTGGTTGGTCTATTCTCCCACATGCCTGGTGACAGGACGAGGGGGAATGGGCTAAAGTTGTGTCAGGGGAGGTTTAGGTTGGATATTAGGAAGAACGTCTTTACTGAAAGGGTTGTTAGTTACTGGAATAGGCTGCCCAGGGAAGTGGTTGAGTCACCATCCCTGGAGGTCTTTAAAAGTCGTTTAGATGTAGAGCTTAGGGATATGGTTTAGTGGAGGACTTGTTAGCATTAGGTCAGAGGTTGGACTTGGTGATCTTGGAGGTCTCTTCCAACCTAGACTATTCTGTGATTCTGTGATTTGGGATTCAGCATTTCCAGTGTTGCACAATGCAGAGAAGGTATATATATAAAAAAAAAACAAAAAACAAACAAACAAAAAAACAGTTAAAAACAACTGTTTTTTAAAGATTACGTTATGTCTGTGACTGTGTAGATCTACTACACTACTGAGGAATCATTGAAACAGTTGTAATGCTTTAAAGCAAGGGGCAAGCTCAGCATTTAGACACACAAGAACAGTGAAAATAATATTCATTCCTCCTATGCTTTAGAAACAGTACTCTAAAATATCTTTCTAATATGAAACCTTTTTTTTTTTTTTTTTTCCTCTCCATTTATCCCAGCTACAAATTACAGTTGAGCTGAATAATGAATGAATGGAGGTGATGTTTCCAATAATAAAAGAAAGCAGGTGAGATGATAATTGCCCTTGTTTTCAAAGCTGTGCTTTGAAGCAGCCCTCATTCAGGATCATGGGCTGAACGAGTCACATTGAATTGAGAATATAGGTAAAAGCTGGGGAACCCACTAAAATGCAGACCACAATGCTTTGTGTCCAAAAATACAGAATCAGTTAGGAAAATTAGCTTCATTATGGTTGTGGCTTCGAACTTGGGTTAGGAAGATAAAGCCAAGAGCAGAGATGTGAGGAACATCATCTTAACCTGGGCTTTGGCCTCTGCTGTAACCCTCAACTTTAGCGTTCTAAGCCATCTAAGTGGCTCATCTCTTCCTTATCCCACAAGTCTTACTCATTTGCTTGGCTACTGTCTAGGGGCTTATTTCCGTTTCCCAGACTTTTTGTTCTGCCTTGTTTTTGTACTCCCAAGGTCATTTGGTGCTACTCCTCTCTCCATGGTGTCAAGAAGGCCAAAATATTCTCCAGCCATAGCTGAATTTTCTAGTCATCCACAAAAAATATCCTGTGCTATTAGGTCAAAAAGTTTTGTTGGCACAACAATATAATCTTACATTTTTTTCACCCTCAGCTGCCCACCTGGCAGCTGGTATTGGTATTTCAGAGGCAAACATGTAACTACCATATGGAATGACTTCCTAAGGGCCAAATCCTGCTTGCATTAGTAATGTAAACAGTGCCATTAACTTCACTTTAAATTAATGCTGTTAATTAACATAGTGTTATTTTTCTGTTATTAGTGGTTCTTTTCAAAAGTCATTAAAAATCAGAACAGCGAACCAATGTAATAATATTTAATACATGCTACAAATTACTTTAATTATGGAGTAGCATTAAAGGTGGCTAAAAATACATTAAATATTTTCCTCATGCTATTTTTACAGGTATGAAATGCTGTGGTTGCCAGAGGGCAGTTATATTATTGCAGTTGTAGGATAGATTCATGAGACTGTCATACTTTTAAATTTTTCTTACACTATGTAAACTTTCAAAAAGAAAAAGACTAGGTATTGAACTGATATTTTTAAATGTTGTCAAGGAAGTCAATTTCAATTTTTAACATTGTTGCCTATTCAGAAAGCACTTCAAACAGATAAAGATTATATTCTTTATGTCTTTCAGGAACTATACAGTGGGGTTAGCATCTGATGTCAAATGCATATTCATGTTTGTATGTCTCATTATTGTACACAAGCCACAAAACAAAGTCCCAGATTAAATGAAAGAAAACAGAATAAGATATTGGATTTCTGTGGAGAAATGGTCAAGAAAAGGAAGAACTAAAAGCTAAGAAATAGAAGCATCTAGTACTATCATCAGCATAACATATGGAAACAAATATTGAAAATTCAGTAAGTTTGAGAATTAAAGTTCATATACTTCATATAGAATAAGTAACAAAGTCTATCAGAAGATAAAAATCACACAGAAGAGAAAAACCTTAAAGATTTTTTTTTTTTTTTTTTTTTTTTTTTCCCTCTCTCCCAAATTTTACAAAAATCTACCTAATTAGAAGGTTGTGTAGGATCATCTGTGAAGAAACATCCTCTTCCGGGTCACATACGTGAACATTTTCAGTATTGCATTATATTCACCTTGGTTCCCATATTAAAAAAAAAAAAAAAAAAAAAAAAAAAAGTAACCTGATGCTCTTTAAAACTATCAAGAGGAAAAAAGCTGATTTTGTTATAGCTACAGGGTTCTGCAGATAAGCAAGAACCATGCACACTGATGAGAGTTTAGGGAATCTGTTGCAGAAAAGTAGAGTAGTTTTGCTGGGACTCTGGACTGCTGAACAAACCATGGATTACCTGGGATAGCCAGATAAACAACAGAATAAGATGCATTGACTGATTTCTACGGTGAGCTAAGAGCAGATTTTGAGGTAAATCTTGGGAGGTGAGCTGCCATACCTCAGTGTGTCCTGTTCATATCTTTAATTGAACCTGTAGATTAAGACTAGTTCAGTGACAGCTTTTTATCAGTTTTACATATACAACCAGCCAAGGGTTGGGTATCAGCTCCTGACAGGAGGTTACAGATATTGTCTTCCACATTTAAGGATTTGGGGATGACCACACTGTAGTGCAGAGATTAATGCAACTCTACAAGACAGTACCAGTCTCCCTGATCCAAACCTTCCTCTCCTAGACTTGTAGCCTGATTTGGGCCACAACTTAAAATGTCAGAGGGCTGAGATAGGTCAGCCTATGGGGGCAGCTGCACTGGATATTTCAAACCCCTTCCAGCCACTATTTGTTCACAGACGCCAATATTGCTGAACAATAGAAATGTGTCTGTTTTTCACCATTTCATTTTTATTCTTACTTCTGTTTGAACATAAGATCTCACATTAAGCCTGCAAAAATTTTACCTGAAAGAGGTAAAAAAAAAATATAAAACTGTGAGAAAATGAAACCAGACTTCCATTGGAAATTGTTGTGTAACCTGAAATAGAGCTGTCAGCACTGTGAACCTGCTGCTATAAGATCATGCAGCTATCTTGTCACATCCGAGGATATTTCCATGCTCTACTCTGCCATATATGAAATTCTTATTCTTGATCTGGTTTTACCTCACTTTTGTTCTGTATGAACCAATTTTTCTTTTAGCAAAGTTGAAGATACTTGTTAGAACATTTTTTAATTCTTTATTTAAAATGGCAAAATATTCAGTTCCTCCTTTGATATTAAACATTATCTTCATGGTTACAGGTGAGAGATACACGTCTCAAATTTAAAATTTATCTTTTTTTTCAGGTGACGTATAAAGGGAAATTTCCAAGGTTAAGGGCACTTCCTATGTGTTCTTAGCTGATTACAGTTTTACAAATACAATTTTAAAAGGTGTTTAATTCCTGATTAAACCATTAAAAATTTCCATCTACTGTTTAAAAGACTGTTTTTCAAATAGACATTTATTTTCTGCAAAAAGAAACAGCAGCTCCCCCATAACAAATCTGTGGGAACAAACGAGCATTATCAACTTTTTCCTGCTTTTGCTCTGAAATCCAGGTAAAGATTGGGTAGGTTGTTCTATAAATAACCAAGCAGAGGTCAAAGCAGTACTAAAAACTTAATAGGAGACTTGGCTGATGGTGCTGGCTCACTGATGTTACATGAACAACAGATAAAATCCATATAACTATTTTCAGTCTGTCTCTCCGCCCTACCAGCTTCATGACTTAAAATGTGTCCCCTCATAGACAGGTCAGTCTTTTCTTTAAGCATCTTAGAGGGTCGTATTTCAAGGGTGGGAGGGTCTCATAGAAAATTACACTCCATTCAGTGTAGACAGCCACAATTTGGTAGCATTCTTTCAGTTTAAGAGCGGTAGGTGCTGGAACTCCTCAAGAGAGAGTTCAAATATATTCTTTGGGTGGGTAAGGTTTTCATCTACCCCAGCACACTCAATAAAAGCAGCCAGAGGAAGTGTTAAGGGGATTTCAAGCTACATCTTTATCATAGGTTAGTAAGGTGCCAAAGGCAAGTGTAATCTATCTCATGATTCAAAAGAGGAGTGACTCAGATGAAACAGACCATAAAGAGGATATTTCTTCATGACTCCCACACAGGACCTTATGGTTCTCCTAGGCTCCTCTGTGTCCTCTTCACCATGAAGGGACTTGTGTTTCCAACAGCTAGACTTTCACCCACAAAAATTGTGTGTTATTTTCTGTCTTCTTTAAGCCCCAATTCTGTGAGTGCTTACATGAAGTCACAACCTGTTTCTGCCTAGGATGGCAGTACAGAAGGTTATTTTGGGTAAGACTACTGACAGCAGAAACTCTCAGTGGTGTTGTCTCCCCCACAAGTCATTTCCTTTTTCCTATTCAAACATCCTTGTCTGCTCACTCAGTTTTTTTCCTCCATCCCTTCCATTCCCAGGCTGGCATCTGGGATCTGTAATAATGTTTTTGAACAGTATGTAAAGTTATAGCATTATAATGTTAGAACTTTTGACATTCACAGAGCTTATTTACATTTACAAACATGAACCAGAGAATCCCACAAGCCCTGTGAGCTACCCTGGAGAAGTAAATGTTTATCAGGCTAGCCTGTTTTACAGATGATAAAACTGAGACAGAAGCTTTCCTAAACTTGACTGAAGGCTTTGTCCAAGACCAACTGGTGAGTTGGAGATGAAATGAAGAGGATAACCTAGGAATTACTCCAGCAATGTGGTTCCTGCACCAGTCAACTATTTCCAAATGAGTATGTTTTTTGGCTGTGGAATTTGAATCTCTCAAAATCTGATAGAATTTAAACTACCGTGTTCTCTAGTGATTTTAAAAGTCTGAGATTTCTGATGTTTTCCAGTATTCAATAAGTGAAAACATCTCAGGGCTCCCATTTACCTGTACAGTGACATTTATTCCCTTCTTTCCAGAAGGTAGAAGCAGTAACAGAGCCAAGAAAGAGCTATTCCTTGTTGAAGTAATTGAGGGCAGCAGGTACAAGAGCCCAGAAATGTTCAAATGCTAACAAGAATGTATCAGGAATACATGGAACACATAGCAATTTACAGAAATGCAAGGGTGTTGAGCTCTTGTGAGTGCTGTAATATATTATGGGTAACCTAATGACCTAAATTAAACAATTCTTTCTCTGCATTTATTAATTCTGATGAATCATCTTTTTCCAGGTTCCAAGAGTACACTGGTTTGCAACTGAGATTCATAAACGGTGCATGCCACAGGCAGTGGGTGACTAGAATTCAGTTTCTGTATAACTTCCCTTTTCAGTAATGATGGACTGAAGAAATAGTACCCAGAACCTGTGTAGGAGGTCTAGTTTCTTTTACAGCTTTGAGGCAAACTAAGTTGCAAAGTCAGCAGTACCAGAATCTAATCTTTCTCGTGTTATTCAGGGCTTGAAATCTGTGGAGAGCTGCTGGCTTCATTGCTTTTCTTGCACAGTTTCTACCACTTGAAATGGTAGATGCCCAGCACTTGGCAGCTTTGTACATGGATTTTATTCATAATGTGTTTAGAATATCAATTTAATGATATGACAGTTGCATCTTTTTTTTTTTTTTTTTTTTTTAAATTTTTTTTTTTTTTTTTTTTTTTTTTTTTTTTTTTTTTTTTTTTTTTCTTTTTCTTTTTTCTTTTTCTTTTTCTTTATATTTATTTTCTGGTACACAAATAAGGGATTTTTAGGTGCTATTCTGAGCTTCACTGGCAGTTTGTTGTATAGCTTACAGAAAGTTTTTCATAGTTTCCTTTCCTGTAAAATGGGATGGTGTATATACACATTTATACTGCAGAGAAAAACATTGTGAAATATAATTAATTTATTACAAATCATGAATCCTAAATGTTATTTCCCTCCAGAATGTTTATTAATAATATTGTTACATAGCTCAGCAAGGGTTTCATGAACACTCCTTTTACATTCTGTGCCTCTTAACAAACACATCCTTGTCACTGTCATCACCACCTCACACTTCTTCATTCTCTTCTTCCAGTTTGCAGTGTTTTATATATACTAAAACCCATATGCTGCCATTAGAGACCTGAAAAACACAACTCAGATCATTCTGATATGACATGTTCTAAATGAGAGAACGGCTTGAGGAAAAGGAGGAAAATGAATGAATGGAAGAGACAGACAAGAACAGCTATTCTGAATGGTTCTCTAAGTTCTGTAATAACAGAAGAGAAACATTCTTCTTATTTCCCAAAATCTCACACCTGGTTCATCTCCAGTGAACTGCACCTCACTCAGCTTTCCCATCAACACTGCATTACTGCATGTGCAAATAGCCTAATGGACTGAGCAGTGGCCAGCAACTCCAAGGGTGTCCCACATGTAACCCTCCAACATGAGGCAGCTCACAGCTGCTCCTGACCACAAGGAGAGAAAAATAACAGGTGGAAGCAGAAATAACGTCTATATCTGATTTTCTGTTGGAAATATTTGGAAATACACCATTTGCTTAAAGCAGAGTGAAGAAAATTCAATAGAACATCTTTTGAAATCTAAGATTCTGTCAGAAATGAAAAGCATTATGAAACTGGGTGTTTCTTTCGATAATTTCATTTAGAGAAACAAAACAAAGTGAAACAACAACAACAACAAACAGGAAACTGTTCAGATTATGTCAAAACATTCCATTTCTACATTTTTTTGAATGAAGCACTTAGATTTTTCACTTTAAAAAGAACACTTTTTTTTTTTTTCCTTTTTTTTTTTTTTGTCTTTTTCAGATGTTAAATGTGTCAACATTAAAAGTGAATACTAAGGAAATTCAATATTTTGAATACCTTGAAATTATTGCTTTTTAATTATTTCACTTCATGGAGAATTTGAAAACAATTTAATTTCTACTGAAAGTCAGAACTAAATTTTATATTCTTAAAATCCTTTGCAAAGTAAAATGTCTTTTTTCTACATAGAGCTAATGTAATGAAAGAGGAAAATGTTGTCAAAGCCTGATGAATAGTAGAACAGAGTAATTGTTCCTCTGAAGTTTTATCGGTGGAGAACCATTCAAGTAGGCATATTAGACCTGGTGTAACTTGTTTTCCAGGATAATGAGATGCACAGGAAGGAACTTAGATCTGTCTCAAAGAAAAATTTGATGAATCTGGTCACATTTTATGGCAAACTGAGCCTGAGTTTTGGATTCTTTATGAAAGCTTATTGGAAGTTTATGTGAAAGCAAGTTTTGCATTACATACCATGTCCATCCAAATGCTCTGGTTTCTAACCTCAAAGGTTAAAATTTGTTTCCACAAAAGGAGGAAAATAATTCTCCTGTACTGTGAAATTTCACTTCTCTCAGAACGTGATTAGATGTGGCTTCACTCTGTATTGAACACACATCAAACCTCACAGTAAAATCCAGACTTAACAGCCAGCTGCATGGTGTGAACACATATACTCAATATTGATATTGTTTACTATAAGGACAACTGAGATTTGTAGAGAATGTGTACTTGGGCTGTACCATACACAGCAGGAGTCACATATTTCAGGCAACTATATGGATGTTCAAAGCCAAGCACACACTCCAAGTACATTAGATTTCATTCTTCTGCCTGTTCCATGCTCTCAAGGTCATTCTCAATACAGCCATGTAACCTGATGTGAGAGTTGTGTATCAGACCATGGTTTTCTGCCCAAGTCAGCCAGACCAAAGAAAGGTGAAACAATGCATTGGCAGTGACTTTGACGGTCTCTTCATCAGATCACAGAGTGGGAGTTTCAGCACTGGGGAATATCCCTAGGCCGGGTGCAGGTCACAGTTTGTGCACATGAACAGAGAAAGCTGCTGTGTACATGGAAAACTTTGTACCAGTATGCTGCATCTATGCATAAATCCTCTAGGAATTGGACAACTATTCTGAAAACAAATGTAAATTCTGATGTTACAAATCTGCCATCCAAAAATGCGGGTCTTTTCATAACTTAAAAAATGAAAATCTTCCATTTTAAAAGCATGATAACCAATGTGTGTTAACTAAATCAGTCTCCAAGATTTTGTCACTAGCTAGACTAATAATCCAGTATTCTTTCAACAGTCTTCACAATAATGGACATATTTTCAGCTTTCTCAGGTTGGGCAACTTATCAAAGAGAACTCTGTGGCTCCATGCAGAGCTGCAAGTGATTCTTAGCAGCTTACCCTACAGTACATCATGCAGGGACTTGTGCTACATTCCCCTCGATTATGGACTTCATCAGAGTCTTTGAAATGAAGTAGCTATCCAATATATGTAGGGATCTCACAGGAAGCTAAAACTTTATTGACATTGGAGAACTGCATGCATTTATTTATTAAACAATAAAATGTCTTATACATGTGCACATGAACACATGCACTCACACATGCCATCAGAGAACATGGGGATAAAGAAATCTGTGACATTATCACCTGAGATGGAAGAGGTGAGGGAAAGAGAGTTCTATGCATCACACTTATTTTAACCTTGTTTTTCATTACATGGATAACCTTAGAGCAGTTCTTGTTAGCATTTAGAAAAAGGGAAAAAATCTAGCCTCCTGTAGGGGAGCTAAATGTACTAGCATTATCTTGCTTATGGGGGGGCATATTGTTTATGCAGTCTATTTATCAGTGTAGGAATATATCTACCAATATAGCAGTATCTCTGCAGTAATGGCATACAAGAATAAAAGAGTTTTCATGAATAGAGAATTCCTGCCTGTAGCATGTACATCTGAGATACTAAAGGATTATTTACCTATCATTAAGATATGGATTTTTTTATCTGGTCCAGTTTTTCTTGCAGCAGAAATCATATTAAACTCTCTGGCTATTATATCTAACATCCATTGGGCAGCTTTTCATTCTAAGTAACCTAATATAAATGAAGAAAATAAATCCACGACAATTTGTTGAGCTGTCTTTTTCTCCATTCCCCCTCCTCTTTTTCCTGAATTAAATTCACATAATAAAATCCAAGGGTTGCATTTCACTCATATTCGCTTCAGTTAATGTGCATGACATTGTATGACATTTTTAATGGAAGAAAAAGCTAAAACACAATATTTTAAACCATTGTGTAGGGAAAAATGCTGCAACATGCTTATATGTCTCACAACAGTCAGATAGGCTTTAAAATTCTGTGTGAGCCTTCCCAGTGTTCCCTTTCTCTCATATCTTCCCATTATTGGAATTCTTTTGTAGAGATTTTAGTGATTTTCATTTAATGAAATATTGTTCTATTTTATTTATTTTTTAATTATTTTAGGAAATGCTTGTTTGTTTGAAACAACCAAGACTAATAATAACAACAGCACTAAAAATAAAAAATAATAGTCATATTATTGCTGAAGACTGCAGCCAGTCAAGAGATTCTAAAGCAGTATATATATATATATATATATTTTTTTTTTTCCTCAGATAATGGCTTTTCCACCAAATAGTAAATTCCCTTTTTTTGTTGTTGTTGTTGTTTGTTTGTTCGTTTTTTTCCTAAGAATTTTTGTTTGTTTGTTTGTTTACAATTTCCCATTTCTACTAGAAGGGTAGTTTTGATACTCATGAAAGAATGCCCAAGAAAAAATGTAAACAATGAAAAAAGTCAGTTTGCTAATATTTTTTACCACATGAGTATTAAGTGCAAAGACTGATTGCATAAATCCATTCACTGTATTTGCAAATCAGCTCATTTACATAGCCTTTCTGGTACCCCCTGTTTAATGTGTCCAATATATCCACCTTTCCACCTATCCAATGTTGAATACATTTCTTTTTCACTCTGGTGGGTCAAAAAGACCATGATGACACAGAGCCATCATACCTGATTATATATCACATTTTGCCTCACTTCTGAAACTCAAGGCAGTAATAGGGAGTAGGGGGAAAATGAGGATGCTGTTCCACCTAAGGCAGCTGGAGTAAATCCAAGTTGCCCCTTCTGGTGTCCCAGCTTAAGATGGCCGAAAGATTATTCTGTACCATATCAAGACATCAGTCTGTATGCCTTTATGCCTTTGGAGCAAAAAGAGGCTGTGGTTATAGGACGAGTTACACTCAGAGTCATCTGTCCTTTCATATGAAGAAGATGGATGAAGATGTCTTTCCTGTGCACAGATTAATTTGCTAAGCCATGGTCTTTCCCAGCTAGGTGTCTCACATGCTGCCTTCTCCCCACCTGAAGTAATACAAAGGGGTGCAATTTTGCATGCAATTTTAGCCATGCCTTGCTGCGTGCTTCCCTCTTTAATTTAGCCATATGAATCTGAGCCCGGGTCCTTCTTGGACTGCCCTTTTGGCTTCTTCTGGAGAAACACTGCTGATGTTGTTACCAGGTGGTATCAAGGAGAAGCATGATCCAAGCTGCTCCTGAGAAACAGCTCCGTACGTGGCACAGGAGAAAAAGGGGACCAGGTAACACAAGGTTGAACCACAGCGGCACACAGGAGCTCAAATGAGTTTTTTCCTCAATTACTGGAGATGTCTATTTGTTCTTTATTGACCCTTCTTCATCCTAGTCTCTTTTTCTTTTGTAATGTATTTAGGAGAATGAAGTGCTCCTAATAAGGCTGAATTGACATTAGAGATTCAACTGACTTATTTAAGGGCTTGTATTAACCTAAAGGTTATCTTATCCCAAAGCTTTCCTGAAATACAGTCATATCTCTTATAATAACTAAATGAAGATGAAATACTGCACTAGAATCTTGTGTTCTACTTTTATAGATACAAAATACACATACAATGATACTATGCTTATTCATTCTGTTTATTGGTTCGAGCATGATTTTAAATGTGCAACATAAAAAGGGGTTTTCAAGTTTAATTGCAGTGTCAGCTTTATAATGCCCATCTTTATCTCTGGCTGCTTTCACTTCCAGACTAGTTTTTTTTTTTTTTTTTTTTTTTCCAGGATATCCACACATAATAAAGCATCCAAACAACTTTTTCACATCATCTTCAATTAATTCAGAGGATGCAACAGTTTGTACACTCCTCTGCACACATTTTATTACTCCCACTTTCATTCTACAAGACTGAAGCAAATCATGTCATAAATATCTGTCTTGCACTCATGAGCTTGATATACTATTTTCTTCTAAGAAAGAACCCTCTCTACTCGTAACTTAAAAATCTGGCAAAAAGTATTCCATGTTCTATTTTCTCACTTTAGCAAAATTTCAAAATGTTACAGAAAATCCTGTAACAAATCCAAAACTGATAACATCTCTCAATCATAAAGTGTTATTTTTAGATAAACTGGAAATATTATTGTATACAAATAAATGTGTAAGACCGGGCTCAATGCTGGTATAAATTTGACACTGAAATAAATGGATCTATGCCAGTTATACCTATTGAAATTCTGGCCCAGAAAACATGGTGCTGAAAGCCTTTTATACAATTTTATAGTTTTCAGGCCCACGTAGCTGTGATTGTATTTAATGTCAGCTACATGTCTAGTACCTTACTTGTAAGTATAGTCATGTAAATATTAACATGGCACTAACTGAATCCATATGCAACTGTGCACTTAATATTGTGTGTGGGCAAATTGTAGTGGCATTTGTTAACTCTAACACCCTTTGATGACCAGGAAACTAAAGATAACTGTATTCCGAGTGGATCAAACTTCTCAAAATCAGCTCCATCACACTTTATCTGTATAATCAAATAGTCTTCTTCTCCCCATACCCTCTCCAGACATCTTGTCACAATACACATCTGGGTAGTTATTTTCATCATTTGTAATTTGTTGATGAAAGCTATTGGGATATGAAAATATTCTAGCCACTTTGTAATAAGATGGTCCTTTTGCCATCTTTCTTCTTTGAATGCTTTTTTTCAGCCATTGTATCATTGATGACAGATACGAGAGTTAGTCTGAGGAGACCATAAGCTTCTTGTGGTTAGATCTGGGTTTAGACTTTAAGCCTGAGACCAAGGCAGCTCTGGAATTTCTTTTCAGTTCAATAGACAAAGATTTCTGTAAATTGTTCTCAGCAGATTTTTGGCCCTAAGTGGTGGCATGTGGCACAAACTGACTTGTGAGATTTTTTTATTTTTATTTTTTATTTTATTTTATATTATTTTGCGCAGAGGTCTTGTGAGATCTTTTTTATTTTTATTTTTTTTTTCCTAAGATTCCTGCCATCTTGGGCCAAAACCTCATGAGAATGGTTGTTTTTGGAATACCTTTTCAATATGAAAACCACCATGAGAAAAATAGGACTTTTGTTGTTGTTGTTGTTGTTGTTTTTAATCTATCCCAAAAAAGGCTTCATTTAAATATACATATTCTGAAATCCCCCTGCTCTCTTCCTGTCCCCCTGCCCCGCCCCCCCCCCCCCCCCTAATGCTCAAAAATGGGCTCTTATTTCCGGATGTTTTATCTAGCAACAGATTCTCAATAATTTCATATTTGATGGTTATTTCCTAGGGTACAGGGTGTCAGTTTTTTTTTTATTATTATTTATTTTTTTATTATATGTTATTTTATTTAAGAACTAAATGTTACTTAGGAATTAAAACAACATCTGTGAGTGTTAGTATAACACAGTATTTTACACTCCCTACCACCAAAAAGCAAATAAAATATTTTTATTACCACCTATTATTTATTTGCTATTATTTCTCACATAAAGATGAGAAAAAGTCATTCAAAGCTAATGAGAAAACTGATAATAGGTCATTTTTTATCAGACTGCAAAAGCCAATATTACAAGAGGTATAATTGGCCAAGAGTTTAAATTGTTTTTAAAGAACTATGCAGCGTACTTAGCTAACAAAACTATCCCCATGTAATCTTACTCTAAAAATCATTATTTGGAATAAATGCGGAAATTAAGCCAATCTCTGAATATATAAAAGAAGAGATATTTATTTATTTATTTATTTCTGGGAGATGTTTCTTCTGTAACTGCTAACTATTTATTGCAGAGCTTTTCCCTTTAAATTACATCCTGAAGATGGCCAATTTGCCTTTTAATCTTCATTGGGTTTCCAGGCAACTGGGGTGTGCCTCTCTGTTGGGTCTAAGTCCCCTGGCCTGCTGACACGGAGGGTCTTGTATAAATGAAATCCCTGCCTGTGGCTGAAAGCTTTCAAAGTGATCAGACCCTGCTTAGTGGAGGAGCAGGACTGGTGTTGCTGTTGGTTCTGCTCTCTGTTGGTTTCTAGAACTTCCTCACTCTTTGGTTCTCCAATGATTGCAGCTCGGGCCAGGAAATGAGTATGACAGGTAGCTTTCCCTGTCAGGAAAGTTAAAGTCTTTCTTCTAAACCATAATTGCCAACAGTCTTACCCATTGTTCTGTAATGAGGCTTGATGCTTTAAACTAGAAAGAAGTTTAAGATCTATAGGATTTAAGCTATAGAGAAGTATTGCTGGGTTTTGTGTGTTTTTCTTTTAATTCTAGAATTTTTTATTTTAGTTGACTAAAAACCTCAAGGCAGGAACTCATTCTAGATAAACAAGTTTGTGCAGTATGGACATATCAAAAGGAATTAATCTATACAGATACAGATAAAAGAAGCAGGAATAATTGTATGTAGGCTATGGATAAGAGAGGAGAGAAGACAAAAGGCAAGGAAGAAGTTAAATACGAACAAAAGAGAATATGACAAGACTATTGTATTATGTTAATACTATGTGAAATTAAAGTACTTTAAAATTCTCAGATGTAAGATACTGTGTAAGTATAAAGCATTATAATATATATATATATATTCTAAAATTTGAATTGAGTTGATGCAGTCTGAAAGCAGCTTCTAAATATGATTATATGACACTATGGACACAATTACTGCCAGGTAGCATGAATTTCAATGTATTGCTGTGTTATTAAAAGCAACCAGCAGTGTGAACCTGCTGTATTATTAACACGTTACATTAGCCTTAATAGTTAATCCAGTATTCATATTCATACTGTGGGCTCTTCTTCAAAAGAGAAAGTAACAGCTTTCTAAATGCTTTTAAGATTTCCAGGAATAAAATTAAAGCATGTTTAAGTACTTGTTGGAAATTGTGCACAGAATTCTGAATAAGTGAGTTATTGCATTGTATCAGGACTCTTAAGAGATTCAGCTGAGAAATAAATTATGTAAACAATGCAATATGTGCGTGTGTCTACAGCTGTATATCAATATCACCTATATGTATGTATACAAATATCCTTATCCTTTTCTGTCAGTCTGGAATGTGTTATGCTGGAGACAGTGAACCTTTCAAAAGAGATGCAAGACATGTTTTTAATGTTGCTTCAAAATTCAGCTGCAAAACAAAAACTGGATAAATACTTCATTACATTTTATAAACAATCTGCTTTCTGATAGATTATGATGGAACAACTTTTCATTCCTTTCAATAAAGTTTGACTATGAATATGTATGTGGGAAATAAATTTTGGTGAAAGAAGTCAGTTCAAAGTAACATATCCCAAGTGAGATTTGTTGACACCCATGCGGTGCCTGCAGTTGCAGTGAGACATGCTCTAGAGCAGGAAAGGAGAAGAGATACCAGTCACAGGCTGTGAGGGCAGCCCACCTCTGTCCCTCAGTTTGGTAGGGAGCTGTACTGGAGCTCCACAAAGGCCCCACATTCAGCTTGGCTGCAGGTTCAGATTGGATTTCCTCTCTGCAGCTGCTTCACACTCCACTTGCACGATGTCCAAACATCTGGGTTTAATGTGAGTGGAGTGGATTTCAAATTTAATTATTTTCTTTGTCTCTCTGCATGTAAATATGTGCAAAGTAATCTTTCTAGAATATGCTATTTCTTTCCTAAATCTTTCTTTTATTTTGCATTCTTAATTCTAGGATGAGCTACGTGAACAATAAAGGTCTTGTGTCCTGTCCTATCTTCTGCTCTGCCTTCAGAATTAACTCTTATTTGTGTTTATCCAAAAAACAGATTAAGGACCTAACTAGGATACTGGTAGTCATTAACTTTTTTTTTTTTTTTTTTTTTTTTTTTTTTTTTTTTTTTTTTTTTTAATGTAGGTGTTTCAGGTGCAGAAACCACTACTGATTTTCTTTTTTCTTTTTCTTTTTTTTTTTTTCTTTTTCCAAAAGTGTAAGTAGGAAAAAAAATCATTTATGGCACCATAAAGATTGATTTTTTTTAACTCTGTTTCTTGGCAGTTTCTTTATCTTTCTTTCCATTCATGATGTCCTATGTCTTATATAGATTGGGCAAAATATTAAATTTCATGTGGGAGAATGGAAAAACAAACAAACAAAAACAACAAAAAACAGAAGGTAAATAGCTGGTTTGCTTATCGTGCCTCCCAGTTTGATTATGGTAAGTTCCGGAGACCACAGGTGGAGGATACTGAATTATAGCAAATAAAAGACTGAAACATAACAAAGCTACCTGAGGGTTTGGCTGCAGTCCCTGTGCAAACTGTGATTAACTGAATACCTGCCCTGGAATGCTGGTTTGGCAAGGGGTTATATGCTCATGAATGAATCTGTCTGCATACTTAGACATTGCAGTTAAACTTTTTTTCTTTCTTTTTATTTTTTTAAAAAGGAAGAAAAAAAAAAAAAAAAAGTGCTGTTCCCAAAGCAGTTGAATATAGTTTTATTCTGTTTTGATTTAAGCTCCCAATCCTCAGAAGAAAAGTGAGGTGACAAGTGTCCTACACACGACAGAAAGATGAATCACCCAAGGGTGTGTTTGGCTGCATGGGGTAAGTTAGTTAGACTTTTTCCCTAAAAGCTGTTCATCTGGACAGAAGATGGGGACACAAATCCTCTCAAAGTGTAAACTGATGAGGGTCTATTGATATAAAAATCTTCACTTTTATCCTCAAAGCAATGAGACCTGTGGTGGAGAACTGTCTATATAACAGGTAATATACTAAATATAATTATAACACATACTGTGGGTTAAACATAAAACCAAAATTTTCAGGGAGCTGAAAGCCAGCGATTTAAGAGCACATAAGGGTTTGTCTGTGTGGAAAAATAGACCAGCATAGTGACACAGGAATGTTTCTGCTGGAGTTGTGCATTCAGTGAAGACACACCCTTACACTTGCAGGCCCCTTCAGAAATCCTGACTATAAATTACATTTCAGGCTAATGTAAAGTAATCCTGGGAGGCAGTTGATGGTCTTAGGAAGGCTAGACAATGTTTATGTGTTAGTGTCTGTTAGACTGTCTTCTATATGTTCTAAAGCTGGATATGATTGTGCAGGGCATGGTACAGTCACAGGGGATGTCATTGCTTGGTATGAAAGAGTTTATGCTCTGAATGTATATCCTGGCTTTTATCTTTATATTTTTGTTCCTTGTCATGTATATTCCATATGCTAATAGTTTGGATTCTGGACATTAACCCTACATCTGTAGGCTGAGTCCAAAGTCATTTTACTCCATTTTCCTGCTCCCAGCAGAGAGGGCCTCAGTGTCTTAACACTTTTGTTATGGTGCATTTCTAGGTGGGAACATGATAGCAAGCATGTCCTGCACACAACAGCAAACTATTGTCCTAGTTGCCTCTGGCTCATGTGATGTAAGATGGCTAGAAGTTTCCTCTGCAATTCCTCGTGTAGGCATACCATGCATGAACTTGTAGTGGAGAGGGACCTCGCCCTTGATGTATAATCAAGCCATGAGCTCATCTGTGCTCTAAAAGGGTTTATTGTCCAAATCTGTTTGGGTTCTCTCCAGGAAAATTTTGCCTGTGTGTGGAGAACTGGCCCCAAACAGCTTTTCCATTCCTACATATACTTCCTTTCTGACCCTTCCCTTATCTGAGTCTTACTTCGTCATCATTTTCTGCTAATTTCCTGGTAATCTCAAGGGCAGTATTTTGCCCATTTCAGGATGAAGGGTACCTGGCACTCGAAGCTTCGAAGCTGTCAGGACAGTGAGAGGAAACTTTCCTCCAAAGCTATTGCACTGTTGTATAACTTTTCTTTTCTTTATTATTATTATTTTTTTCTTCATGTTTGGCAGCACATCAGTCTGACACTTTTTTTTTTTTTTTTTTTTTTTTTTGGTCTGTGGTGGTGACAGTGGTGGTGTGGCTGCTCAGTGAGCCCAGCAGTCTGCTCCTTTTTACAAGTTATACTGAAAAGCTGCCTATGAGTTGACTATGAGGTCATTGAGTTCATGTTAGAGCAATGGGGGAATCATTTCCTTCTGTATATCCTATCCAGGAACACCCTAAACCATGTACACCACTGTGATTTGCTTCTTTCATTTTCCCTTTCTCTTTCCCTTTCCCATGATTTCCCAAAAACTTCTAGACTTTTTTTTTTTTTTTTTTTTTACAACAGGTAATCAAAATCTCCCCATATAGGTGTATACCATCCACAGTCTCCAGTCTCCACATATAGTTGCACACCATACATAAAACCACATGTAGCAATTAAATTGAGGCACTTGGTAGAGAATGGACAGTTTGTTTGCTTCTACTTGTTTTGAGAAAAAGACTCCCCCTCCTTCACCTGAATAGGCAAGATTGACATAAAAAGTACTCCAAGAGCTGAACTCGTCTACTGAACACAAATACAATGAATTTCTGTATATCTTTAAATGTTTTATATGTCCTAGTCATATATAATTTATTGTGTTGTGAAGCTGAGCCCTTCTTTGAATGAAAATTTTACTGTCAGAGCCTCGGGTACTTTAGTTTGATGATTTAAAACTCCCAATGTGCTTGTAGCAAATGGCACTTTTTATTACAGCATGTTTGTCCAAGAGGTCAACTTGCAGCACAGCAGGATTTTTTCCCACTGTAGAATTATTTCTGATGGCAAGATATCTCCTGTTTTAATTCATCTGGTGCTGAATGTAGTAGTCAACACAGTCTTAGAGGCTCATAACCTGGCATGCACAAGAAAAGAGTGGAAGCTTCACCTTTTCTTATGCAAGTATCCTTGCTAACAGATTATGCAGCATGTTAAATGCTGCATGCCTGCTTATGCCCCTTTGGTTTTAAGATTTCCATTTATAGTTTTGCTTCAGTATTTCATTTTCTCAGAGGTGATGTTGAATTTAAGCTGCCTGGTGATGATGCTAAATTCATTTCTGAGATGACTAAAAGTGACTAAAATTATGTGCATGTTTCCTGTGAAATATTGTATACTGAGCAGGTCCTAGATTAAAAGACAAGCTTGACTTTAAAGGTAATGTGATTAATTTCCTCAGCCAAAAGCGGCTAAATAGTTTTCATGCTTATGTTGGTACAGTATAGGTGCCCTATTACACCCATTTACAGTCTCCATCCCTTTGCCGTTAGCCCCTGCTGAGCCTATTAAGTTGGTATCAAGTCAACTTGTCCCTTAGTGATAGTACACAAAGTCTTGGAGTGCTGCAGAATTCTGCATCTGTCCTCTTACCTGTCACTTCAGCCTCCTTTTACTGATGTTAAAAGAAATCTTAACTGTCAGTCATATAACCAATTCACTTTGTTCACAGGCTGTGACAACCTTGTTGTGTTTCTCCCACCACAGAACCAACTTCTGTGAATTAGTATTCTCAAAATTTAGACTAGCTCATTAGTCTGAATAAATTTGAAAGGCTGCCGTTCAGATTTTTTTTTTTTTTAAATGTAGCTTGGCTTTCCTTGGTTATAATTTAGGCATTCTTAGAAAAAAATAAAACCCAGCTCCCAGGTATTCACTTTGTGATTTCAGAGCCAAAGGGTCTTTCACTGGCTTCGTCTGAGATATGAAATTAAATCTTCCAAGTTGTTTCCAGCCTCCTATCCCTGTTTTAGCTTTTTTTTTTTTTTTTTTTTTCCTTTTAGTTTGGTGTAGTTGAAAGACTGGCTACTCATCTTGAAAAACAGAAGTTCAAAATCCAGTCTCAATCATCTTTATGGTTGACTGTTTCCCTCAGACAGCCTGTTGCCTCACCATCACCAAAAATTTATTGTAACCTTTCTTCCTTTAACAATAATATCTAACCCCACTTTCCAGTTTGGTACGTATGTCTTTCAGTGCACCAATCTGATTAAATCCAATTTTTTTTAGGATTAGGCAAAGAAACCACTACTTTTGCTATTGTTTTCAAAGTCCAACCAACTAGAAAACTTAATTCTCTACTTTCATGAAATCATGAAGGTATTTTCACTCGATCGTGTCATGCTACATTTAATAAATGCAATGCAGTGTTATTCATTTTTCATTTCTTTGTAAGGGATTGGCTGCTACTGGACAGAGAGCATGACAGAAGATGAATCTGGTCTGCCCCAGCATGGATCTCATATGATTCAGTAATAAGCAATCACAGGTTACCAAAGAGTTTGGTATTGAGTTTGTTGCTGTCATTCTACCTGCTCCCTGAGCATTGTCCTTAAGGAAACTGGCACTGACAGTAAGATGATATGAGGACACTGTTTTGAGTTGTGTTGGCTCTCCAGGGCATTATTATTAGGAAACCATAAAGGGTAGAAAAGTGGCACTCCAGAAGCAATAAGCTATAGAATAATTTATATCTGTAGAGTACCTTACCTTTCACATGAAAATTAAAATGTTCTATAAACAAATTGAGAATTGAAGGAAAAAATAATGACACGGCAATGAAAAATGGAATACAGAGGAAAGAATGTCTTCTATTGAAGTTTCTTTCTTGATACTGAAATTCCAGTATTTCATAATTTCATAACAGATTTCATTGAAATCTTTTCTGAATTACCCTGGCAAGATAAAAATCCATTCCAGAATCCAGAGAGGTTAAATAATTTACCCAAGGTCACATCAGTAGCACCTGAACCTCAGAGTGGAGAACAGAGGTCCTCACAGCTTAACCTAAAAAGGGCTAATAATGTCTTTAGTATTAGCTATAAAACAAAAATATAAAAATGTCTTTGCATTAACATCAGCACCTTAAAACTAAAAATACGAGAGCTTGGCCAAAGAGGTCTGATATAACTGACTACAGAGTCAGGGTGGGAAAATATAAATCAATTGTATGAAATCATCCTTTGCTACAGACTGGAGAAGTTTGGCTATGTCTCAAGGAAATGGAGAATTACTATAGACATTAAAGAAATCAGAGATACTCTCAGGAGTTCAGAGTGGATATAACTGTGCGATAGAGCAGAACAGATTAAAAATCCCAACCTAAGGAAGCATTAATATATAAAACTGTAGTATAAAGGTGTGATGTAATAAAAATAATATGTAAGTGCTCTAAGTATGTATTTGCTGTGTTCAGAGTCTTCCTCTCTTGCCTTTTTGGTTATTTTCTCAATTCTGTCTCCAGCATGTGACAATATTGTTGTTTCTTCTTTCAATATCAATGGGTTCTTCTGACACCAAAGATTCATTGTGCCAGTAGCCACAGATATCCAGTTATGTGGAATACAAAGGTTTTCGTATTTATAACTTGCTTTCCTTACACAGACCTAAGTCCTGCCCGGGAACAGAAGCAGATAGAAACAATACAAGACAATGATTTCTCTGAATACTGCAGTGCATATGCTCTACCCTTTTAGGGGATTTCTGCTGAAGATTAAGGCACTGTTTGCTTTCCTCAGAATATTACATATAAAACTAGCTGAAACTCACTGTTCAATTATGCAATAATACAATCAATCAACGATTGTATTATTTTATAAAACTCAAGATCCTCTTTTCACCTGCCCTTAACATCATACCTACCTTTTGCTTCATACCTACCATTTTCTTCCTCTTTTGCCCTCCTGTTCTCCCACATACATTTAAGCAGTTCTCTGGATCTCAAGTGCACTGTTCTCTTCTTCATGTTAGATACCTAGATCCTATATTTAGTCCTATATGTAGATCTTTGATCAAATCAGAACATTTGGCATAAAATCTAACAGAGAAGTTGAGGGAAATCAATGGAAAGCAGCTGTATAACCAAAGTTTTCCTGTCTCCTGTCATCCTAGAGCACCATTAGAGAGCTAGAATAAAAGGCATATATGCACATGCACACACATATACACAGAGGCTGTACTGAGAGTGCAGGCACATTTATGTGTGGATTTGGAAAAGATGATGATGCTGAATTGGGTATAAAAACAAGTTGTTGTTTTTTAGTTGTTGTTTGTTTGTTTTTTGTAGTTTCAATTTTCCATTATTAGTTAATGCTATTTAGGCTTTTTCAATGCTTTCTCTCTCTTCTATTTCATCTTCTCCTTCTATTTAAAAGTTTTGTGTAACCCTGGCTGTCTATCCCTGAGTGAATTCTGGATATCCTGTTGCATGGAGGTGAATGAGATTTGTCTCTGCATATCAAATCAAAAGGAACTACAGATCTCTTCGCTGTGGCTGCAGTCAGAATAAGGCCAAAAGAATGTGAAAAACACATCTTTGGGATCTGACATATTATCTTCTCTGGCCTATTTTCTACTTTTTTTTTTTTTTTTTTTTTTTTTTTTTTCCCTTAGTTTTTTACCTTTCCTTCTTCCTCTCTCTTCCCATTTTCTCTCTCTGTATTTCACACCCAGTTATTCTGTTTCTCTTCAACGTACACACTTTGATAGGAAGGAAGGCTCATGCAAAGAACTTTCAGAAGAAAGCTGAGCCAATTTCCTTGGAAACTACCAAAAGCAAGTGAAAATGATAAACAGATTAAATACAGTGGGTTGAATGATACTGATTTATAGCTGAAAATTGGATCAATTGCATCCACATGCACTTTCTCTGGGGACTGAAAGAGAGGCAAGACTGCCTTTGTCAGCATTCCTCTAAAGTGAAGCTAGGTCTCCTATTGCCACCTTATCTCTCCCTTTCTAGTCTTGTCTTTTGTTTTCTGCTTAAGATAGCTATTAAAATACCTGTGTTTGCTGCCTTATCCCAGGCACATAACATGATTTTGAGGACACAAGTGATTCATGCTTTATTATATGATAGTGGTCAATTTTCTGTTATGTTCTGGGGTCATTGCTCAAGTGTGCATACCTGCACCTCTCCCTTCACATCCTCGTGTCTGCCCAAAATGCTCAGGTAGCTTTCCAAATCATCTTCCTCCTACTTACACCTTGGTATGTTAATGCTAATTACTGCTGAACAGCAAAAGGAGAACTAGCAGGATCTGTTTATACCAAGTGTGATCTGTAAATTTATATTTATGCTGGTAACTGCTACGCACACATGTAAATGTTCCTATTGCCCCTTTTTTAGGATGCCTGAGTCAATGAGATTTGTAGGGCAGTGCTCCAGCTTAAATCTACTACCTTAGTCAACACATTCCTGAGCTAAGCAGAGTAATAATTAGAAGAATAAGCATGTCCTAACCCAGCTAATCTGCAAAAGGAAAAATTAAGGACCACAGCATATCCACAGAAAACTGGGAGAAAGTTATAAAACCAGCTTTTACAAGTTTCAAAACTTGGAGACAATAAGAAAGGACGGGTTAATTATTGTAGTATTCAGCCACTTATAGTACAGTAGACCATGACTTAGTTAAGCAATATATTTGAACTATGAAAATAAATAAATAAATAGATGAGGGGCAGTTTATGTGATGCCTCAGATGAGGAGATGCCTCTGTTATCAGGAATTCTATGCCTTGTGTTTCCTGAGAAACCTCATACATTCCAGTCAGGGCACTGCCACTGTCCTCAGTCCATGGCAGGGGCTGTAGCTGTGCTGTCCTGCAGTAAGCAGTCCCCGCTGCCATCTCAAAGCCAATTCTCAGCTAAAGCCAAATAGGTCTCCTAAGAGAAAAGGGCAGGAAAGCCCTGTATTTAAACACACATTTTCCAGCGTGCCCTGGATTTTGGGTCTGGTCTGATGACTGTGTCTGTGTTGATCTTGCCAAGTGGTTATGAGGCTGACAGAGAGCAGACAGCAAGCAACATGGGTCCAGTGCTTCCCATGGTCCCACATGGTAAGGTTTAAATATTGCTTACTGAAACATCGGCTGGATTTTGTTGGCAAACTGAGCTGAGGCTACCTTCAGAGGGGACATGACAATGAAGAATAAAGTCAGCGGACCACATTAGAGTTCACTCCAGGAGTCATCTCACTTAAGTAACTGGTGTCATGCTGATACCTAACCACAAATTTGGTGCTTTCTCAAGATTACTCAAAGAAGCTTTGGCAGGATAAAACACTGAATTCAAACCTCTCATGTTGTAATCATTAGATAGTTGTTTCTCCTTCAGTCTAATCACATCACTGAAATACCAGAGTTAGTGTGAAAGACAAAAGCTTGTTACTGTTAGCAAGTGGGCATTTTCTGTGAACTCCTGAGTGGTCACAAAGTCCATGGAAATTCAGATGCACTCTTCTTCAAACTGTATTGAGACCTAAATATTGACTTAATTTATTTTAAGTATCTTAAGTTCAAGGCTTTCTAGTTCTACAAAACTGAACTCCATTGGGTAACAGCAATCATTGGACAATAAGGGTTTGTATCATAATAGAAGACAATTCCTCCCAGGAATAACAAAGTGACAAACTTTAAAAGGGCAGATTTTAAAAATATGAGGAAAATGGTTAACAGCAGGCTGAAGGGCAAAGTAAAAACTTTAAAACCACAGAAACAGCCTGGAGGCTATTCAAGAACATTGTGTTAGAGGCACAGATGGTTTGTGTATCACTGAGAACAAAAACAAAGTAAAATGGTGAGAATAAAATTATGGTTAAGCAGGAAAGTGCAGGGCTTTATTGAAGCTAAAAAGGCAGCCTTTAAAAGCATAAAGGCTTCCTCAACAGCCTAACCAGATCAGGCCATCATTTATGTTAGTGACATGCAAGTCAGTAATGATAAGATTAGTAAGGAAGTGGTCAGCTAAAGGTAATAAGGATCTGGTGGGTATAGAGAGAGACATATGTACTTGCACCACGTGATTTTGGCAAATACATTTTGCCACAGAAATATCTAATTGTCCTTTTGAAATTTGTCTTTTTGAAAATTGTCCCTTGAAATCCCACTTTTTTAAAACTTTTTTTTACTTTTTTTTTTTTTTTAATGCTATTCCAATAGCATTAAAATGCTATTCCAATTAGGAAGATGAAAACAGGCAGAAAACAAAATAATTATGTGATGATAGTGTAGCCGCAGGCTTCCTGCCCTGGCTATATTCTATCTTCATCTTCTTCTCCAGGCAGACTCCCCCTGGCTACTGGCTACTACTAGCCAGTATTCTGGGTTGGATTATTCACTGAGAGGTCCAAATTCCCTCTGTAACAAACATTTTGCAACAAACTGTACTCTTGTAAACAATCACTTTTTAAAGCCAATGCCAATCTAAACAAGTATGCTACCTGAATGTTACTTTATGAAATAATTAAATAGCCGAGTACCATAAAGGCCTTCAAGGATAAAGAGAAACAGTCTTCAGATATAAATTTGAGAAGAAATTGTTGTCCCATATAAGACAATAAAGGGTACTTTCTGTGGCAGCTTAGGGGACTGAAAGAAATGAAAGCTACCAAAGCTGACATTATGGATTAAACTAAAAAATTCAAGTTTAGTAGTTACTGGCAGTTTCACGATGTAGTAGCATAGCCACTATGAGATTTAATGACAATGTACTAAGACCCAACGGTAAATACAGCAAAAGAAAATCTGTGGCTTGTAGTTCATGCTCAGAATCAGATTTGAGAAAAGAAAGTTTAATTCAAAGTCATGCTAGTAATTTGGTTTAATGATTTCAGAAGAAAATCCATGCCATTATTTCAACATATTTCAGTTATTTGTTTGAAATGGACTGGAGATGGAGGAAAAATAAGAAATAAATGAAAGAAGTGTCACCTAAATAGAGAGGAGTTGAGGCAACTTCTCTTCTACATCCCTGCCAGAAGATGATAAGAAAGGAAGGAAAATTATTCTATAACCATCTTTCAGACTGAGATTGTCCTTTCCCAGCACAGTTTTTAAGAGGATATGTTGGGTGCTCCCAACCCCTTCAATCAACTGAGCATCTTCCAGAGAGGTGGGAACAGTATCTGGAAGGACAGAGCATTGTCTAGGGATAGGGAAAGAGGGATCTGGGGAACAAGGGAATTGGATGTACAGATCCGACTGTGAAAAGGTGTGGTTTTTATGGGCAGACTTTGGATAAACTTTCAACACTGTTGACCTCCAAAACCCCTGTGTACTTCATTAATCATCGTGTACACAGATGAGAACTTTCAGAACATCTGGTGCCTTCCTCAAGATCTCTGGTGTATAGCAATTTCAGCCTTTAATTTCAAATCACTGTGAACTTTAGAACAGAAGCTGAGACTGAGATTCTGTGTCACTCACAAAAAGAGGAATTGTACACCTTCAGTCCTTAAGAAAGGATCTTTTGGGGTTTTGTTTTTTGTTTTCATAGTCTAAAGAAGAAACTGCTTGCCACTAATCAGCCATGGCACATGCACACACACTATTATATGTGAATAATTCTTCAATGCTACTTTAAAAGAACCTTGGACACTTCAGTTTGATTAACACATTGGTAAGACATACATTTTCCTTGAAGAAAGTGAGGCCATGGGGATTTGTTAAAAATTCAGAAAAGGAAGGTACTGTGAAAAGATTTAATTCGCTTACAGGAAGTAATACATTCTACTGATGTAATATGGACACAAAAAATGTTAGGCCCCTTAAGAAATTAGGATGATTTTGTTTGATCCTCGATGAATGTATATAGTTATATTTATGTATGGGTCTGTATGTGTATCTATATTTATGAAAATATTATTGTGCATGTCCCTGTATATGTGTACACTTAAAAAACAAACTCATGACCATAAATCAGCTCAATAGAAACAGCATAAAGTGGACTACTGTACATCTTTATTTAAAATATGTAGGATGCCAAGACAGAAAAATTAAAAAAAAAAAGGAAAAAAAAAAAAAAAAAGGAAAAAAAAAAAAAAGAAATACATATTGTTTTTGAAGCTGCAGCATCAATATGGTTGTAATTTTAATGTTTCTTGCTGAAAAAAGGTCATCTTTGGCGAGGTCGGGTTTTTCTTAAGGTCATTTCACATTGAGATATCTGCCTGCTTTTGACATTTCATCTAGAAGAGGCACAACTATTCTGACACATGAAATGGGTTCTTTGCAAACCCAATGGCTATTTCTATCAACATCTGTTATTCTTACACAAAAGGGGAATATGCATTGATTGCAAACAAGGCTTCACATTTTTTGGAGACTATTAATATATATATAGTACTTAAAGGTACAGCAATGTCCATCTGAAATAGAAAAAGAAAACACTGGTATATAAAAGGCTGGAAAAAAAATAACCCCATGGATGTAATATTTTACTCATAAACAGAATTAAACAAATTTAAGGATGTTAATTGTTGTTGGTAAATTGTAACATTGCTTTGTGAAAAGCAGCAGGGCAGTGAAATTTACTAAGCATTTGTGTAATTACTTTGTGATATTGGCACAGAAAAAGCATGATAAAATATTTTTTTTTATATTTTGTGTGGGATTTTTAAATGTATATTCATTTTCTAAATTTCAGTTCCCTCTAGCACTAAGATAGGAAAAAATCTGTTGCTGTATCAACATTCCATCTTGTACCCCCATATTTTGAAACCCCAGAATTGTTATGTGTTTGTGGCATGGCATCTATACAATTAAAATAAGCTCTGTCAAAGTAATTTAAACTCACAGTGAATATTTTATTTTTCTGTAAAGCAATCCAGGATTCCACTGGCTGAAGTCTGGTCTAGTTCAAAAGCGTTTTGCAGAATTCCCTTCCTTGAGAACAGCAGAGGGAAGAGCATAGCTTTGTTCATGCTCTTCATCTGCAGACAGCTCAATTAAGCCTTGTTCAATGCAAAACATAAGTATTTAGTTGATCATTCAATAGTTAGGATTTTCTAGCCGAGTGCTGTGACCAGGTCACGTGGTATTATATCTGTTCCCATATTGATAGTCTGTTCTTTGCGAGCTATTGCTTTCTCCCAAAATGAATGTCATTTTATCAGAAAACAGGTTTTGTTTTCTGAATATATTCATCTGGCAAGTGCCCAAATCTGCTGTTTGTGGATGTTTGTAGGAACATAGCTTTGCTCACATGAGTATTTGAGAACAGTGAACAACAAAGGACATGAACAGACTGAATCCAAACCCAGTTCTCTAATCAAGCAGCGAGTGAACAATTTTTTGTACTCTCTATTGGCTCACTGAACTTGCAGCACCAGTAAACTCTGCATGTTTGGAGTCACTGTGCTTCTCTACTTGCTAAATTTGTCATATTTAACGTCTCTGCAATATGAGGACGTATGGCAGACATTCACAGAGAACTACAGGTGCTGCTTTCCTGGACTGAAGCCATATGTCCATAGGGCATTGAAGAGGTTAACATCCAGGTGTAAGAGCTTTATTGTTGGAACATGTTATGTGTTGCTTCCAGACTTTGGCCTCAAATAAACGCCTTTAACATATTTTATTAAAGTGTCATAATCAGATTTATTTAATGCACTGGGATCCAGAGCATGTCAGCTCTGTGGCTGACTGAAAAATACTTCATCAGCTTTTGATAGCTTCAGAGGACAGCAGGGCAATCAGCCCTTATTTCCCACTAATGCATCTCTGTTTGAAAACAGGACTTGAACGTTCTCAGTTTGTGCGTTGACTGATAGGAGGAAAGCACAAACACTCTCATGTTCTGCAGTCTTGCATTTGATTATAAAATAATGCTTGGGGTCTGAATATGCTAAAATAATGTTAAGAAAACATTAAAGCACCCTTAACTTTTTTTTTTTTTTTTTTCCCCTAGGGCATTGCAGTTATCATAAGAAATGTGTGGCCTTTTCCTAAATGGTTCTATGAGAGTAGCAACTGCTCCATAATGGTACAAATAAAAATAATACTGTGCTGTATGTAGTGGCTCTGTTAGTTGTACTTATTCCCATATAAATCCTGGAATGGCAGAATCGATAGCTTTCCAATGTCTAATATCATCACCAGTACATTATGGTTAGCCAGACCATGGCCCAGAGATTGAAAGAAGCATAAAATATAGCAGCTTGGATTGTGTTAATGTGTACACAAGTATAAATTTTAAGTATCTCCATTTAAGTAAGTGGTGCACACAGAATTTAAAATAAATAGGAGCAAGAGAACAGTATGGTCTACAATGTAATAACAAAATCAAATTCATGCCCAGCAATGATTTATCACATAGGACAGCCTGAAGCTACTTTCAGCAATCAGACTGTGGCTACATATAGATGAAAGGGGATTTTGAAGAGTTGTCAATTGATAGCTAGTGCGAACTTCATATTTACAGATATGGTGAGCGTGTATTATGCTGGTAGGCAACGCAGAAAGCATTAAAGGAAAATTGTGTGATGGAGACCTACACATGTCTCCCTTAATAGGAACTAACAACTATTTCAAACCAGAACGAACTAAACTTTCTAAAGTGGCAGACAGTTTAACAATATATTCTCCATGCTGGTTTACAAAATTTCCTCTTCTGGCAATAATCCCCACAGCTTCTGTACTGATAGCAGCCTAAACAGTCTCAGCCTTCTTTGCACTGTAGTAGGATCAGATTGAATGATGAATGTCTGCCCCTTCTGAGAAACAGAGCAAGGATGAGCTCCAGGTCATACTTATGGATGATACTTATTCAAATAGAGATAAATATCATTCAACATGTGGATGTCACTTGCTTCCAGAAAGAGATGATCAGATGCTTCATCAGGAAGAAGATGCACACACAGGTACGCTCCTGAGGTTGGAAGGGCAATGGGCACATTGCTACTTTTTTTTTTTTTTTTCTTCTCGTACCAAGACCAAAATATGAAAAAAATTAGGTAAAAAGTATATGTATCTACTTGCATAGATTTGAATAGCAGGATGATAGTTATCTTCAGTAACTGAAGTGGGTGGGTGGGAGCCTGATGCTGAAAGAATTTGAGGAGGAAGTGCTGAGTGAGAGAATTGCTGCCTAAGAGAAGGGTTGCTTACTCGGCAAATGGAAAATATGTACTCTGTAGGTGGGTCTTTAGTAGACTGAGGTGGGGAGAGGAAAATGCAGGAGAAGAATATTTATAGAAAGATTATGAGGAAGACAGGGAAGAGAGGTGTCTGAAGTGACTGAAGACTGAATTGCTCCCAGGAAGTGAACATGTTCATTGCTGTTGGTGCTGATGCCCACTGCCTAGTGACTTATGTCTTGCTAGAGCACCACATTGTGGTTTTAAGCTTCCTTTAATTCTTTCCTTACAGCCTCCTATTGAAAGGAAGGAACAAAGAAATCATTTTGAATATCATCCTCATCAGAAGACAGTGATTCAGATTTCTTCTTCCATTTTCATCCTTTGTTGATTGAGTTGTCAAGCACCCAGCCTTGGCAATAGGAGTTGAAATGAGCAATGTCTTCATAGCTTTGCCATGCTGTGTCAGTAGTGAATAACTGAGCCTTATCGACTACATGCTGGGTCCAACATTCAGCTGAGTTCCTTTGGAATATTTATCACTAGTTTTTATATGACAGTCGACAGTCAGGAAGGCCTTAGCCATGATGAACTGTGAACTACTGAATCCTGGTTTTTTTTTGTTTGTTTGTTTGTCAGTTTGTTTTTTTTCCCCCTAGAGACTCCTGGAAAACACCCACCTTTGCTGGAGATCTGCAAGTTCCACCATACTATTTAATTATTTCTTGGAGTCTAACTGTTGATTTACTTTTTTACATGAACTTTTTATTGCACAATCTAGCATCATTCCTGTTTTAAACATATATATGCTTTTGATGATGCCAGTAGAAAAAGTAGCAAAAATACTTTGGTACCAAGGAGACTCTGTCATTACTGGATAGTAATATAACATGATATTATTCATACTGCAAAGGCAGCATATACATTGATAGTTCCAGCAATGGATAGAAGAAAGCAATTACTGCAATATCCAGCTTACTCACATGCTGAGGCACCAAAAAATATACCCAGAACTGAATACCAGATCCATAGCAGAGCACGCCACAGTAGTGAAGTTTCATGGGCCAGTTTGTCCTTAATCAGCTCCTGGTAAGCCAATAAAGTCAGAATTATATTATTTTGGATCTGAATGGAATTCACTTATTTGATTCCTCATCCACTGTTGCATTGATTCACTGAGAAAACGATAAACATTAGGAAAATCTCAACAAACAATCTCTTGATTCATTTTACATTGGAGGGGTAAAGAAAGGCTAGTAGAAGAGAGGGGAAAGAAACCCATTTCACTTGGCTGTCATCCAGTATTGATGCTTCTGGATCTGATGCCTCCAGTATGTTTCCCATCACAGCTGTTTGATATCACTTATTATAATTATGTATTTCCACTACCGTTAAAAAAAAAAAAAAAGGCTGTTTTCAGAACAACACAAACTGTCTTTACGTGATGCATTCAGATGATCTCATAGTTTTGAAGCCATTCTGGTATGGGTCATAGATGCTTAATTTTTGGCATCCTTCTCAACCCATATGTTTTTACAGTCCCTATGAATATATTAGTCAGGCACTTGAGGGTACAGAGGTTTTGCATATTATTTTACCTAGACAACATTTTACTAAGCTATCAAAATCTAGACTCTTTTAGGGAAAACAGAGACTATCTATTATACCTCTTAGGTCAATCACCTCTCCTTCATTAATGTATTCCGGTCATTGCTCCCACTAATGTATATATATTTTTATCTCTCTCTTTCATTACAGCTATGAGAGAGCACCATAACAAACCACCTCTGGCACCTCATCTTCAATCAAAAGAGGAATGACTATTCTCCAGAGTACACAGCTCCACATTATTAACATTCTGTCCCTGCCTATCTGCACCTAACCTTACCTTATTTCTTGTTTATGTGAAGGAGTTTTTCCTCCTTCCTTTTTTTAATGGAAAAAAAGGGGAAAAAAAAAAAAGATAAAACTATATTGCTGATTTTTCCATCGGAAGTATAAAAAGCAACTGCATTTTTTTTTTTCACCCATTTTTAGAGGCCAATCTGAATGCTATAAAAATATTTTGCATGTATGGGGCCAAGCTATGCTCTGTAGTAAACTTTCTGAGATCGGTAGAGCTGTATGGCTTTATACAGATACAAATTGGAAGTTCATTATTTTTCTATGTAGTTTACCTGGTTTTTGTTTGTTTGTTTGTTTTTGTTTTGTTTTGTTTTCCCTGAACCTATGCTTCAATATCCTAATACAAACTGTTGGGTATGTAGAACAATGAATAATAACCATAATTGTTTATTGTTGTTTATCACTACCATCACTACTTATTTATATCCAGCTACACATCCTGAAAGAGTGAAAGATAAAGAACTAACTTCATAAATATCAGTTATGCTTTAATCCAATAATGTTATTCACAGGTCACTGGTAGACAGTGTGAAAATTCAACATAAAACATAGGATCATAAATTGGGTTGGGTTGGAAGGGACCTTAAAATCACTTAATTCCACACCCCTGCCATGGGCAGGGATACTAGATCAAGTTTCCCAAATTCCCATCTAACTTGTCCTTGAACACTTCCAGGGATGGGGCAATCAAAACTACTCCGTGCAACCTGCTCCAGTGCCTCACCACCCTCACGGTAAAGAATTTCTTCCTAATAGGTTCTCTATTTTTTTAAAAATTGTTATTATTGTTTTATAAATTTAAACCTATTACCCCTAGTCCTATCACTACACTCCCTGACAAAGGAGTTCCTCTCCTGCTTTCTTGCAGGACTACACACAGGACTAATCTCCAAAATTTTGAAGCCAACAAAACTACGTTTAATATCATCACAAATACAAAACTGTATCATATTTATTAAAGAATTTGCACACCTTCAATGTATCCTTGTCATCAGGCTTAGAGACCTCTGACTTTCTGCCTGTCAGAGAAGGACCTGGGAGTGATGGTTGATAGTCGGCTGAATATGAGCCAGCAGTGTGCTCAGGTGGCCATGAAGGCCAACAGCATCCTGGCCTGTATAAGAAAGAGTGTGACCAGCAGGGCTAGGGAGGTGATCGTCCCCCTGTACTCGGCTCTGGTGAGGCCGCACCTCGAATACTGTGTTCAGTTTTGGGCCCCTCGCTACAAGAAGGACATGGAGGTGCTTGAGCGAGTCCAGAGAAGAGCGACGAAGCTGGTGAGGGGCCTGGAGAACAAGTCCTACGAGGAGCGGCTGAGGGAGCTGGGATTGTTCAGCCTGGAGAAAAGGAGGCTCAGGGGTGACCTTATCGCTCTCTACAGGTACCTCAAAGGAGGCTGTAGCGAGGTGGGGGTTGGTCTGTTCTCCCACGTGCCTGGTGACAGGACGAGGGGGAATGGGCTTAAGTTGCGCCAGGGGAGTTTTAGGTTGGATCTTAGGAAGAACTTCTTTACCGAAAGGGTTGTTAGACATTGGAACGGGCTGCCCAGGGAAGTGGTGGAGTCACCATCCCTGGAGGTCTTTAAAAGACGTTTAGATTTTGAGCTTAGGGATATGGTTTAGTGGGGACTGTTAGTGTTAGGTCAGAGGTTGGACTCGATGATCTTGAGGTCTCTTCCAACCTAGAAATTCTGTGATTCTGTGATTCTGTGAAAGCTACTCTGAAAATTAAGAAGTTTCTATATGTCCTGTTGATGAAAGAAATACATATCAGACTTAATTTTAGGAAAAACAGTAATTTACAGTTGTTTCAAAATCATTTTTCCAGACAACCTGTCATGAATTTCCTCAACCATTCTTAATTTTAAAATTTATAGTCGTGAACCCTATTAAAATACATAGTGGAGTTGATCCAGAAGCTTTTTCCAGATATTATTTTCCTTGCAATGAATGTACAATAAAATTGTGTATATGTGCTTGCATGTACTCACAGAAACAATGTAAAAGACTATGCTTTCATAGTAAGGTTTTCTTTAGAGGGCTTTTAAAGTTTAGGCTATCAGATCATCAGAAGATAGATCCCACAGCAAGACATTTTCTTTTCATATTGTATAAGTTTTCACTATGGGTGAAAGATAGACACTTTTATGTTAGGTAGGGTGGATTTTACTTGCTGATACATCCCTTGAAGTTTGTGGCCAGAGGCTAGTTGATTCATTTTTCTAGAAATGATGGCTTATTTGTGGTTACTGAATCCTGGAAAAAAAAAAAAAAAAAAAAGTAAAAAAAAGTATTTTTTGCTATTTTTAACATATTGTTTTGCATGCATGGTATTACCACTGAATTGCATGAACTCTCCTACTGAATCTACATACACAAGAAGCCTGACTTGTTTCAGCTGTAAAATAGGATATTGTTATGCTATAACTGGGTTTATAATTGTTTGCAGGCCTCCTACCAAGGACAAGTAGGTCAGTGTACATTACATAAATAATCCATACTATTATTTCATTGCAGTAATTCATCTCTGTGCATAAACAAATGGATTTTGAGAGAATAATTAAATAAAAGATATTACTTTCTTTAATTTTTATCCTACTATAAAATCTCTGAAATAGGTAGGAATAGGTCTTGCTTTACTGCAGACTTTCTTACTGACAAAATGCGTAGTCCTTCTTCCTTATTTTACAAGGTGAGCAGTTGATCTGATTTCCAGAAAATAGTGGAAATATACATATAAAACTTCCTTTTCTTGTTATTCTCATCTGGTGAGCTGAAGTATGACAAAATCACAAGAAGCAAAGATTTTCTCAAACTCCATCTTCCAAGATAAAGCAAAGACAAGCACAGTAAATGTAGTTCTTAGATATAGGATATATTTAGACAGTTTCAGGCCAAAATGTCTAACATGAATTAGTGTTGTTCTTGGATAAGCAGACTTGTAGAAATATTGGATGTAAACCAGGAAGTATAGTTTGTTTTCTCATATTTGTTTCCTTCCTTCATAAATGCAAATTTTCTGCATCCCCTTCCATGCCCCTCCACCCCCCCATCCTTTCCCCCACCGCCACAGATGAAAAACTAATTGTCAGCCATTCGGTTGTGAATTTTTTTCCAAAGAAAGGGGATAGTTAATGTAAGTATTCTAGGAAAACAAGGCTTAGACTGAAAATTAAATAAATCAATAAAATATTCAAGATTAAATTAAAATTTTGATTTTGTTATGATATTTCTCTCTCTCTTTTTTTTTTTTTTTTGTTCTTAAGAAAGAAAAGTTAATAGCTTTCTCCTTCCTTTTAATGACTCTGTTTGCCTTAACAAAACAGTGGTAAAACTAGGTGACAATGTAAAGAGAAACCTAGTAACACTTTTTTCTTTTTCTTATTTTCTAAATACAGAAATACACAAGAAAAATGAGATAGCAGTTTGCGGAAGACCATTTAACATTTTACATTTAACAAATGTGTTGAGCCAAATATTGTTCATTTGTAACTATTTTTATTCAATAATGTGTAGGGTTCTACTCTGCCATTTACTATGTTCAGTACAGTAAACTGCAGTGACATAAACACTCTGCTAGCATCCAGATCTATGTTTCTGTTCCTTTGGTTCTGATCAGGCGTAATCTATCCCGCGTTGCCAGAGCTCAGCAATACTGGGCAGCTGAAGAAACAACTAAAGCCAATTACAAGAATCTGAATTGACCAACATTTCTCATTTCTTTCCAGGAGGTTGCTATCATTCTTCCTAGATGTTGACTATGCCATCAGCAGCCATACACATCACTTGCAGGCAGGATCACTCCAGTGCATGATTTAACAAATTATACATGTACACATTTCTCAAGAAACAGAACTTGAGAAACAAGAAACAGTGCAGAATTGTCTTGGTACCTTCATTTTGAGATCATTTTCCTAGAGAGAACAAATTCCATTCTAAGCACTGTTTGACATTAGTTTTGGACAATGAAAACATATATTATGAATAAGCAAGTAAGTGAACATAGCTTTTTAATTTGTCTCTGTATCATTTCTGTGCCTTTTTTGATGTTGTCATATCTGTATCACATTTCTTATTTCCAACTACTCACAGAACAGTTAAGCAAACAAATTTGGGTCCATCAATTGCTTGTGAACTATCCACATCACCTATGGGCTAATTATTGCTGCAAGTGTTTGACTGCCACTTAAAACATATAACACTGTTTTTTCCCTTCAAGTCAGTGTAAAGACCACTTCTGAAAAAGAAGACGCTCATTAAAGTGCTTAGTGTGAATGAAGAAGATAACTTAAGGCATCATTCTGGAAAACTTAGTGTGTGGATTTTGTTAAAAGCTATGAAGCAGAGTTCATTAAAGACTCACAGCTGGGAAAGGACAATGTATTCAAATGTGGTGTAACTAATATATGTTGAATAAATGATTAAATATTCATAAAAGTCTTCAACTTTGGCTCCTCTGTTACTACGTTGGTTATAAAGTACTTACATTTCCATTTACTTAGTCAACCTGTAATCGCTAGTATGGCTGCATGCATGACAGGCAGTGGTTATAAGTAAACCGCTGTAGTTGACATCAGCTCCAGCTTGTTTTTCCTTCTATTAGGATTTCCTGATTATGCACTGAAAAGATATTTGATTGATAGCAGAATAGAAGACATTTGAAGAAAAAAAAAATAAACTGAATTCATGCCAATGGGGAGGGGAGTTACCTCATTAAGGAAATAATTGAGCTGTTAGTTAATTTTACTTGTTATCTGTAGAAAAGGGCAAAAATCTTCCAAGGAATTAATATTCTCCCCTCAAATGATTAAAAGAACAACAAAAGGGTTTGTATCTTAGATGTATTTAGTAATTATGTTCCTGACACTTTTTTTTTCATATCATCCAAGGCAGAAGGAAAAAAAATACTGGTAATTTACAGAACATTGTAAGTATCAGCTTTTCCTGATAAGTTTTTCTCTGCCCCTCCCCCAGTTTTATTAGCAGCAATTTCTGCTAATTGATAATTAATACTTGTACCTTTGTTAAAAGCCGCTACTCATGTATCAACACTTCCAGTTTGATACAATCAGTATATTTTACTATTAGTGTAAATAATGCATAAAATTAATAGTAAAAAGTATTCTTGCAAGATAAACTTTAAATTTCATTTATTATTGTCTCTATTTTTATGGTACACTACAGCTTTCCCTCCCTCTAAATCCAGAAAGATTTGTAATAAATAATTGTTAAATCAATATAATAAAACTGCCAACATTTAAACATCATTAGGCATTAGCCATGAGTGTAGAAGGATAACATAAAACCACATCAGTTGAAGCAATGCAGTGAACAATACCTCTTTTTTTTCTAGCTAATTTCAGTAAAACTTGTCATTAAAACTAAATTTTATTTACCTACATATTAAAACAACTATTCCATTAAATAAGACAGAGAGAGAAAGTAAAGTGTTTTTTTTGTTTTTTTGTTTGTTTTTCTTTTTTCTTTTTCCATATGTTAATTTCAACGACATTGACGATGTCTTTAAAGTAATGAACAGACCTTTGGCCACATGAACACAAGGCAAAGCAGTGTTATCTGGATGTTACTACCCACCACAAAGCACTGACAAATTACCCCAGAGCTTCCCTACAACTTTATTCTTTCTCTTACACCCATCTCCTTTCACGGCTTAAAGAAATCAGTGGTACATCAATATGACTGAAGCAAACAATTGCATTTTATTTATATAACATGACCTTATTCCGGTATTTCAGCAATGAACAACTGTCAGACCTTTGAATACAGAAAACAGAAAAACTGACTCTTGATTTCAGAATTTGTCCTTATCTAATAGCTTCTTTTGATACTCTTAGCAAAGAGAAGCCCTTCATATAAGTTTGAGATGGACTATTATGCTGTAACAAAGCACAGAGATTGCAGATATCAATTATTACGCATATTGCAACAGAGAAGTAACTCGCTGGATAGTTATCTTAACGGCAAAATCATAAGCATTCACTTCTAATGAAAGCTTGCCTATCAGTCGTTTTCCTATGACCTCCCAGGTCTAGTCAAGAAGCACCTTCCAAACAGAGGCCCCTTAAATACTACTGTAGCAACATGAAAAGCACTGGAACAAATAACATCTCCTCCTTCTTCTTTTGTACAAACAAAAGGTACTAGGTACTAATGAAACCAGAGGAAACACTTACCATGAAAAATCTTTGAGATTACTCCAGAAGTTAATTCCCCACTAACTGGTCACTTCAGCTCTTTTCATAGTTGAGGGAAGAAGAAGGAGATTTATGGAGAATGGAAGAAAAGGGTGTGCTACGTGAACTGCAGTCCCAGTGGTGCACCACCCGGTGCAGCCCCTAATGCCTCATGGGACTGTGACATAGCTCAAGCTCACTGGTTGTAGCTGCACTCCTCTCTCGTAGCCAATGTGCTTGCTCCCAAACAAAAGCACCTCTATCCTTAGAGGACTGTTAATCTCCTTCTAGGTAAGAAATGGTCAGTAGGAATCTCACTGACATAGAGCTGGAACTGTGCCGTACCACAAAAGCTCTCAAGAAACAGTATAAGCTACTGGTATGAAACTTCATTTGAACAACCAGATGCCTCCTACATTCTTTATCTTTCCATATAGTCTGAAGCTGCACCCGTTGAGAGAACATTACAGTTGCCATGAGTCAAATCATGAACAACCATAGCAAAGTCAGCTTTGGAGAGAGTTTGCTCAAGTGCTGATGAGAAAAGAGAAAAAAAGCTGCTTATCTAAGTTGCTGCCTCTGCATGCTGGAAAATTAAAGAACTAAAATCACTTCCCAGTTGCATGAATAGACGGACAGCAGAATTTCTGAACTAGGCATGTCAGTCTAAACTTCAGCAATTATTCTGGTTGCTTGTCCCTCTACTCTTTTCCCATTATCTAAACCTTGTAAAAAATAAACATCAGTCTATTCACTATCCTCTGAGAGTCACTGTCACATAGATTCATTCATTCTGCAGCCATAGCAAAACAGACTTGATAGAAACAAAAAGACAGACAACATTAGTATATGGAATATATACAAGCCTATATACTCTTTCTTCCCCAAAGAAAATCACGCATCTAAATTTCACTGAAGAATTCTATTGGAGCACATGGGCTTCTTGTCATATAAAATGATCTACAGATTACTTGCACTAATCCATACTTACCAGGCAGAAATGGGAAGAAATATTGTTTTTGCTTCTACTAACATCAGAATAAATACCATGGCTTTATTTCAAAAGAACAATATACCTTACCACAGCATGCAAACAGAATATTAACTAGTCATACAAAATTCAAACGTCTATTTTTGCAAAGTTTTGACATATGTCTGACTGGGATATTTACTGTCTTCTCCGAGCAGCAACATAAATTAATTTCACAGAATCACAGAATCACAGAATTTCTAGGTTGGAAGAAACCTCAAGATCATTGAGTCCAACCTCTGACCTAACACTAACAGTTCCCACTAAACCATATCC
>CM021769.1:13432468-13436910 GCA_011076525.1 Nettapus auritus | reverse complement strand
AAAAAAAAAAAAAAAAAAAAAAAAAAAAAAGGTGGCTGAATGTTGCTGTGTTGATCTCTTGTTTCTCAGTCTACATTAAATTCCTATAGAGTTTTTGCACCAAATATTGCTTCAATGAGAGAAAGTTAAATTATCGTATTTCACTGTCTGGGGGCTAGTATTTTCTCTCTGAAGGCTGATAGGTCTCCATTTTCCAAACAAAAAACAAAGGCAGGTCATGTGTTAAAAATACATATAAGGTCTTCTGCAGAGTGCTTTAACATGCCCAGCAGTATAGTCCCACTTTATTCCTCAAAGAGTAAAATTACAGTGTGTAGCAGGGCTGGCACCATGCTTTCATGCCGTGCAGACATTAGAGCAGAGGGAATAATTCACAATGAATAGTTTAGTCAGTATGCTTAGCCCTTTTTCTGCTTATGGGATATCCATGGGCAGACTGAGGTTTCCTTGAGTTTATTATGCAAAAGAATTCAACAAGATCCTTTTTCCTCTCTAAGTACTTTTAATTGCATGGATTGCTCAGGAGCACTTCTGTGTGAACATTCACCAGTCACTTCTGAGCTTTGTTAGTTATGACTGCTTTGATGAGTCACATGGTGTTGATTTATTTTTCCAATGCGTTGAGAGTGCAAAAACTTCTGGGACACATATTCATGTGTGTGAATCTAAGATCTAGTTTCCATCAATACTAATGTCTGCTGTTCTGAAATTCTCTATGAATAGCCACAATATTAATTTAATCATACAAATGTCCCTAGAAAGCAAACAAAACTAGCAGATAGCATGGTTGATGTGAATCCATTTCCAAATTCCAGTGATTGCACAAGCTTTTTAATAGCATTTACCCAGCTATAGTAGAATTTAGAAATAATGTTGTAGTCTCACTGCACTCCTTTCATTCTACCCTGTGTTTCTTTCTTCTTATGAAGTAGCAGTGAGAATGAAATAAAAGCAAGCCTTCCCCCAGAAAAAAATCCAGTATTAAAGTAAATATCTTTTGAGTATCAAATAGCTAGCTCCCATATATTACAGTTGTACTTGGGAGGTCTAGTTCAGTACCTGCCTGTCTCCAGGATGACAATTCAGTTAAGAAATATATAGGATAATATCATGCTATAGGGACAAAAATAGTTTTGAAACTCTACCCAGGCTTTCTGTAAACAGAGGTACATTTCTTTGAAAGCAAACATTTGCAGTTAAAATGCAGCAGTTTTCCACGCTGTGATACTCCACTCCCAGTTGTAATAGAATACATATAATGGTGTGTAAGAGCTAGCAGGTACAAAAATAGTGAATTGAATTCACTTCAATGTGAATTTCTGCTTCTTAGATACAAGGTGCTACCCTCAAGAACTTCACTGTAGTTGCAGAGTATTACCGGGATATAAACTGTGATCCTCAATACGATTCTCCATGGTTTTCTAGAGAAGATCTGTTGTGTCCCCACACTCGCCTGCCTTGAATATATGTCTAGTTTAAACTATCACAACCTCCTCAGGATCAAAGATGCTCTTCACATTACTTGATTGAAGAGACCACCAGTCTACAATATATTAGAAGACCCCTAGGAGAGTTACCTGGTTTTGAGGACTTAAGTGTCTGTAACCATTGCACCAGTGCTTATATTGACCACATCTAGAACCACATCTGTGTTGTTATGGGCTTTTTCCTTTGAAGACATAGTTATGCTCCCCTTATTGTTATCTACCTGAAGCTGCTATCTATCTGAAGTTAATGTGAATTCTTCACAGCAAAATAAGAACACAAGACCAGGTTCTTTATAACTCTGATTTGAAACCTCCAGCTTGGCACCAGTCTCAGACATCATACTGTGCAACAAGTATCTTGGATCAGAAGCTGTGCATCAGTCATTTGCTGTGATCTGTACACCCTGCAATTATTATGGAATTCATGGCAGATTTTTCTATGGTGACATCACCATTTTAACTTAGTGTTTTGTAGATTTGATTGAGTTGGTCTTTGCTAAGTGAGGCAGTAACCTTTCTTTATCTATGAAACCAAAGCAAAGTGTTGAAAACAGTCACATTTTGCCCGCCTACTTTTTGAAATGAAAGATATGAATTTTCCAGACATGTTGGACTGACAGTGTGACGCTTCTCATGCTCAGGTCATGGCTTGGCTGACCTTGCTTCCTGGCTAGGGGAGATGGTCATTTTGAAAAGTCTGCTTGGAGTTTAGAGATAAACTAAATGAAGGGGAAAAAAGTGCATGCCTGTGAACATTTTAGTATGAATTATTGCTTCTTCATTACATAGGTTTGTGAAGTGAAATCCAGTCCATCAAACTCCTGGCATTTCTTTTGCACTTAAAGTTTTGGTTGTTACTGAATCTGGGCTGCTAAAATAAGTGGACAAAATCTCTATCTAATCAATAGGAGAGCCTTCTGAAAAACCTCCAAAATAATTCTACCTTAAAAATAACTATAAAAGTTTTTGTTCCCTGTAATTTATGTTTCAATGCCTCATGCAGACTGGAACCCCACTGCCAGGAAGAGAGCTAGGTTGTATACATTTTCCAAAGACTCAGCTATCTGAGTCTGGAGAACCTGTTTATAGCCCCTTTGAGTGCTGAACTTCACCGTCTTATTGTTTAACTTAAAACTCATGGATATAATTTCAACACATGGATGTGTTTTGGAAATTGGAAAAAAAAAAAAATCAATCAGCACAAGTGACTTTGGCTGTAACTTCTGGTCTCTATGCAGAAGCAGTAGAGGGCTATTATCATCTGTGCAACCTATTATTAGGGATGGAATGGAAACAAATTTGAGCAAATGTTACTGTCATTTGGCTAAACATCACAGTGAAATCCAAACTCAGGACCAGTTATTTGAGTTTCATGCCCAAACAGAGTTGGATAGATAGATTTCTTCTTGTTCCTTCCAACCTCAACATCCTTTTCCTCTTTCTCTACCCCCATCCGGTAGGACTAATGCATACCTTTCTTCCCATTTCTAATTCTCCTCTGAGCTTCTATCCGCCTCCTATGTGTGGATAGATATGAATGTTCTCTACTTTTCTGCTCCCATCCCCCAAATGCTGTTACTCCTTACTGAAAATCTTAAGGTTCCCATGTTTCTAAATGTTCTGGCGAGTTTTACTACAGCATGCTCTGGGCCCTTCTATTTTTTTCATTTTCTCCCTAATTCTCAGAACACATTCACATACTGATCTTTTTGTGCACTTTAGCTCCATGTCTAAAGTGGCTGTTCTTTTTTATTAAATAGAAGCTCTGCCAAATTACCTGCTCTTAGAGCTGTCCATTCCCAGGTCCCTTACATCCCTTTCCTTCCTCTCTTTTAATGACTTGCAATGTGAAACTGATTTTTTCCTCCTCTTGCATATCTCGTGTACTCCAGCAGGAGCTCAGGAGAGAAAAGTTCTCTGCTGCTAGTCCTGGATCAAGATATCCAGCCAACACCAGTGAGCTGGAGCAAAATCTTGCTCATGTGGCAGGGATATGTATCATAGGGGACATAGAGTATCTGTGCAATCTGATTGACGAATAAAAACTTTGAGAAACATAAAAAGCCTCTAACGACCATTTTTTTCCTTCCCTCCCAGAAGCTTAGGAGTTGACCAGTTTTGAAGACCCAGTTTTAAATTGCAGAGCAATTAAGGAAACAACTGAAAGGTCTATTTATTTTTAAACATTGAAAGACAATATGTTTTCCCTAATCTTATTCGCAGAGGTGAATATTCACCTGAAATAGAGCCAGGCAACAGAAAACTTCTGACCTAAATGATAAATTCTGTCAAAGCATACCTACTGAAAGTAGATTTTGCTGATGGAAATTTCAAGCTATCTTTATAGATATGGCTGTTTCTAGTCCTTGAGGAAAACTAAATTTCATGTTAAAGAAAGGTGTCTTGAAAATACATTTGTCTACCTATCAAATATAATAAGTATGGTGTGCTTTCCCCATGTTTGGCCTATCAATATGTGGCATCCCTAACATATTGGTGACAGTGAATTTTTATCCACCTGCACTTTTAATATTTTAATTGCTTCCCAGGATTTATCAGAAAGGTGAACAGTTTTCACCTGATACATTGCTGAAATTTAATTGTCTCTCTAGAAGTAGGAAATATAAAAAGTATATAATGTGGGTCATGCAACATCCTTCTGAGAATATCCTTCTGGGCATTGGTCACTGCCAATAAATGTTGATTTCAGATGGAAGAAATATAATTATCTCTGTTAAAAAAATATACAATTAACAACATTTGCCATATTGTGGAGTCTAAGTTACCATGGTATTGCCCTGTGCCTAGAATAGGAAATAACTGTGGTATATCCGATTCCATTGCATGGTAATTGCTACTTTTTTACTGACCACCCATGTAGCATTAAAAGTCTCCTGCCCAACTAATTCACCTATTTTAAAGTATATTATGGCTATATTTATTCTCTGTTCCACC
>CM021769.1:13412468-13427468 GCA_011076525.1 Nettapus auritus | reverse complement strand
GAGGGTATGCAATATTTCAGACCTACATTTTCTTGTGAGATGCAGGGCTGAATTTGACTTTATTATCATTACTAAGAGCATGCAAGTTTAAGTTTATTCAGCTGAAAAGGACACAATGATGTTGCTCTTCCCGATATTGAAAGAGTTATATTGGCTTTTATAGGATTTTTAGTGCAGGCTTCTTCATCTGTCCTGGATTTGATAGCTGGGATTTTTTGTTTGTTTTGTTTCTTACCTATTCTCTTTTTAGAAAAAAAAAAAAAAAAAAAAAAATCTGTTTTATCTAAAAGCACATAAAACATATTTACTGTTCATACTGAGTGAGAAATTCCTTCAGATATGGGGGGAGGGGTGGCATGTTAGTGAAGAGAGACAAATAAAGAAAACTTGAACCAAGCCCGTTTGCCTTCTCCTTTTGTACGGTGCATGTAATGTCTGAACTTTTGACTTTAAAGTTTTTTTCTCTGGTATAGTACTGTGGAAAAAGAAAGAAAGAAAGAAAGAAAGAAAGAAAGAAAGAACCAAACAAACAAACAAACAAAGAAAAAATCCCTTTGGTGCAAAGACCAGTCTAAGGCAATACCTGGTAAATGGAATTTTTTTGGGTTGTTGTTGTTTACTCGCATCAGATAAAACACCCACCTTAAACCCGCCCTCTATTCAGTTCAGCAGCACCTCCATACTCCAATAAACCGTTTTCATTCCATCTGGCGTGCGTTTGCTCTGAAGACATTTTCCTGTCAATCTCTCCTGCCACATTAAAAATCTGTCATTACTATTGCATTGCCGCCTGGCTCCTGAGATTTGTCTGACTGCTTTATTGCTCCTCTCATTTTTTTTTTTTTTTTTTCTGCTACAGCCGAGAAGCAGAAATAAAGGTTTGTTGTTGAAACATGGCCGCAAGGAAAGTAGGAGGCACACATCTGTCAAGGTATTACCTTTCTTCAACCAGGGATTAAGGTGTTTTACTGCTCTCGCTACTGAGCAGTCACACTGAATAAATTTTCTCAGTAGAACATAAAAATGAACTCGTACATTTTGAACTGGGTTTCATTCTTTCAAGCCAACCCATATAATTATACAATGGCATCAGCATTCGGGGGAAAAAGAAAAGTCAGAAAGGTTTGTGTGCTCCTCCCCCCCCCACACACATACACTGCAGCACCCTTCACATTTACATTATTAAATGCTTATTAGGAGGGCAGGGCAGAGGACATCAGTATTAGAGAGAGAAATATTTTCTTCTACTCTTCTTTGCTAGAGACCTTGCAAGGTCAAGTAGGGCACAAGGCTTTACCCTATTTTTTGTCTCTGTGCTCAAAAAATATGCCTGGCTTTGTATATTCACTGCTAATTCATAACCAAGTCAACAAAATTGTGATTCCTGAAACATTTTATTTTTAAAGAAACAGGAAATAACATTATCTCCCATGTACCATTCTCATTTCCTCAGTGGTGTTAACTTTACAGTCTCGATTGTACAAATGGAGACAACTTAAAGATTAAACATTATCAGTGCAAGTGTTTGCTACACCAAGACAGAGCATACCAGCCTGTTCTTCTCCACAGTCCTCAGCTGGACACTCCTGCATCATCATCATCTCAGTTTAGGTACATAAAATCTGATAGATAAAACAAAAGGGTTTATCTAACAAAATAAATATTAGGCATAGGTAAATGAAGGATTGGGCCAAATATGTCTGTGAAGAGGGACAATATAAAATGCTTTATGTTTTCTTTCTGAATTAAAAAAAATCCTTCTAAATCTGAGAACGCATAGGAACAGAAGGAATAACTTCAGTATAGAAACCACAAACCACTCCAAACTTTGAGGAAAAAGTAGTTAAAAAGTACTAGATAAAGTCAGAAATCACAGCTCAATCCAAATAAAGGCATCTGCTTCATAACTCCAGGGAACTCTGCAGTGTGTCCCTACCATCGGTTTGACTTGCTTTGTTTTGCCCTAGGGTCTCCATCTCTTACATGCCCACGCTGCATCCTCTCAGGATCCCCTTTGGAGTGAGACAAATACCTCCCACCAGAAATGCTAACTTGTGTCGTTGCTGACTGACATACTTATTTAGCAGCGAGGTAACGCAGTTCAACAGAGAAATGTTAGGACCTGCAGTTCTGCTGGAAAACTGCTGCTTGAACAAAAGCAAATGAGCTATCCAGCAGGTCAGCAGATAATCTGTCACTCACTTATTCTTCACGGTGTCCCAAGAAGGTCATAAATCACCAGGATATTGTTTCAGTACTGTATTCCCCCATCCTTTGATTTCTGCTGGATGCTGGCTACTTTCCACCCATTTCAACCCAGGGAAGACAAGAGGAAAAGGAAACTTTGTGTAAACTTAGAATTCTCTCCCAGATCTAAGTTACATGACTGTATTTACAGCTTTGTTATGCCAGTGCAGCACCTAGAACATGGTGGGTTGGAGCAGAGGCAAAGCTCCACCCCTAAATATTTCCAGGTTTTAATTCTTTAGGGAAAGGGTCTATCTTCTTATTCTGTGTTAGCTTAACACCTCATACAATGGGGAACTTAGGGTTGTCACATTGTGCTTCAGTGCAAATGATAAATAATAATGTGCTTGTGGAAACATGGTTCCTTCAGGCACTCTTTTATGACACCACTCAATGTGCCCCTGTGGCTTAGACCATATTTGCAAGTAGTTGGCCCATAGGAGTAAATATGTAGAGTGAAATAATTGGTGTTGAGGAACACATGTTCTTACTACAGGTCTTTTAGGGGGTACTACTTCAAACTAACAGGTGGAGCATAGGTGTGCATTCTGAGCACAACTTCTGCCTTAATTTTATCTGAAAGAAGCCCAGTTTGTGCTCCCTGATCCTGCTCTGCAATGCAAGCCACAGTGCTCTCAAAACACTGGTGTAAATGCAGCTGGGGCCTTCTGTGGCAGACCTTGTGTTTGCCAGATCGTGCCTGTGACTGATACTACTTCATGTGCTGCCAGGACAGGGTGCTGTCTGGAGGTAGAGAGAAACAGTGCATTAACCTGCTACACCAGGTGAATTCTGCAAAGCATATTTATTTGAGGAGAAAACATTTCCAGATATCAATCAAAAAAGAGAGGTACAGAGAGAAAGGGAAACATACTTTTTTTTTTTTTTTTTTTTTTTCCCCCCACAAAAGTACTGTCATTAACTTTGTCTACATACGACCCTCAGAGAACTGGAAGCCCGTTGTACTGTTACACTTTACTGTAAATTCAGATTATTTGCAGAGAGTTGTTTATTTATTTATTTTTATTTTTTTTAGGTCTTTCAAGTTGAAGTTTCCATTTTTTCCCCCAGAAATGAGTTTGTTGGTGATGGCCCTTTATCTACTGACTCCTTCTCGCCCAGGGTGCATAGTTCAGAGTTAAGAATGCTGTCAATGGCTGTAGCTTCATTTGCAATGCCTGATTGAAGTAGGTAACTGCTTTATACCTTGGGTGTGTTCAAATTACATATCAGGATATAGATCAAAGCTGGCAAATGGCCTCTTGCCAATATACTTTTAAAAAGCTGTTCATGATTGTAGAAGACAACTATAAAGGGCCAAATTTTCAGAAAACATAAAACTAGTGAGGGTCATTTGGAGAACCTCAGAGTTGTTCTTTTTCTTAAACAAATAGCTACAACCACTGTTTTTGTTTGTTTGTTTATTTATTTAAACAGAAATACAAATGAAAATAGCTGAAAGTAAGGGATCTCCAGGCTTCATTAATCTCAGGCCTCATTAAACTGGCCACTGCTTGATTTTAATTACCCAGGAAAAACATAATATTTTCCCATGGATGAGGAACCTTCACATCCAATCAAAACATCCTGAAGCTTGAGTATGAATATGCATATTAAATATGCATATCTTCCAGTCCACACAGAGGATTTAATGGTTAATGTGTATCTGGGATGAGGATTTGGGCAGTGCAGTTTGATCTGGTTCTTGGGGTTGTCTGTCTAAACATAGGTGCATCTCTTTCAATCCGGAAGTGAGTGGGTTATCAAAGCTTTGCATAGAGTCCCAAGGGAACAAGCCCACTGCAAGTGTTATCTTCATTCTGAGAACTGACTCCAGATACACAGGGCTTTAATGAGTCAACGAATTTCACTGCCCACAACTGATTGACACTTCCTCTCAAAAAAAAACAAAACAAAAACAAACAAAAACACAAAAAACAACATTAATTTAAGCTACCCTCACTTGTGTTCCACCCCCTCCCCCCCCATACTCTCATGCCAATTAGCACAGTGCTAGTCCCTGGTCAGTGCATTTAGGTCATCCCATCTTCACCTATTTTTGTTATCTTGGATCCATAAACTTAAGTTAGACCCACCTCATGTGTGTATAATTAATGAAAGCCCTTTCTCTCAGTAAAACTAAACATATTCATCTTTTTCCTTCCCAGTATGAATGTGGAATTCACTTAGTCCACTCTCATACTTGTCCTTACTATGCCTCTCCACAGAGTTCTGTCAGCCAGTGCCAGCTACCTAAGGACAGAAAACAGCTTGTAGTGAGGGAAGAAGGACAGAGAGAGTGTGTTCAGCCAGTAAACTTGGGAGGAAAGTAGGGGCACAGTCTCCCAGGGAAGAGTCTGCAGTTATCAAAATGGGATTCAATTTCTTCACTGATAAAAGTAGCAGCTGCTTAGCCTGCCTTCTTCTTGTACCACCTGCTTCTGTGCAGGATGTCCAACACCTGAACCAGAACTGTATAGAGTGAGGAAGTGTCATCTCTTCTGTCTATATCAGCTGAGCCTTTTTAACATCAATACCACTTTATCGCACTCAGACCATACAGATTTTATCAAGGGAGTTACCATTACCGTTAGTTCCAGCCACTCCAGCCAGTGTGGCACCCACTTCCATGTTTGTTCACAGATCTGTTGAGATGACAACTACACCCATCATTTGAATACAGCAGGATGGACAGAAAGGCAGTAGCAAAAGGAAAAACTCACTGATCCACATAAAGCTTTGAGAGAGCTGTTTTCTATTGTGGGCCTCTCATATGAGCATAGGTGCCCTTTGCAGGATCTACACACTTTTACTCCCCATCTGTAGAACCTGGGAGGACAGCACATCCTCTGCCTGTGTCCTCTCAGGTGCTGTTGTCACATGTGCCCAGGAGTTGTAGTCCTGGCATAGCAACTTGTACTTGGGAGAGCGATGTGGGAATGCTCCCAACAATGTCACTGCCCACATTCTTACAGTCTTATTCACATATTAAAGCATCTTCTCATGTCACTTAAACTCTTAACTGCTATGGAAGAAGTACCATAAATGATAGGCGCAGAGAGCTACAGATAGCTTACTCCCAGGTCTGCTTGCTCCTACAGAGTGTAAACCTGGTGCGTGTCTTACCTTTTGTGCCTCCTTTTGCTCCTCTACTACTGTGTTGCTTCTAGGCTGAGGACAACATCCAAGAAGGAAAATCTTTCTCCTTGTAAAGAATTTGCAGAGCTGCTAAACAAGGCTCAGTGCTGCACATTAGAAAGCTACTGCAAGCTACTTTGTAAGCAAGGTGGCAGACATCTAACAGCACCTTCCAAGGGAAGTTGCATATGACCTTTTTGCCCAACATAAATCAAAAGTGATACTGACATTTTTCATTGATCAAAAACTATGGGTTTGGGCAATTAACTTCTGAAAGAATTCCAATTCAAATTGTATGATTTTCGTCATATCATTTTTTCCCCTCAGTTTCACTCACAATGCCCAGACTGTCTTCCTGACAGGTCATGTTGGCTAACAAATTAAAACCAAAAAAACTAAAACTGCTCAAACTTCCTGGACACAATAGGTAACCAGGTGGAGTTGGAAAGGCCAGAGGTGTATTCTCTTGTTAAACCTTTTCTGCACTCATCCTATGCCACTGACAATAGCTAGTCCAACCCCCTCCAACAGACCATACTGCACATAGCTTTCAGGATGTATTTCTTTCTGCAAGCCACTGAGTATTTTTGAACCCAGAGCAGCATGAGGCTCTTTGAGCCCTTTGTAGGATGCTTTCGCTGTCTTCTACAGGTAGGCCCTATTGTCCACTCTGCCCAAACATTTATGGATTACCACACAGGGTCTGCAAGGATAGATTGGTTTCCTCTTCAGAAAACCCATGTAAAGTGAAAAAGCCCTACTGGCCACTCTTATCTCTGTAACTGTGTGTGGCAATAGCAACCAGTTCTAGTATGAAGGATAAGAGCTCTTAGCCCGGAACACAGTGGTAGAGTGACTGCCCTTGTATCTCAGCTCAGGCTAAAATTAGCCTGGAAACCCTGAGGTCAGCTTACCTAGGGAAATGAGCCCAACACTGTGACATTTCCCTTTAGAGGACGACTGTAGCACCTCAAGAGGCACCGGGGCTTGGTAGTTGTTTATCTGTACTCTATGATGCTGTGTCCTGCAGGGCATATTAAAGTCCATGAAATAATGATGAAGCAGAGGGATAATTAAGAGCCACAATGACATTGATCTGCTGAAATTTCAGAGGGAGCTCAGGGCACATGGGGAGACTATCCATCTTACCTCACACAGGGCCAGCTTGATTGGCCTACTGAGTATTGCAGATGGCGAGGCTCCTCACCTGTGGCCAGGAGGGCTCCCAGTGCAGCAGCCCTACTGGCTTTACGTCTCTGCAAAACAGGAGGATGGGGAGAAAGTGGTCACAGCTGCCAGTCTGTCCTTATAGAGCAGCACAGAAATCATTTAAAGGTACAGATCTGCTTTCTACTTCTTGTTCTTTTATCTGGAAATGGTAAAATCTGTATTTTTACAGAAATACAGTTTGTTATACTAAGAACTATAGGTTTTTGGACTAGTTTGCTGTATTAATTTGGTCATCTTTTAGCATTAATTCACAACTAATTTTCTTGGTTAATCCATTTTGCATTGGTTTACTTTCTTCTTCATTCAAAAACTCCAGGGCATCCTCCACATCCACCTCCAACTCTACATGGTTTCTCATTTCATTTTCTAATCCACTGAAACTAAATGAAAGTTAACTTGAGGTCAGTGATTTTCCCTCAGATAACAGGCTCTCCTTCTTCAGTTTTGACTGAGTATTGGGATAATTTCTCAACCTGTAGCTTAAAGATTATGGGTTTCAAGCTACTTCAGAAGTTGCCTTTACGTCAAAGAAGTGAGAAGCATGGAGCTCACTAAATTAATGGTGGTGCCATAGCTTTCTATGGTAGTCGGCATCTTCTATACCTCATTATGTAATCACAGATTTTTACTTTTTTTTTTTTTTTTTTTTTTTTTTTTTTTTTTTTTTTTAAATCCCAGCCTATTTTTTATTCTTTGCTTCCTCCCACTTCATTTGCTACTGACGGCTGCTGCTAGTTTCCTTACCTCTCTCAGAAAGGAAGTAGGTTAAGAAGAACCCTATCAGATTAAGGCAAACATGTGGGCCCTACTGAGAAATGATGCATCTTACAATAGTACCAGAAAAACAGCTTACTTTGAAGGCTAAATTGCTAAATATATCCAGAGACTTCTGTAAGCAGAAAGCAGCTGTCTTCTGCTTGTTTTCAGTTGTTAGACTCCTGATGTCCCAGATAACACACAGTCTCATAAAGGGTCGAAATTGATGCAATCAGGATAATGAAATCACTCTGACAAGGCTGCAGTTTATGCTCAGTTTATAATTAGGAGTCTGCTGTCTCAGGTTAAGATATTGTGAAGTTCCACTGAATCGTTAAGCTATTCAGAACATTGTGCTGCTACTGAAGTAGGAAAATATAATGTCCTAAAAATATCCTCATATAAACACATTAGAAATAGAAGGATGGGAAATCCGGGGAAAAAAAAAAAAAAAAAAAAAAAAAAAAACTGCTAGAGATACTACAGGAAAATGATAAAACTTTGTCCTATTTAGTTTGAACCTTAAAAGGAATTATTATCTTTAAAAATATAGTGAACCAGAGCTTCAACTACTATGGGTTTCATCTATGTTAGGGTGATTTTTACGAATCAAAGACTGTGTGGTCTCTAAAAGAGGTGAGAACATCTTTTACAAATCTACTTTTTATTCCTGTAAAGATAAAAGATTCCTTGTATTTTCTGATCTGGACAGCAGATTAATACAGAATTTTGATTTTGGACTGAAAATAATTCTGCTGGCTTCTCTGCACATATAGAATTATCTGTCTTCATGGGCTTGTTTGTACACATCTAACCAAGATGTCTTTTTCCATGTCACCATTTTCAACCCAGAGAACATCTAATTTTTTCTCAAATCTGTACATATTATTCAACTCTGAATGCTCAGGTGGCCATGAAGGCCAACAGCATCCTGGCCTGTATAAGAAAGAGTGTGACCAGCAGGGCTAGGGAGGTGATCGTCCCCCTGTACTCGGCTCTGGTGAGGCCGCACCTCGAATACTGTGTTCAGTTTTGGGCCCCTCGCTACAAGAAGGACATGGAGGTGCTTGAGCGAGTCCAGAGAAGAGCGACGAAGCTGGTGAGGGGCCTGGAGAACAAGTCCTACGAGGAGCGGCTGAGGGAGCTGGGATTGTTCAGCCTGGAGAAAAGGAGGCTCAGGGGTGACCTTATCGCGCTCTACAGGTACCTCAAAGGAGGCTGTAGCGAGGTGGGGGTTGGTCTGTTCTCCCACGTGCCTGGTGACAGGACGAGGGGGAATGGGCTTAAGTTGCACCAGGGGAATTTTAGGTTGGATCTTAGGAAGAACTTCTTTACCGAAAGGGTTGTTAGACATTGGAACGGGCTGCCCAGGGAAGTGGTGGAGTCCCCATCCCTGGAGGTCTTTAAAAGTCGTTTAGATGTAGAGCTTAGGGATATGGTTTAGTGGGGACTGTTGGTGTTAGGTCAGAGGTTGGACTCGATGACCTTGAGGTCTCTTCCAACCTAGAAATTCTGTGATTCTGTGATTCTGTGATTCCCTAACCCCCAGCACAGTTGCCTAGAAGACTATGAATTTCGTACATCTCTCCCCTACAGTGAGAAGGTAGAAGTATTCCCATTACTACATGCTATCAGGTTAAAAAGCTGATATAACATCATAACTCATCAAAGAAGAAACTTGTTAAATACTTGACTGAATAATTATCTGTGCTGATATTACATTGAGCAGACTTTGGGAGTCTCCTAATCTGAAAAAGCTTGATACCAGAACTAAATCCTGTGCAATGCTATTCTACTTTGAGTGTGTTCATCAAGAGGCAGATTCCAAAATTATGCATGGGCTTTTTTATTATTATTTATTTATTTTTATTTTCATCTGAATTTGAAGTTGAATACGTTGATAAGCTAAATATTCTTACTTTGTGTCTGCAGAGAAATGTAGCATTTTTTGTCTTTCCATCCTTTTTATTAACTTATGTTTATCATAAGTTACATGAACCAGATGCAGACCTGAGGTACCTAAATATAATTTCAAGTTTTTCCAGTACCACACTCACTCCCATATGTTAGGATATGAACCCCATTCACATGTTATGTCCAATATTGTCAGCCTTCAAAATTCAAAAGTCCAGAATCAGCTCCCAAATGAACGTGAGACTGGTGTAGAAATCACAATATTTTAAAAGCAAATCTTAAATATTAGCTTTAAAAAAAAAATTATGATAATAAAAAATTTATCTTAACCTTCCAGTGTTCTTTTTTTTTTTTTTTTTTTCAAACTGTTCTTGGCAAACTGGATGAGAAATGCTCATATTATTAAAATAAAATAAAGGATTTTTATTTATTTATTTATTTTTAATCCTATGGGTATTAATAACAACATGAAAAATGGCATGACTCCTGATGAAAGCTGGAAAATTGGCTATACTGCCTATTTAGCTATCCTCAGTGGAAAGACTTGCAGCATTGACTTCTGCTATGTGTCAATGTTTATTTCTTCTTAGAGCAGAGTGGCCTGGAATTAGGGACCTGGTTTGTAATTAATAGTCAAGCTCGGTATTTTGGGTGGTTTTAGGTGCTGTGCTGTGTCCATGTTTTTGTATAGAGCTGGCTAAGGTATGCTGAAGGTGCAAATTTCTTTCAGTGCAATTAGCCTTCTGCTTTCTTTTTGCTGAAGTACCCAGACTCTTCCATTGGCAGTGTACACCATGTGTTCATAGCTGGTGAGGACTTCTCTAAAAATTTTGTTAATCAGTTCACAGAGTGAACAGATTTTTGCATGGACACTAAAATATAAATTTATACAAGCATATTCATCTCTCAGTATCCTGAAAAAGATTTTTCCAAAATTAGCATAAACATTAAGTTCTCATAGGTCATGTTATGTCACCTGGAAAATAACTTTCAAAATTAGAGCCTGCTCTATAAGGTATTATATGTGGTTTCTTGCTGTCCTTAGAATGAATGAAAGCATATACTATGAGGGCCAAATCTGATTGTGCTGCACAAAAAGAAGCAGAAACCTCAGTTATCCAGGGATGAGAGGTAACTACAGCCTTAGCTGGAGTGCTACTAGTACACAGAGACATAAATTGCCTCCAAAAGGACTGGTAAAAGACTGGTAAAAATCAAGGTTTCACCTTTGCAACACCTATTTCTCTCAGGAGGATTCTGTCAAAGTACCGGATTTTCTTGCTGAGTCAGCCTGAGTGCCTCTGGCAATGGCCTCTGGAGAGAAACACCTCAACATATCCTTTGAAATGAAAGCTCCAGCTGCAGAAGTCAGATCTTTCATATACAATTTTCTGATATACTAACCAGGCTTCATATCAATTCTAGAGTCCCATGACACCTTATGGCTTTTATTTTATCTGTCACACTAGTTATAAATCAAGAAACAGCCAACTGTTTATATATTTTTGCTAAATCAAATAAATTAACTAAAAATGTAGTAAAAATATATATTTTGACAGTGATTGTTTAAGAATTTAGAGTAAACAACAGAAATCAGGAGATCTTAGTCCTGCTCTCTCATAGACTGATGTTAAGGCCATGGTTAATCACTGTATTTCTCTTTGATTTAGAAAGTCCCCACCTGTAAAATATTTGCAGAGGTTCCAAAGAGATATTAGATTCATGATAATTTTGAGGTATTACAGAAATAATTGTAATTATTGCCAATATTATTTACATACATTATTATTTTTAGGTTTAACTTTGCCTTACTGAAAATGCACTGAGAAAAGCACAGCTTTACATCATCACAAGGAGTTTGCTGTCTAGCCAAGCTGGAAAGTAAAAAATAGGAAAAACAGGAAAGGAATTATTACACACACAGGGAACTGCATAATGTTATACAAATGCCATGCAATAGCAGCAGTAATGTGTGAAAGATCCATGGACTGGGCATCACCAAGCTGAAGTCCCAGTCCACAGCTTCAGCCTCCAAAAAACAACTTTCCCAAAATTTGGACTCTTAGACATCACCCTTCTGACAGAAGTGCATAATATTTCATTGGCAAGTGTCATGGGTTTAACAACTTAATTGACTGCAGGGGTATCAGGGAGGAAATTGTGTTTACTGTATGGATAAGGCCAAGTTCCCCTGGTGCACAGTGAGTCTCTACTGCCCAAAGGAATTCTCTGTTCATCCCATACCACCCCTGCGTTACCTTACCCTGGCCCACTGTCCTCCGCACAGTGTATTGACAGGAATGTGAGCTTCCCTCATGAGATCATCAAGCTCAGTTCTTAACTGATCTGAGAAACCAGTCTGAACTACTTCTTTCTTCATCCTACAAATCAGTCCCTGTGGTTAAGGGAACCCCCCAACCCCCCACCCTCTCCCCCTGCCCCAGACATGGATGAAGGACTGAGAAAGAGGTGAACACACATCTTTGGGGTAATCTGTACTTCACACAGAGCAGTGTTGTGTTTGGTACAATCTCTTAGGTGTGCAAGAAATTATGCCAATGAAAACCAACGTTTATCAATATGCTCTGATCCTGGCTGTGGTGAGATGCAGAGATAAAGGAAACAGGATGACAAAGACACCCAGATGGGAAATGAACCTGTGTATTTCTCATGGGAAAAAGTATTTCAGTCATCCAGGCAGAAGCCTAGCCCATGGAAAATAAATAAATAAATAAATAAATAAGCAAATTTGTTCTTTCCACCTATTATTCTAAAATAAAAAAAAAAAAAAAGGAAAAATGTATAAAATAAGCATATTTTTAATCATATAATTTTTCACAAATTATTTACTACATTCAAGTTTCTTATGAGGAAACCTTTTTAATATTTAACAGCCATATACTTCCCCCCAAAGTATTTCCTGGTAAACTGAAGTCATTATTATGTAAAACTCCCACACAGTTTATTTTAAAAATATCTTTAAATACTATTAAAGAACAATCATTATGTAGGTTTATATCTTATGAGTGGGAAGCAGAAATCCTCAATTAATCATATGATTCCTACAAGTGTAATGACACAGTGATCAACTACCCTAATATCAAAAAGTATATGTCCACTGTATATCTGTTTTGCAGACAGTTTCCTGCCTTGAAATCTACATAATAGGTGTGTTGTGGCAAGTATAATATACTATTTAATTTTCATCCATTGTCAATAGCCAGGCACACATGGTCTGGTGTATCAGTTTTCCTGCTTCTTGCTGCTCCCTGGCCAATCAAATAAAGTGACTAGAAACTCAAGGATCAACTTCAGAGAAATGTTGACAGATATACAGAACTAGATATTTTAATTATTTTATCGTCATTCACTATGTTTTTTTTTTTTGTTTTGTTTTTTTTTTTTTTGGTTAAAAGCAATTAAAATATTTTCAGTTGGGTAGTGCTTTGCAGAGGGAAGTGACAATAGGACATTTCTGAGGAAAGAGAAGGATTGCCAGTGATATGGAAAAAACACCATGGAGATCAATATTTAATCTATAATTATGGATGTACAGTATGTACTGTGCATTTTTTATATTTAACTTGGCTTTTACTATTGCTCAGTAGGAGGGGAACAGATACTGAGAGCCTTGGATAGCAACCATAAGAAGCACGTTTAAGTACACATATTTTCAGGAGACCTGTAAGTATGCGAAGGAAGGACCGTAGTCTCTCTAATATTTTTTTCATGTTGGGAAGACTGAGAGCTTTACCTGGGAGAATTAATTTCAGATAAAAAACTTGTAAAAATAACTTCCAAAGTTTATGCTGCATAGTGTTATGACACATATTAAAAATATATATTTGTGTCATCCTATACTTGACAAAAGAAACAATGAGCAATTCACTTTTCACAATGGAAATACTGATCATATAAAGAGTTATAAACAAATACAAAGTCAAACTTGTGCATGGGAAAGCCCCCATTCTCTTTGCTGTTTTCGGTCAGGAAATGTGCAGGTAGTACAGACTAATTCTGCTCAACCAGTGCTAGAAGATATTACAGTATTCCTGGCAGCTCATATTCATCATGAGTTTAACAATGCTTTGAGTGTATGCATATACAAATCTCTGTGTATGTGCTCTTATATGGGCATTTATATGCCACATTCAGGTTTTTCTGAAGGCCTTTGAAGTTAGCTGACCAGAAAACATTAGCCACAAGGGGGATAAAAATTATTTTAAGAGTTTAAAAATTATATTATCAGGTATCATCTGCTTGCTAATGAAGCTTCAAAGTTATTTCCAGGGCAGAATTCTGCAGATTGCTCCAGAGAAAGAGTCCAATGGTCTATCTAAAGACCTCATTCCATCATTAATGAGTGCTTAACCCCAGCATATTTGAACTTGGACTACATGACCAGTAGTCAATTTTCACTAACAGTTTTTTTTTTGATCCTGAAAATCTGTAGCCGTGTCATCAGCTCCTTCTTAATTATACTGTATTCTTTACATCTGTCCTGCTAAATAACTCTAATTGAAATAGCACCGGCGTGAATTTTCGTAATGTTCCCCCCAAGACATCCCGAAAGTGACTCACATGAGAAAACAGACTGAAGTCACAGCTGGAAGCACGTCAAGGATCATTTCCATTTTTACATGATTAATTTGAATTTAATATCTTAAATCAAAACCTGATTAATTTAAATAAAATTTTGATGGTGCCCTGCTTCTAATATACATTGCAGTAATTAGATTCAGCTTAATGTGATTTTTTTACATAATTAAAAAAAAGAGTAAGTCAAGTGTAACAATGCAGAGATGGTAGAAATCTGTCCATATATACACATATACATACACAGACACATACATATGGGATTGTGTTGAGACATTGTGCAGGTACAGGAAAGATCACAGCTGGATGGCTGTGTTATAGATGAGCTTTTGGCCTTTGTAGAATATTCCACTTTTAACTTCACTGCAGAGTGAATCAATGCTTTAAAAATATATGTACACAAAAGAAGGAAAGCTGTAATCAGCATCAGTACAAAAGTAAAATTATAGCCAATGGAATAACCTAGGTCTACTGAACAGTTTTGCTGTTGTTGTATTTGTTTGTCGTCATTGTTGTTTGTTTTTTAAGAATTAAATATGTATATTCTATAAATGAACTTTATTATTATTATTATTATTATTATTATTTCCTCACCCCCCCAAACATCTGCAATGTAATATTTATTGCAGCTCTTAAGCTGTTGTTGTTCAAGGCACAACAGTTCTTTATAAAATAAATTGTTACTGCATTTTTATAGTTGCTCCCCCTGCCTGTCTCTGATTTTATAAAGTGTTCCTGTGCACTATGCAAGTAATACAGTAAGCAAACAGCAGCTCATATGTGTTAGGATCAGATGAAAGCTGTCTGCACTACATACCTGACCATTTACTGATGCTGGCTGTGATCAGTGACTGGGGCTGAACATGGCCAGTGCTAGGGAATGAAACTTTGCAAGCCATACTGAAGGTAGCAGTCACAGCAATGTTTCAGATGTTACCAGCTTCTTTGCAGGAGAACAAATTACTAACATAAGCTGAGCAGTGGGTTCATCTGCAGCAGTAGATGGAGCTTCAGTGAAGGCACGCAACAAAATTATGCAGGTTGGCTAGGAAAGCCACAGATGGAGTAGATTTTATTATTATTATTATTATTATTATTATTATTATTATTATTATTATT
>CM021769.1:13401100-13412458 GCA_011076525.1 Nettapus auritus | reverse complement strand
ATTATTATTATTATTATTATTATTATTATTATTATTATTATTATTATATGGACTTGGGCTTCTTTTCCATTTATGTCTGAAGATTGATGTAAAATTTATATTTGTTTAAGGCTAAAACATCCCATTCATTACTGTAAGTTAGGAATGTCTTAAGTCAAAAATAAAACAAAACAAAATAAAATGTTGTCTTTAAGTATGGAAAAGAAAATTAGGTATAGCCTTGTCCTAACTGACCAAATGGAACATCAAATTATGCTTTATTATTTATGTCTTCAACAAGAGAGTGAAGCTTCATCATGACTTTTCACCACAGAGTAATCCTAGTAATCCCTTGACTTCACTGGGACTCTTCACCAGTTTTAAAACACTGAGCATGTGCTTAGCTAGTAGTAAATCACTATTAAATAACAAAGAATGAAGAAGAGTAAAAAACTCCTTTCCTGCCTGGGGCTAACTGCTTGCAGGGAGGTACATGCATGGTTCACTTTTTTGTGAAGGCATATAAAAATCATTCAGGTGTATTTGATAACATCCAGTTTTCCAAAAGCCTTTACATAAACTATGTTATAAATACTGTGTTTTGGCACACTATTTTTAATTTTAATATTTCTTTGAAACATTTCTTTATTTTTGGGGGAGGATGATCTTTGCTGGTAATTCAGACATATCAAATAATCAGAACATCATCCTCATCTTAAAAAAAAAAAACAGAACAAAACAAAGAAAAAAAAGAAAAGAAAAAAAAATAAACAGGGGGTAGGTTCAAGTCATAGTGTTCAGCCAGCAAAGTCAGGTAAAATGCTTTTCAACAGAAATAAGAAAAGGTTCATATTAGAAATTGAAGAACTGGCCAACAACAAAGAGAAAGTTAAAAAAAAAAAAAAATCAGAGAGAAGGCAAGGAAACTGATTTTTCAAAGTGACAAAGCAGGCTCAGTTGTGGAAAAGATGTTATGTGTGGTGATTTACAGCAACTATGTCTTGTTTTCAGGCTTTTAATGATCTTCTCTCATTATTGAAATCATCAAAATGATCCTTCACAATTTCATTCTCATGCAGCATCAGAACCTTAAAAAGTACCAGTCACCATCACAGCAAGGTTGTGTGTCATCATATTTGGTCTCCTGAAGTTTACCAGCATATTACATGTGGATTACTGGAAATGTGTAGATGCAAATTAAATTTCTTCAGTTTGACCAGTCAGTCCTTGAAGAGTGTTAGTCCTGTGGATTATATAGACAGAAGCTGGCAAAGTTGAATACTGATTCTAAGAATGCTTATTTATTATTCATCACAGACAAGTAACAATAATAACGTGACACTTTTTATCTCACAGCTAAAACTTTTGATGACAATCAACTCTTTTTTTCCTTCTAAATTTAGATTTCTCTTTACATCAGCTACAATGGAGCCCAAAAATAACAGCATAGTTACTATCTGGGGAGAAGGTACTTTACTGCTTATATTCTTATTTCGAAGTTAAAGTCAAAACAAAATTAATCGGGAAGGGTTATCTATAATGAATCACCATTCATTTAAAATATATATATATATATATATCTTTGCCAGCAGCAGAAGAAAAGTACTTTCAAGCAGTTACATTAGACTATAGACTCCAAGGAGAAGATTACAGATCTTCCATATTCAGCAACATGAGTCAAAACGCTTAGGAACTAGTCCAACTTTTTTTTTTTTCTTTTTTTTTTTTTTCTTTTTTTTTTTTTTTTTTTTTTTTTCTTTTTTTTTTTTTTTTATTATTATTATTATTACAAGGCAGCAGGGATTGCTTTTTGTATAGGCTATGATTTAGATGGCTAATTGAAAGTAAGCAGTGGTGAGCTGCTTCCTTGGTAAAATACTACCAAGACAATCTTATCTGAGTTTACAGAGTTATTTTCAATTTGTAAATGCTGTATTCATTTCTACCAGATAAAACACCTTTAAAAATCCTAGATCCAGGCATGACTGGATTGCTGTTGCAATTGCTCTGCACTGTTTCACCCCACACAAATGCCTTCCACCCCACATATATATAAATTTTGTTCCCCTCTGAATAGTTTTACTATTAAATAAAAAATACAATCCATTTTATGGTAAATAAATTTAATGATATACTGAATCCTCATAACTTTGAGTTGATGTCATCCTGCCAGTTACCTGCTCAGCAGAGAATCTCCCTCATTAGAGCCTACACCTTTTAAAATCTCACCTTTGCAAATTTATCTCTTGCTTATAACACAAAGAAAATCTCAGGCTTTGTTTCACCATTATAATAGATGTAAATTAATGTTTTGTCATTGTTTGTTGCTGTAATCATAGAGGCAAGTATACATTCCTAACAGCTATCCTATTTTCAATTTTCAAAGCATACTGTTCTTAATCTCATGAGGCATCCTGTGGTCCTAGATATGAATTTAAAAGGTAATTAGACCAGTGTGGGGGGTTCTCCATGAGACAGAAAAAGCAGGCTCCTGCCAGGTCCAGAGGGGTCTTTAAGAGGTCCCAGGCTGGACACAGTTCTCGTCCAGTTTATTACTTGTTTCTATTGTGTGAAACAGCTTATTTGTTCATGTAAATTTAAATCGTGTTGAAACTAGTCGAAGATTTTTTTATTACTATTATTTTTTGAAAGGTCACAGAATTGCTTTTGTGACTGGCACAAAGCTTTTTCCCAATAATTTTTACAGTCAAAGAGATAGTAAAAGAAACATTGATAAAAGTTTTAATGTATCTCTGGTGGGTGGCAGTAATTTTAAATATCATAAAATCATCATTAAGTCATTTATGTAAATGAAAAGTACTTGGCAACTATTTATATGGCAAGAAACTTCTGGTTTCTCTGTATCTCTGCTTTGTTTTTCTCTTTCATCTTTTCCCCTTTTGCTGGCTGTAGCATTGTGCATATTGTAAGGTTTTTGTGAAGACTTTCTACAGGAAAGGATGAGAGGATCACATACCTGTGGGAAAGAGTGTGCAGTGAGGAAGTAGTGATGGGGCAAGGTTAAATTAATCTCTCTTGAAAAAATGCCCAAAGGTTATTTCTATAATCTGAAAGCAATGTGGTGTATTGGTGAGCTTTAAGCAAATTTGGGAGAGATTTAGATTTATGTGGGTTTGGATTAGATGGCTTGTTACCCCATCCCCAGTCTCATCGTTTGAAATCTGGATCCAGATCTGAGTTTTGAGGCTTCAGCCCAATTGAAATTTGCATCATATGAATTTCAGTTTGAGTTAACGGCTGGTTTCAAACACGACCATAAATCTCTCTTCAAAGGGAAGGGAGGGTAAAGGATCTGAGCACTCACACAGGTTTTACTTCCCAAAATTGCCATCTTGAGCACTTTCTGTGCAGGAAAAAAAAGGACAGTTTGAGCTAAACTGGTTCTATTTGCCCATATGTCTAATAATATTTAAGGGCAGGTTCTGCCCTCAAGTCGTTTTGGTAGGCAGTTTGAGCACTCAGTCTTGGGAAGATTCTGTCCCTAAATGTTCTCAATTCACAACACATTGTTACCCTCCCACATGTACATTCAGGCAGAGAAACAGAATGGTGAACCTCCCCCAGTGGTTTTAATGCAAGTCTGTTGAGTCACATTCTCCCCGTTTTTTGGATTGAGTTAGCGGTATAGGATTTGTTTTGAAGGTGATAAAGATGCTAGGAAAGTACAAGGAAAATTTTGTTCCCAGATCAGTAGACCAAACCTGAACTCCATCCCCACACTTGCACATAGAGGCTGTCTCTAAAGCCTTAGATGCAACTAGTCAGTATGAAACATTAAGCTCAGGGACTTAAATAGATGGCTACAGAGCCAGTTTACTTAGCCTGTTGCTGTCTACCAGGCTGCATCTCCACCTGCAGCCTCCTGGAGGGGAGTCTGGGAGTGCACAGAGCTAGCCAAGGCTGCTACGATGAGCTTCAGTACATCTTTGTAGATTGCATAGGCTACTTATAGACATGGTAGCACAGGATTTATGTCATTCTCTAGCTCCTTAGCTAGTTCTTTGTCCACTGCCCCTTGTTGAGTAGAGCTTTTCTGCCACCAGGAAGGAGGGGCCAATATATAACTATAGGAAGTCTGTCTGAATTTGTGTTTCCATACACAACATGAACTCTGAAGGCTTATTCTGAGCTGGAATTCTCTTGAAGCTTTACACCACACACTCCTGACGGGAAATTAAGATGGCACCACAATTTCTGCTTTCCTACAGAACCTTCCTTGAAGCTTTCATTGAGGATCACTTCCCATAAACACATCGCAAGAATACATTTTAAAGAAATTAGAAACTATGGTACATCAGGGCAGACATTTGTTTTAATTGAATTGAATTATTTATTTACTGAAAGCCTGTATTGTTCATAATGTTTAGGGTGCCAGTCTCTTCTTGTTAGATTTTTAACAATGAAAACAGAAATCATTTTAAGGAAGATATTCCTGACTTTTGCCCAGCTATCAAGAATAGATTATTTATTTATTTATTTATTCTACCAAGTAACTAGAAAACGCTGGTGACAAGAATCCTGCATGAAACTAGAGAAGAATTTGAGTAGATTCAAGTTGTAAAGTAGTTGAAATATAGGTCGGTGACTTTGCAAGGGTTATAAGCAGTCTCAGTAGAAATAACAAGAAATTTAGATCATAATAAAACCTAATTTTCTGATATTTGGTACCATAGCTAAAGTACAAAATAATATAGGAAATAATAAATAATAAAGAAAAGCATAATGTCCATCCAATGTGTGACCTAAGAACTGTTAAAACTGAGTTTTGGTAAACCTGAGGTCTGACTAGTCCACTAAGTCAAAACTGGAGAGAGGCAGAAACTGTAAGGTATCTTACAAATTCATTAAGAGTTAGCTGCCAGGGCTCAGCATGAATTTGCCCTACTCAGAGGGGTCCCCACCAAAGCATATTTTGCTGTTTGCCTCAAAAAAATTTTCATCTGCCCTTGACTCTCCCTGATATTAAAGAGATTTCAGCATAGATGCACCAAAATTTGCTTCCACACTCCAGACATCAATAGCAGCCCAGTTCCCAAGGTAAGCTGTTACTTCCTTTTCAGTGATGTTCTCAACTAGGCAAAAGCATAACTAGTGACATGAAATAATCCTTATTGTGGATTTGCCATTATTCCCCATAGTTGTATCAGAACACCATCATACCATCCATAACAATGCTAACAAAACTTATGTGGATGAGGCTGACCGTTGTCTACACTGAAACCAAAATGGGTGATCTCAAAAATGCAAAGGTAGAAAGAAGGCTACTGAGTAGCACTACAGCATTTTGTTCCCCCCCATACACTGTGTTAAGTCTGGCTAAACAGGTAGTCTCAGAAGTTAGGAAATCCCCAAACAATGTAATCAATCCTTCCGTGCCTGTGGTGAGCAATAAAAGTTTATATGAAACCTACAGCACTTCACAGTGAATGGCTGAAAAATAGCACATTTATCAGAATGCCTGAAAACACACCCCATTCTGGTAGAGCAAAGCAATCAGTGAAGCCATTCTTCAACTAAAAGATTTCCATTCTGTTTTGCTAACACACTATATTCAGTATTGATGTGTCTCTGCGTACAGTAAAGAGCAGACTCTGCAGTACTGGGACAGCTCATTCATTTGACAGCGATATCGCAGTCACGCATTGCTCTTGCTTCACAGTGCGAATGGAGTTCCTTTATTAAAGTAGCACCCAACAGTGCTAACAGACTAAAGGCGCTTGTCAGTGTTTCCCCTAGAGGACTATATTTTGTAAGGGGCTTTACATCTGGTTGTTTTATCATGGACAACAGGTCCATAAAGGGATGTTAAAAGGATTAAGTGAAGGTGTACCCTCTAATAGCCCTAATCCAATCACTGTGGATGGGACTGGATTACAGAAAGCAGCCAGGTTCCTGTGATTTCCCTAAACAACATCCCCTATTTCTGTGCATGGGGACAGCTATTTCTGTGACTGGGGACGCAAAAATTGACTGGACAGGCTGCTGGTATGGCCTGGGTCAGTTGTGCTTCCTTGCATTATTCTATAAGGGAAGTACAAATCATACAAAACTGATCCATATCGTTTCAAAATTCAGAATGGCTTTGAATCTTTGACTGTTTTGATTGGAAACACATAGAAAGTTCAGCTAAAGAATGTTTCTGTGAATTTCTTTAGGATCTAGCCTTGCTTTTATAGTCCTAAAATCAGCATTACTCAGCTTCCAAAAGGAAGAAGTTCAGAATTAGAATTAGAGCAAAGGTACCAACAGAATTTGGGATACTGGCATAGAAATCTCATATCATTATCCTTTCTCATCAGATTTTTCCCTTTCTAGGAAGAAATATCACACACACACACAAAATGCCAGATTTCATAATATTTTGCTCTTGGGATTCTGCTTAGCATCTAAAAGTAAAAAAAGGTGATGAAAATGGAAAACAAGTTCTCAGATAGTTAACAGAACACATTAAAAACTTAAAAATCTTAATTCAAGGTAGGCATTCAAAAAGAAAAAAGAAAAAAAAAATCAAACACAAACCAAAGAAAGCAGAAAGAAAACAAACAAAAAGAAAAATACAAATACAAAATAAAACAAAACAAAAAACAACAACAAAGAAACAGCTCGACTTCTCTATAATAAATCCATGGCCACTTTCGAGCTTCACAGTTCTCACTGTCCTGTACACAACTCCCACTCAGTACATCACAGCAACAGTACAGATGGAGTTGTGATCTTCTTTACTCCAAAAGCACAGTCTTGTAGCTAAAGAAGTATATCTGTTAGCAGCTCTGGGTCTATACCATAGAGCTGAGCATTTCTCAGTATGGTGGTACATCCCTATTAGACATGCAGTCCCATTCTTTGCTCTCCTTTGATGTACTCTTTCTCCATCAAGAAGGATCTCCACAGGCAAAGCACTAAGCCTTTGCTGTTGTTTTTATATAACACTGATTTAGACGAGTAGAGTTGTTTATTATTGAGCTAAAGAGCAGTGTAGAAGTAGGTAGCTTTGGAGGCTTTTTGTGTTACATTGGTGTAAATAAAAATAAAAATGTTAAAGTTTCCAAAAGGGCATTTTAAAGACTATTAATTGATAATGCAGAAAGGAAAGACTTAATACAGTGATGGGGAAGAGAGGAGATGGAAAGCTAGCAAATTGGAAGACACAGCTTTTACCTCTCTTGTAGCCATATTCTACTCTTGGTTTTGGACCTATCCAGAACAACTGCAAAACCTGGAGTAGCTGATCAGTGATAAGAATGGTCATACCATCCCCAAGGAACAGAGGGGCAAAGTAGGGACGTGTTGATCTATATATCTCCTAGGTAACCACTATGATGGATCTCATGCAACTCCACTATTTATAGTAGCTGAGCACCTCATAATCTTAATGTGATTAATGAATATCCTTAGGCCATCCGGGTAAGGAAGAGCATCTATTATTTGCATTACAGACATGGGAAATGAAGATCTAGAAGCCTAAATCTCAAAAGTACTTACAACCAAATTTGTTTCAAATACTTTTTAAGATTTGGGCCAGAGAGATTAAGGCCATATTAGGCGTGAGTATTGCAAGAGCAGAAGCTCTGATGAATGGGTTACATGCACCATTTAGGGAAAATAAATAAATAAATAAATAAATGCCTGAGGTCACACAGGATGGCTGCAACAAAGCAAGCACTGAAAACAAATGTTTGCAGACCAGACTACCAGTGGACTGCCTTCTCAAAAAAGTCCTCTTCTCCTGCTACCAGTAGAAATTCTGGGTTTTGGTGCAAAACCTTTTGGGATTGCAATTAGAATTCTCATGAAAACCCAAATTAGTAGCTGGTCATTTTGGTGGTTGAAATAAATCCCTAAAAACACTATGATGGTAATTTGGACTTTAACCATCTATCACATACTAATATTTCTGCCAAGGAAAAACTAGACAATCCAGAAGGGTGAAAGGAAGGAGAAGTCCATCATTCCCAGCTGTCATTCACTCAGTGTAAGCTCTGTGCTGTTTTGATCCATTCCTAGCTTCCTGTTCCACAACCACTAGGAGGTGTACTTAATACATTGGCATGAAGAAGAGGAAACATCAACATCTAGTGAAGAAAGGGTCATGTCCAATATGTGGAGTGGTGCAATTAAAGACAAAGAATGCCAACTAGTGAGTCAGTGGAGCAGCTCCTAGTGAGTAAGCTGCAGTAGTTATTGCGTAGGTTTAAGCAGATCTGTGGCTATCCTCATTTAAACTGGGTGCCAAAAGCAGTCTATGGGTGGTAAGGAACATAGAGGCAATTCATCAGCCTTCCTCCTCACTTCGTAGATACTCGCTGGTGATCAGACAAATATGAGGATTAAACTGCATATATACAGTTTCTATAAAATGAGTATGGGAAGAACAGCATTCCCTAGAGAATATGACTACAGCCTGACTATTTATGCCTGGTAGGCACATAGCTCTTTAACTACACAAGGAGTACAAGCATTAAAAAAAATGGACAGACAGATGTTGCAGAATTTTCTGAGAACTGCAGTAAAAATTCTAGCTACCACAACAGCTCAGTCTCTGCAACCAAACTGCCATGCTCATGCATCAGAATACAGGTGCAAGTCTTTCTTCTACACCTTTTTGTCATATTTGCTTAATTACATAAGCACACAGCCTGGTTTGTTTGGGGGATGGAAGGTAAAATTTGGCTTTCAGTTACTTCTAACACCTCAGAAATCTAAAAGGTGGAGTATGAAACTTGTTAAGAATAATTACTCCCAATTTATTGTGTTATTTTCTATCTGGTTGTCTTATAGGAAAAAAGTGTCCCCAAATTCTAATATTGATAATTGGTCATGGAAATACATTTCATTTTGGATTTTTTTTTTTTTTTTTTTTCCCTGCACTGGGAAAGAAGGAATAGATTGGTTTACATTTCTGAGCACACACCAACTGTACTAAGAGTTAAATATGAAAAAGAATGAAAATAAGCACGAAAGACAACATCCGTTCTCATTTCAATTTCCTGGAAGGAAAGTGCGGTTGGGCAGATGGTGTTTTTTTGTTTTACTAAACTGAATGATCAGATGTAAATAATATACACATATAGACTATAAAGATCGTTGAAGGTGAGGTTTCCATGTGCAGTGAATTGCTGTGTTGCAGAGACTTTTTCTCTCCTTAGTGATACAGATTTTTATTTTTTATTTTTTTTAACTTCTGAGTTTATTTGATTCTTCACCTTGCTTACTACACCCTCTACCTGCCTATTCATATTTGTTTTCAACCACTGTATTTCAGACGGTTCTCCCTTCCATGGAGAACCAGGATATTGGGTCTCTGGTTAAACAGGCAGAAGAGAGTGGCGGGTAATTTGGCATCACGTGAGTCTTAATATTTCTGTGTTGCTGTTTCTTCATGCCCTGGCTTTATTGTGTGTTATGAGAGTCTTTTTAATTTGTTGTTGTTCAATGTGATTTTTATATCTTTAGAACTCTGCTTTAATTTGCTTTCTAAGCTGACACATTAAACATTCCTAAGGCAGAAGAGGGTTAGTGTTCTCTGTTAATTAGAAAAGGCCCTTAACAAAGGAACAACAACTACTACCTATTTTCTAAAATAAGCATGACAAAACTTGGCCCAACAGGGTCAAAATACAGTCTTTCTGACTGAACGAGCAGAAAAAGACATTGGGCAATGACTCTGCAAAGAAATAATACTATAGTTTTGTTCTCAGCTAGAATCAAAGTGTATGCTCTTCATTACTCATCATGTTCTGCGTTAGCTTGCAGGAATTCAGACAGAGGACTTGTTCATGCTTACAGTACAGCTTACATGATCATCTCAACCAGTGGTAACAAACTAAAAACATTAATGTGGGCCTCTTCATAGGTTATTATCTCTCTGAAACACCCTGGTCCAAGGTGATATTATGAATATAATGCCTGTGGCCACCAGGAGTTTTATTTAACACTCCAGATTTTTTTACTAACTAAATGGAAACAGTAAGGAAGGAGAAAAAATGTCTTCTCACTGAAAGAATAACACCATAATCCTCAGGAGAAATGACTCATACAAAAATACAGAAATCAAATATCAAATCAGAATGACCAAATATGAGGAAATTAGAAGATAGCCACCGCTAAAACTCTTTAAATTAGCATACTGATGCTAACCAGGTGGCTAGATTAAGCTAATGCTTACTTTATTAAGTTCATTAAAGGTTAGAAGTAATAATAATAAGAGGCACTAGTTAGGTGTTTTTTGTTTGTTTGTTTGTTTGTTGTTTGTTTGTTTTTGTTTTTTGCCTATTGACCTGGGAGACCTGTTGATAGTTGCCAAGATTTCATTCAAATTTTTTTACAGTTTTAAATTTATAGGTCCTGGAGTCTCATGATTTCACAAGAACTTCAGCTCTTGGTATAAAATAAAATGTTTCTAGCAGAAATCACACTTGAAAATTTGCTCCGAATAAACCTATTTCAAGGGCCTGATGCATTTTTATGGCCCTTGATTTTTTCAGTACTGGGAGCAAGAAAAGAATGATCAAAACACACTAGTGACATTACACCAGTGTTATCAAGAATGAGGAAGAAATAACAGAAAATTAAATATCTTCCAGTTAGTCTAAGCTGTACTGCAAGTGTCAGTGAATAAGTGCTTGTAGAAAACATGTCATTGGAGCTATGATTTTAAAGGGGAAAATTTTTAACATTAAATATTAACTGAGGAAGAGATCAGACCAAAACTAAAGAGGAAAGACTTACACTTACAGAACCTCCTGCCTCATAACTCAGAGAATGAGATTTATCTCCTCCAGTTGTTCATATACAGCTCAATAATGAATAAACACAGGAACAAATCAAATACATAAAGGCTCCAAAGAGAGGTGTTAGCAGCTGAGAAAGAAACACCAAAACATAGTGGCTTTAGTTCAAACTCTGCCATGCATTTACCAAGTGTTTTTAGTGTACAAGGTGAGCAACTTAGCCTGCACACGTGCTGCTGATGGGTACTGCAAGCAAGAATCAGGGCTGGGGCGCAAATGGTATGGACAGACATTGAAACCAGCAGCTTCCCATAAGCAGGCAGGGCTTTGGTTCGTTACTTACTCAGTTTCCCACCGTTAAAAGCTGACAAACTTGAAACTGTTTAATGCCGATAAGGCAAGCGTAGTTAAAAAGGAAGGAAAGGCTTTAACACCTGGGGCAAAACCTCTATCTGCTGTTGATCTCAACTGGAATAAAACAACATGCACAAGCCCGAAATTTGACTCCTTGAATCTCATATGTATTCTGAAACCCATAGAAATGGACCATGGGGTATTCTGGGTATTTCTTAGAGACCACACCCTACAAAAAAAAAAAAAAAAAAAAAAAAAAAAAAAAAAAAAAAAA
>CM021769.1:13383765-13401090 GCA_011076525.1 Nettapus auritus | reverse complement strand
AAAAAAAAAAAAAAAAAAAAAAAAAAAAAAAAAAGAGAGAGATTATTAACACCCTTTTCCAAAGGATAGTAGGAACACATAGAAAGTCCATTCAGTTGTCCAACAACAAATTTAGATTTATACCAAAAATTTACCTTGAAAGTAGAACTGCCTTGCTTAAAAATGATTTTGTGCTGTTTTATCACTAAGAATTCTTGAAATCAAATGAAGAAAGTAGAATGGTTACAAAGGCAAAAAGATTTATGTCTCACTTTCTTTCCGAAGGTACGTTTTTTGGTATGTGTGTGTGCAGGGGAGAGTGGGGGGTTCAACAAGACTTGGAGTAAATATTTTCAAATTATTTTTAGTTAACAGATCTGATGCATTACCAAGAAAGATGGAAGTTCACCTCCCAAATCTTTATTAGTTTGTTGTTGATATTGAAGTTGCCAAGATAAATAAATAAAATAAAATTCTGCTGACACTGGAAATAATTATGATGAGTAAAAAGACACTGGCTTTGCAAGGGAAATTTTAGACTAAATTTAATCTGTATTTAAAAAGCTGAAGTAAAACTAAATAAAACCAAATGGGGAGTTTGCTCTGAACTGAACTTATTTTGAAACTTATAGCAACTTTTTTGTTGCTAATGCAGTGCCAGTGAAATAGGGTAGAGAGATTTACTTTTCTCAAGGAATTTAAGCAGTCAGGAGACAATTTAAAATCTTAAATGAAACAAAACAGAACATGATAACCATAGAAGAGGGAAAAAGGAGGATGAGAACAAAGATTAACTTTTCCAAAATTTCTGTAAACTACTCTAATGGTAGCTGTCATGTGACAGGAGTCATTCCTGATGCCAGGCACTGGATATGCCCATCCTGCATTGAAAGATACTTCTTATTAAAGCAATATAAGGGATGAGGAGTTGAAACTTATGGTTTTATGTTAATATGCATATAAGTACTGGAAATAAAAGTTTTTGTAGCTCAATATATCAGAGTCCTATTTGTTTATTGATCCGTACCATCTGTAATTGAAAGTTATTGTAGTATTTTATATACTGACCTTAACACATGGTACTGTCTAGTTAATTTTATATTATACAATGACAGTAAATGTGTGTATATTGGTATAAATACACAATTCTTAAAAGTACCATGCCTACATTACTTCACCAAAAGGACCACACATTTTTGGATGAATATAATTTAGATTAATCATAAGCCATTTAAACAACATAATTTAAAACAAACAAACAGAAAAGTAAACAAACAAAACAAACAACAACAACAACAAAAGATGAAACCTGATTCATATTTTATTGCAAATGTAAAGTTAACTCTAAGCTGACTGAAGGCTGGATACCTTTCAAACCTACCTCCCTCATGTGGAAAACAGTAAAATAATTCAAGTGTAGCTTTCTGATAACACCTTCTTGATGTCTCTGCAAAAGTAATTATAATGGAATATGGATAAATCACTTTCCAGCTTTCATTTTTATTCATTGGATAAATTTTTATGTCAAATCAGTACAAATCCAGATTTTGCTGTTGATAAATGTAAATCAAGAATGACTGAGAAGTAGAATATTGTCCACTTATATTTAAATGACCAAATGAATGTCTTTCAAGGTTTTACATAGAAAAGAGCTATGAAGAGACATGTAATTCTGAAAAAAAAAAAAAAAAAAAAAAAAAGTGAACTCAAAATTATGAAAGCCCTAGAAACAGGTGAGTGTGTCTCCGTTAGTATTGTTACTTACATTAGGAAGTACTGTCCAGTTGGTTACAGACTGAAAATATTATTTTTCCTTACAAGTTTAAATATCCCTGTCTGAGTCCTACGCCTACAAGCTTAATCCTGCCGTTTTTCAACTAATCATTTGCAAAATTGAAAAAAAAAATAAAGAAAAAAGAAAAAAAAAAGACTGAAAAAAAGACTTCTGGTAGGTGAGCCACAGCAGGGCAATTAAGATGATACGGCAGAGGTAGACATCTGCTCCTAGACAGATACAGTTCCACTGATGCTATCTATAGTTACAATCCTTCTGAGAGATAAACAACATGTGAGACCAACGTGCAGAAGGAAATGCCACACTGAGAAAGTGGTGATGGGAGACCAAGCTTGCGGCCCCTGTGGTCTGAGAAAGAGAGACAGCAAGAAAAAAAAAAGGGAGGGGTGGCATGTGGGGCCTTTACCCTGCACACACAGGTGACAGAAGTTGTAGGACAGACGTACATCAAGATGCAAAGCTGGAAGATGTGTGAGAACTGACACTGGAGGGGAGCAGCATTACAGTAAAGATGAAAGCACAACACGACCAAGAAAGAGATAGATGGAAACCCCCTCTCTAAGCTGTATGCATAAAGTTACAGTTAAACTATGCTGAAATAATAATAATAAAAATAAAATAATAATAATAATAATAAAAAAAATTCTTTAGGGCATGATTTATTCTCTAAGATTCAAAGGCTTGGAGATCTCAGAATTTCAAACTCACATTTAGGTATTTCACTAACAAACTTAACTGAACTATAGTCCCCAGGGTAGATGATTAGTTGTTACTATTTCATATTACTGTCAGTGTGATGCTCAGTCGGCAGAAGTAGTATTCCCCCTTCCCCTCGATGCCAGGTGCAGAACAAACTGAAAGGAGGATATAACATCTATTCCAAATAACTTTCAAGCCAAGGGTTGACATGTTTAATTTAGGCAGGACTTGAAGCAACAGGATGCTGTCAGAGTCAGCTCCCTGACCCCATCATGTGTGAGTTTTGTAAAGGTAAGGCATATTGCCTCCGACCATCACTGGCAATGCGGTGGCTCCTCATGGCATCTGCCCCTCAGTTTTTTGCGAGGAGAGTTTGCTTGCTCTCTGCACTCCTCTGATGTCAGAGGTCCAGAGTCTCAACTAAACTAAGGGAGCATCCTTCAGGTTTCTTGCACACCAGTGACAGTTGGGCATTCATTTGACAAATAAATAAATAAACCCTCTCTGGATTGAAGAAAAGTCACAGCAAGAATTCAAGGCCAAATGGTTTGCAGAGAGCATAGGCCACATGTGGTCAGCGGGCATGCCCTTCTGAGGGGAGGCCTTGGGTTTTGTGTGATATGCTCTCTTCCTCTTCTGGGCTGAACATGGGGCTTGATTTACATCAGCAAAAGCTGAAGAACTGAAACACTGAAGTGTCATTCTATCTTGCGTTGGAATCTCAAACCAATAACTAATAGTATTCATAATGTATCTTATAAACATTCTTCAGCCCAGTTACCCTGAAGTCTTATTTTGCAAAAAATAAAAAGTTTATTTTCTCTTCTTATGGGAAGAAAACAGCAATATCAAACTAAAGACCTTAATGTAAAATTAAAAACAGAATAGATTCTCAAACCCTCATCTTCTCTTGTGCTTTGGAGATTTTTATTATTATTATTTTTTAAATCTCTGCTATTTGAAAAGTGCTTGCTCAGCAAAACCTGTCTGAAATTTTTTATTTGGGTAGAGATGGTACTTCATGTCTTTAAAAAAACAATTCACTTGAGGCCAGATTCTGTTATCTTGATTCAGTTTATACCCTAGAGATGGTCACAAATTTAAATACTTCTTCTGTCCACAGGACGCTCATAAACAGATATAAACAGACTGCATTTATGTCCAGTGTCCTTATGCCCTATGATTCTAAGGCTTTTTTTGTTGTTGTTCAACTTCACTCTTGTCTTCCTTATTCTACTGAGTAATCATGAGTGATGTAGATATTGGTTGTTAGCTTGTATGTCCTTTTCATTCTGCTTCTTTTTAATTTCACATTCATACATGTAAGCCTCTATACTTCTTTCTGAGACATGAAAATTTGAAAAAATTATCCTGTGAGTGCTTGCAGCAAGTAAGAAAAGCATAAAGTGTAAAGTTCTAGTGTACATGACCTCAAAAACTTAGTTTTTGAATGAGTGTGAAATGAGGCCATCATTTTATTAAAATTCACCTAGATCTACTTTAAAATATCAAAATATGACCAGTAACAGCAAAGAACAAAATCCTCTTACTAATGTGTGTGTTATTAATGAATCATTTTTCTTTTACAGTACATTTCTTTGTACAGTAAATATTTCAAATATCTGGATGCTGTCAAAAAAAAAAAAGTATGATCATTTTAATAGGTCAAGAAAAGCTGTGATTTTGAAGAATCCCCATTTTGGAATATCTACAATGAATACCTATTGACAGAGGATGTCACTTCCTGAGACAAGATCCCTAATGGTCATCAGTAATTTTTGGACATTACAAGTGCTAATGTAGCTTTATTATTCCCAGCTAATAACTCCTGGGGAATCTGACAGCTATGAAAGACATTCCATGTGATTAATCCTGAAAGATATATGCTTGATTGATAGCCGTATTGTTTTTATTATGCTGTGGTCCTTCTTTGTTTTGTTGTTGTTTTTTAAAGTTCAGACTGAAATAGCTGGGTTTTGTGAAACTGAAACTTTAGTATAGCATAGAAGCTGCCTCTCTTCCTCTCTTTTTGTGTTTCATAATGTAGAAATATATCTGGCATAAAACTTCACATGAAGAACTCAATAAAAACTTTAAAAAATGTATTTTAGTGTATTTTGCATTATTTGATTCTAACCCACTGTGCTACTTTCAGGCAGCAAATTGTCATTATGACTGTGCTTTGCTTTTTTCACTGGAGTCTATCACTTAAAAGAGTTCCCCTCCCCCATCTCAGCTCTGCTTTGCAAGATTTTTTTATGTTTTCTACCTTACTGGAGGCATTATTAGGGCAGTTCACCTTTGACCAAATGGGTTGACGAACATCCATCCTCTGGAGCCAGTACTAGTGCTGTTTGGTAGATCAGCTCTCAAATGGTACTGAACTGTGACCTCTTCTTCTGTTCAAAGACTAAATACATAAACTTGAGTTTCCATTGGTGCCAAGCCTGGGAACCTGAGTTGCTCCCTAATCCCAGGTCTTGCAGCCAGCAGCACAATGGGCAGCTCACCATGCCAGCCGGCCAGCCTGAAAGAATGCCTTTATTCTCTCTTCCTCAACAAATTGCTTATTGTTTGGCCCACAGGCTGCTAGACCTTGTGAACTGTCCAAACTTTATTGCTTTTCTGTTAAACTTTCTTCTCTTCTCCCTTTGATTCTGTTTATAAATGAAATGAATTTCTATTTTCGTTTCTTAGCAATATCATTTTAAAAGATAACTGTTACACTGTTAATTTTAATCTTTTTTTCAGAGTATACATCCTTTTCGGAAGCCTGCAGGAACCACAGAAATAATACAAGCTCTGCAGATTTAGGCTCCTTAGAAAGAAGGGTCTGGGAAAATGTTAAATGTTTTAATGCAGTGCTGAATATTACTTAGAGTAAAATGAGGGCAAATGCTTCAGAGTATTATGGTGTTTTCAAAGATACATACTGTTTCTCTGCTTCTGGCCTCATCTGGACTGTGGCTATACTGTGCCTGCTATATAAATAGCGAGTGTAGGTCAGAATGCTTATCTTGGGACCCTGAAATACGGTTGTTTAGGGGCAGCTGTATTTATTGAAAGTTATGCAGACTGCCTAGTCTATCTGTTGTTTGCCTCCTGAAAAATTTCCGGAAGCCCCTTTTGTCTTCAACAGAAGCTTCTGGGAAAATGGTTACAGAACAAGCATAGTGCAAATCAGAGCTAGGAGAACATCTGCAGTGTAATGCTGATATTGCAAGATTCAGCCAGATTTACCCTGGAAGAAAAAAAAAAAAAAAAATGCTCCACAGATGTGACCCTACCACATGAAAAGGGAACTGTGCTCCACAACTACGGCCAAAATCAACACAGGGCACCCCTATTCTTTTCCCTCACATCTGTAGCCTTGTGTTGAGATGCATTTGCCTCTTTCAGCAGGGAACTTCGTCCCTTATTGGAGATAGTGAACTAGAACTCAGATGTCCTTGAGAATAGCAAGACTGGTTCTCACCACCTGGAGAGAGCTAGTTAAGATCAATTTAAATTCTCACACACTTCTCCCATCATTTTTTTTTTAATACTGTTTAGGAAATAATGACAAAAGTACACAGTATTGTGGAGCCAAAGATGATCTAAGAATCACACAAATTTCTTGAAAGTGTATGCATATGTGTTTATATATATATTTATATATAATTTAATACCCTTTCAACTATGAGAATGGCAGCACAAGAGCGGAAGAATTGCAAAACTAAAATGTCCACATTAAGCTGATGCATGGTACATACCAGATGATATATATACTGCCTTATTGTTCAGTTGCGGCTCAGGAAGCTGAATGCATAATTTAAGATATATGTATAGTCTAAGGGTCAAATGCTGTCAGTTACACAAGTGTAAATCATGAGGAATTGCACCAAAGTGACTGGTGTTGCAGTATCCTGGATTTACACAAGTGTTACTGAAAGCAGAATATAAGTCAATATGTGTCATCAATACAACTGAGTTAGTGGTACTCATGGAAATTTATGATATGCATGAACCTAAATTCTTCACATTCTTAATTTATTATAATATTGCACTTTATGGTTCTATTTTTGTTGCTGTTATTAGAGGAATTAGTGGCTCAAACACTGTTTCTTTAAGTGAAACATCCACCAAATTTTCCCAACCTCAGTTTGTAATGACATGACAAACATTTAATAGCTGCAGAAGCTTACTTTCCTTACTTACATTTCAGGTCAAAGTCTTAATTTACATAAATGCATAATTCTGATGCTCAGGCAGCATGTTGCTCAGATGAACTGCACACTGCACATACAAATGCATCCTTGATGTTTACCTGGTTCCATTAATGACTGTTCATGTTGCAGTGAAGTGCTGAGAAAGAAGTTTCCTAGGTGTGTAGGAAAGCAGGATTTGGATGCAGAAGGAAGGGTTGTGAACCTGGCAGAAGGGAGAGTATATGGTGACTTGACAGCTGAAAGAAGAATCAACTGTTTCAAAAGATCATGGGACAACTTTCTTAACTGATGGTTCTTGAGTTCATTATTGAGAGTTTCAGTGTAAATAAAATAACTTTGCATGAGACACTGATTGCAAAATGAAACTCAATAGCACAAATCAAAGAGGTATAAAAACTAATAATCTACTGGGGAACTAGCAGAGTATCTGTCAGATATTTTTGGTCTCCAATGACTTTGTTTTGCATAGAGGAAGAATATATGATTTTCTGGGTTGAGAGGCAGTTTTTAATTCTGAAAGGAGGTTATGAGTTAAATATACGATAGCACTCTATTCAATAATATAAGTCAAGTCCTTTACTTGTGGAACCAGAATCTAGTATTTTAACACATAAAATAATATAATTATTTCTTAATATTCTTTTAAATTGAATGTATTATTTCAAAATCACTTTTTTATGATATTCTTGAATACCTAGAAAGATTTAAAAAGCTCAAAAGCATATCCCCCAATATTCACATAATCAAAAATGGCTGAATGAATCTGGGACACACAAAAAAAGAAAAAAAAAGAAAAAAAAAGAGAAAAAAGAAAAAAAAAGATGGATATTTAAGATTACAATGATCAGCTGGGGGAGCTTATTGTTTCAAAAGAAATACTGAAAAAATGTGTCTGAACTCAAGGGCTGAATGGATCTCAACATCATAGTGACAATTAGTTAGGTTATAATTTATATTAAAACACTATCTTGAATTGTGATTGATTTCAAAAGATTAAGACAAATCTAAACATTGTATACCTGGTGTATTTATTTAGAAATAAGTCAATAAAGATCGAGGTTCTATTTTATTTTTTTAATACAGACTCATTTGTGTATGTATGCTCAACACATACACATACCCTTCTCCAGTTAGAATACTGTGTAGGTATAGATTTGTCAGGATTGTTTGATCCCAAAAGGATTCATATAAGAAAAACTTCTCTTTCAGAGAAATGATCTCTCTAGGGACTGATAGTGATGATACAATAGGCTGGAGTTGCTCTTATTAAAAAAAAGAAATAAAAAAATACTTTTTCTGACTATGTTTCTTTTTTTCCCAGTGGGATTCTGATTCCAGACATTCTACCAGCCTGACATCCACTGGGAAAATGATGACACCATAAATTATTTAAAGGTTTGAAAACCACAAGAACTACTGTATATACCCAGATTGGATTGACTTTTTAACTCTTTTGATAAATAATACATAAAGCCTTAGATATGTGAAGTGGTCGAGTGCTAACTTGTTAACAAAGGAGTAGAAGGGATGAATTCTAACATCTCATAAGTTATTCTACTTAACACATTGGCCAAACAAAACAAACAAATGGAATGCTCTGCTTTAGTCTTATACCTTCAATGCACCATCAATATTTGATGTCTACCTAATGTCTATATATATCTGGCTATAGATGATATTTTGATTGTCTGGCTTCCCAATTTCAATTTCAGTCTGCTTTTTTTTTTTTCTTTTTTCTTTTATTTATTTATTTATTTATTTATTTTCCTTGCATTCATGAAAACACACAACTAGACGGTAGACAGTGTTTCAATATTCTGGTTTGCTTTTTAACGTTAATTTTAACAGCCCTGACTACTCAGACATGGCGATTGATATTTCAGTCTTCAAAAACAACAAGTGAGAATTAGAATTTCATCAGTTTAAGACATTTTATACTCAGCGGTAGGATGGGAGTAGATATGTATGCTGCTTCAGATGGATTTCATGTTCTACCCTTCTGCTGCTGGCTCCGTTTTAATTATCCATTGGTTTAACAAGTTTTGGTTTCTTACAAGCTGCTTTGGGTGGAGCTCTAAGAACCTTAGTTCCTTCTTTCTTGTTCAAGTATCAAAGATGCTCAGGACATCCTGCATTTCTGAATCACAGAATCACAGAATAGTCTAGGTTGGAAGAGACCTACAAGATCACTGAGTCCAATCTCTGACCTAATGCTAACAAGTCCTCCACTAAACCATATCCCTAAGCTCTACATCTAAACGTCTTTTAAAGACCTTCAGGGATGGTGACTCAACCATTTCCTGGGCAGCCTATTCCAGTGACTAGCAACCCTTTCAGTAAAGAAGGTCTTCCTAATATCCAACCTAAACTTCCCCTGGCGCAACTTTAGCCCATTCCTCCTCGTCCTGTCACCAGGCACGTGGGAGAATAGACCAACCGCCGCCTCACTACAGCCTCCTTTCAGGTACCTGTAGAGTGTGATCAGGTCGCCCCTGAGCCTCCTCTTCTCCAGGCTAAATAGTCCCAGTTCCCTCAGCCGCTCCTTGTAAGACTTGTTCTCTAGACCCTTCACCAGCCCTTCTCTGGACTCGCTCAAGCACCTCCATGTCCTTTTTGTAGTGAGGGGCCCAAAACTGAACACAGTACTCGAGGTGCTGTGGTGGTTTTACTGTGCTAGGCAGCTGAACACCACAACCGCTCTCTCACTCCCCCTCCTCAGAGGAGGAGGGGAAGAAGTAAAGGAAAGAACAACTCACGGGTTGAGATAAGGATAATTTAATTAAAGAGAAATATATATATATATATATTAAGGAAATATTATTAATTAACAATTAAACTAAAGGGAAAAAGGGAAAAAAGGAAAGGGGAAAGGGAGGGGGAAAGGGAACAGCAAAAAAAACAAAACAAGTAAAGGCTATATGGAAGTGCAGAGGAAATAAATGATTCTCTACTTCCCACAAATGAGCGATGCCTGACCACATCCTTGAAGCAGGGCCTCAACGCATGTAGCCGGTGTTCGCGAGGAGGACAGACGTTTTCGCAACGAAAGCCCACCCCTCCCCTCTTCCTCCTTCTTCCACCTTTTATTGCTGAGTGTGACATCATATGTTATGGAATATCTATTTGGTTAGTTTAGGTCAGCTGCCCTGGTGATGTTTCTTTCTCACTTTTTGCCCACCCCCAGGAGGGTTAGAGAAAGTCCTGATACTGTGCCAGCACTTCTCAGCAGCAGACACAACACTGGTGTGATAATGCTGCTGTTCTAGCTACAAGTGCAGAGCATGGCACTGTATGGGCTGCTGCAGGGAAAGTTAACATCCCAGCCAGACCCAGTACAGGTGCGGCCTCACCAGAGCCAAGTACAGGGGGACAATCACTTCCCTGGACCTGCTGGCCACGCTGCTTCTTATGCAAGCCACGATGCTGCTGGCCTTCTTGCCTGAGCACACTGCTGGTTCATATTCAGCCAACTATCGACCAATACTCCCAGGTCCTTCTCTGACAGGCAGCTTTCTATCCACACATCTCCCAGCCTGTAGCTCTGCTTGGGGTTGTTGTGCCCCAGGTGCAGAACCCGGCACTTGGCCTTGTTGAACTTCATACAGTTGGCCTCGGCCCATCGGTCCAGCCTATCCAGATCTTCCTGCAGAGCCTTCCTACCCTCGAGCAGGTCGACACACGCACCTAACTTGGTGTCATCTGCAAACTTACTGAGGGTGCACTCAATCCCCTCATCCAGATCATCGATGAAGATGTTAAAGAGGCCTGGCCCCAGTACCAAGCCCTGGGGGACTCCACTAGTGACCGGCCTCCAACTGGATTTGACTCCATTCACTAAGACTCTTTGGGCCCAGCCATCCAGCCAGCTCTTAACCCAATGAAGCGTGTGCCAGTCCAAGCTATGAACAGCCAGTTTCCTGAGGAGAATGCTGTGGGGAACGGTGTCAAATGCCTTACTGAAGTCAAGGTAGACCACATCCACAGCCTTTCCCTCATCCACTAAGCGTGTCACCTTGTCATAGAAGGAGATCAGGTTCGTCAAGCAGGACCTGCCCTTCATAAACCCACGCTGACTAGGCCTGATCACCTGCTTGCCCTGCAAGTGCCGCATGATGATGCCCAAGACAATCTGCTCCATGAGCTTCCCTGGCACTGATGTCAAACTAACAGGCCTATAGTTCCTCGGGTCTACCCTCTGGCTCTTCTTGTAGATGGGCGTCACATTTGCTATTCGCCAGTCTAGTGGGACCTCCCCCGATAGCCAGGACTTCTGATAAATGATGGAAAGCGGCTTGGCCAACTCTTCTGCCAGTTCTCTCAGTACCCTCAGGTGGATCCCATCCGGCCCCATTGACTTGCGTACATCTTGAGCAACAAGAAAAACGACTGGAGACATCACTGCCTCTGGGTTTCCTGACCCATACTTCAGGAAACAGGCTATTCAGGGTGACTTCAGTTTGTTATATTACTTTACAATAGAAACCTCTGGACCACTGTGTTTTTGTTTGATTTATTGTTTCTTTTTGTCTGTTTTGTTTGGTTTTGTTTATTTGGTTTGGTTTCGTTTACTGTGCAGGTACTATCTCTGGATTTTTTTTTTATTTTTATTTTTTATTTTTTTTTTGTATTATCCCAAATGAAGTTTAACTACTTGAGATGTAGTGGCAGTATGAAAACCATCTTTGTTTCTTTAGTTATTCCTTTGTGATTCCCCATAGAATTCAACTCTCAACTTCTTTCTGCACAGGCACCGGCTACCCATTCAACCTGCTTAATGTACAAACACAGAATGACTAATTAATTATTTTTGCCTCTTAATATGCCCATGGAGCTGTCCTTTCTTGGTCTCCCTAATGACAAATATGCCTTGCTGCCCATGGCCCTCTTGTATTTCTTTTAAATCTTCTGCACCTTGAATGGTGCATTCATTCCATGTCCAGCACCAATGATGCCTCCTGAAATATTCTAAAAATCCTAAAATCCATGTGAGGTTAATCTATGTATAAAGGAATGAACATTCCAATTCAAAAGCCTATCCTTCAATTTTTGTCAGTCCAATGTCCTCATTTTGTTTTGTTACTATGTTGTAAATTTGTATTGATGCCATTAGTGGAATTCAAATGAATTTATAATATGAGCAAAATGGTATTCTCGTCCTGGCTCTGAGAAAAAAAAGGGGTTCAATTTCTTACTAAAAAACAAACTTCAGAAAATTGTGTCAGCCCACAGATTGAACCTGAACTGGGTCTCACTTGTGACACCAATAATAAATGTAAATTATTTATCAACATTTATTAAATGTTAATGAGTACCATCATCTGACTTCCGTACACACAAAACAGATTCTGTTCCCTTTTCTGATGCTAAGTATTACCCAATTTGTTTATAGTTTCCCCCAAAATAAAGTATATTCATATTCTATAGAAATAATAATCATATCCTCTATAGTACATTTATATATGCACCTTTTATCCTTATATGTCTGTCAATAACAGTGTAACCACATTAATTTCTTAGCTGCTATGGTTAAAAACACCACTAGAACAATTTATTCCCATTCTAAAACAAAATTCTAGCCACAGTGTTATTTTTACATATTTTAAGGTCTAACCAGGGGACTGAGACCAGCATTTGAATTTACCAGAATAGCAAGTGTCTTTACCATAGCATCTTTCAACTGTCATTAAAAAATAAAATAAAATAAAATAAAATAAAATAAATAATAATAATAATAATAAAAATCAGCATTTGTTTTCTTTTCCATCTGGGATTATGTGACAAAATGTTCTCCTGCATCTAATCAATTATTTTTCTTCTATATCTTTTGCATTTTCCTGCGGAACCATTTGCAAGTATAACAGAAAGATCCTTTAGAGATAATCTGGTGATTATTTCAAATTCAACCTTGGACGCTGCAGGCATTAAAAGATGAAAATTACCTAAAGTCCACTATTGTACAACAAATCTCTACCTGTGGACTCCTGTCCTGAGGTGAAAATACAAACCAGAGAGATATTTAGAATCATCTTGACAGTTCATAGAATTAAGCAGGGATTAGGGATTCTGTCAAAAATAAATAAATAAAAAGCATAATGCCACAGGGCCCACACAGTGTTAATCACATCTCCTTGCAACAGGTACTACTGCAATCCACTTCCGGGTGAGGGGGAGGGGAAAAAAAGAGTCATATAGTTAATCCTGGCACGTATTTAGTATTTAGCACTGGTGATTCCAATTTCAAATATCTGAGTGCAGAAGTTCAACATGTTGATACATATGCATATAAACACATGCATAATTAATATACAAACTACCCATTCAGTGTAATCTATGCATTTATAGGTTTCTGTAGAAATGTCGTATACCTTGTACATTCTATTTTCTTCTGAATTTTATGGATAAGCCCTGGTGATAGAATCATACAATCATAGAATCACAGAATCACAGAATATCCCGAGTTGGAAGGGACCCATAAGGATCATCAAGTCCAACTCCTGGCACTGCACAGGTCTACTCAAAAGTTTAGACCATGTGACTAAGTGCACAGTCCAATTGCTTCCTAAATTCAGACAGGCTTGGTGCAGTGACTACTTCACTGGGGAGCCTGTTCCAGTGCGCAACCACCCTCTCGGTGAAGAACCTCTTCCTGATGTCCAGCCTAAACTTCCCCTGCCTCAGCTTCACCCCGTTCCCACGGGTCCTATCACTGGTGATTACGGAGAATAGGTCACCTGCCTCTCCACTCCCCCTCGTGAGGAAGTTGTAGACTGCAATGAGGTCCCCCCCCCAGCCTCCTCTTCTCCAGGCTGAGCAGGCCCAGTGACCTCAGCCACCCCTCATATGTCTTCCCCTCTAGGCCCTTCACCATCTTCGTCGCCCTCCTCTGGACACTCTCCAACAGGTGAATGTCCTTTTTGCACTGTGGTGCCCAGAACTGCACACAGTACTCAAGTTGAGGCCGCACCAGCGCAGAGTAGAGCGGGAGAATCAGTTCCCTCGACCGACTAGCAATGCCATGCCTGATGCACCCCAGGATACAGTTGGCCCTCCTGGCTGCCAGGGCACACTGCTGGCTCATATTCAACTTGCTGTCAACCACAACTCCCAGACCCCTCTCTGCGGGCTGTTCTCCAGCGTCTCGTCACCCAGTCCGTACATATAGCTAGGGTTGCCTTGTCCCAGGTGCAAGACCCTGATACAAACAAACATATGCTTGATTTTACATGAGAATGCTTTGCTGATTTTAGGGTAGCTCTCAATCTACATTAATTTAAGCAAAAGTCTAACACTCTAGTGGGAATGTACTCTGTGGTGCCAGTCATTTAAAACACATATTTAATAAGAAAAGAATTTAAACTACTTTAGTAGACATAGATGCCTTTGATCCCTGCTACGTTTGCAGCAGGTAAACCCATGAAATTGCAAACATGGCTAAAATGAATTCATAGCAAAAAGCATGCAGCTGACCACAGAAATACATTTGGGGCATGCGTGGACTTTTACAGTCAGCCTCCCAAATTTCCCCACCCACTACACAGAGTTTTCAGTACAAGTCAAAACATTTCCTCAGCACTAGCCTTCTTACAACGGTGCTTTTCTTTTTCTTTCTGGATGAACAAACTTTAATATGTTGCATTTGGTGTATAAAATCAGTTTCACTGTAGTAGATTAGTATCATGTTTCCATATCTTTGGAAAATGTTCAGGTTACATTAACTTGTTCCTAACAAACTGAAAAGTACAAAATAGTCCTCCTTCTTCTTTTAATGCTGTAAATATTGTTTCATAGCAGATATTAACAGTTTTCCTGATTCAAAAATGAAACAGGCATTAGTTTACATAGTACATTTTAGATGTTTGAAATGTAATTAATTTCCATATTTAAAATTTTCTTATAGAAATTATTTTTCATCCTGCTCTAGTCCTGAATGCTGACTGGAGCAGGAAAAATATATCATAAAAATGTTCATTTAAATATTTAAACAAATTCACTTTGGATTTACATCCCCTTTGGGCTCTACTTTCCATGAATACTCTTATAAATAAACTTTAAGGATGATCTGCAGGGAGGACAAATTATAAACAAAAATTGAAGAATTCATGTGGGATATAAATTTTTGAATTCTAATCATTGATTGTTGCACTAGCAATTAAAGCTTATTGGAGGACAATAATTCCATGCTACATTAATTTTCAAGACTTCATGTCTTCATGTCTAGTTTAGCTTGGTTTGCTTTTGTTTCATTTTCTGTAGAAACACAAACCCTGTAGACTACTTTGGTGAAAATGCCCATATATGTGTATGTCTGTGCACTCCAGCCAAGGATACTAAAAGACCAAGACTGAAGTCCCTTCTCAGCCTGAATACATTTTACTCGTTTTCATCACTGATTTTTATCTGTAACTACTCAGAGTTAGGTGGAGGAGGAACCTGAACCAGGTCTTTCTACTTCCAAGGCCACTGCTCACTGTTCTAGCCACAGGGCTGCCAGGAATAAGTAAGTTATATATATATCTTCCTCTTATTATTATTATTGGTAGAATGAGAACATTCTTTTATTATTATTGGTAGATTGAGAACAAGTGAGATATATATATATGTATATATATATATATATCTCACTTGTTCTCATTCTACCAATAATAATAATAATGATGATGATGATCGATTCAGACAAGGTAGAAACGTAGCTTTCAGAATTCGTAGGGCTGAGCAAAATGTCTCCTGTCCAACACATGAGTATTAAGTAACCACAGCTTCTGAGGCGAGGCTGGATTCCTGTCCCATCACAGATTTACAAGTGAGCAGGGGAAAGCCCTGAAACAGGGCAAAAGGATTCATCCACCACTACTCCCAGCCACTTTGGGTCAGGCTGAGTCTTCTGCAATGACTGAGATTTTTAGAGAATGATATGGTGGAGCCAAGAATGGCTTTTCATGTCTGAATTCTTTGCCCAAAAGAAAGAGATTGATGGGAAATGTGGGACCTGTATTTTATAGGGAAAGTGATGCTGGCCTGAGTTTCACATCTCTGACACCTCCCTTCCCTATAGGAGTTAGCTCTTGCACACAGCAATCTCAGGCTGAATCTGGAGACTGACAAGTTTAAAGAACAGCTAAAGCAAGAAAAGTTTTTTTTGTCTTCTCCCCACAGTTTCCTCTGTCTGGGCTGAGTTCCCAGAACAAAGAGCCTCTTCACCGTATCCTCTCAGTGAGATAATACTGTGATGCAAACAGTACTGCTTTCTGTCACCTGCTGTTGATAGTGACACAACCCCATTCGAGTCATACTCATGCCAGTCAGTTTCAAACCAGCCAGTCTGAACTCTTCTTTGGGGAGGGTACTGTCTTTGGTGTAACAGTTCATATACCACTAACCCTAATGACAAACAAGCCCCCCATAACTGCAAAATAAAGGACATATTTGCAAACAGGCTTTTTATAAGGGACATAGCAGTGTGGATTTGTATATGTGTTCCTGTACAATATTTTTTAGGGAGACTTAAGCCAAACTTCCTTTTTTTTTTTTTTTTTTTTTTTTTAAAAAATTAGTAATCATAGATCATAGTGCCTTCAGTAAGCAGAATCACGATTCTGACAAATTCAGACAGCTGAAAGTGAACTTTGATTTATTTTTATTTTTGTCCTCAGAATAATGGTTTACTACTTATTTATGTCAATGGTCAATAGCATAAGAAATCCTTCTTCATGAGAATGTGTGTATCACTTTTCAGCAAACCCTGGCCTTTTGAGGTGAAATGTTACACTGCCACTTATTTTTAAATTGACTTTTCCGTTGGTTGCCAAGGCAAGTTAATTTGCAAATCAACATTTTGCATGAAGCTTTTAAGCCAATCCAACTATGCAATGGCTTCCATTGACGTATAATTAATGTCTAAAGCACTTAAAATTAGATTATTAAAAAAAAAATAAAATCCCCAAAGATCAGTGAGTTTACTCTGTACATGGCCAGCTGACTGAATAGAAGATCTGGATTTAGAAAATTACAAGGCTCCAATCTAACTAGAAAGGAATGAAGGATTTGCACACAATGACATTGGCAGACTTGAAGTGAGAAATGCTAGTTTCACTGTTCTTCAGAAAAATAAAATACAACTCCCTCATAGTTAATTCACAAACTGCCTGAATTAGATACAGTAGAACAGTAGCAAGTGATGGTTAGAGGAGAAGGAAGTAGTAAATGCGATCAGATTTTCATTAATTTAAAATAGGCTTTATGAATACAGAACAGAACCTGAAATTGGTCTAAATTTCAGATTTTGTTTCAAACAACATCAAAGGCATGCAAACTTTATGTTAATTGGGGGGGGGGGGGATAGAGGCAGTGTCAGGAGAAAAAATTGAGTGTTTTGAATGAAAAGTTCATATCTGGTGTAAAGAAAGAAGGCTTTTTGTGAAAGACACTATCCAGAACTACAAGAAAATAAATAACTAAATAAATAATTTTTTGGACTTATGGTTTTCTTGCGTGTAGTCTATGAAAAGATAGGCAGGTGCTTGAAGAGAAGAAAGAAGAATAAGAAGAAGAAGGAAAAGGGAAAGGGAAAAAGAGAAAAGAAGAAAAAAAAGAAGGAAATAAAGGAAAGGAAAGGAAAGGAAAGGAAAGGAAAGGAAAGGAAAGGAA
>CM021769.1:13330187-13383755 GCA_011076525.1 Nettapus auritus | reverse complement strand
GGAAAGGAAAGGAAAGGAAAGGAAAGGAAAGGAAAGGAAAGGAAAGGGAGGGGAGGTGAAGGGAGAGGGGAGAGGGTTATATAACAAGTATTAAAATTGATCAAATGCCTCTTGTTTTCACAAGTCTCATGGACTTTCTGGTTGCCTTTACTAATATGCATGCATAATGAGAAATTTTGGACAAATTTTTGCAGTAGATTTTAAAGGGTAATTTTCCTTTTGTTGTTTTATTTGCACTTGCACTATATGTCCATGAAGCAAGCTAGAGAGAGAACTTGCATCACAAGTGTCACCAGCATCTGTCCATTTATTAATTCCCCAGCAAATATCTGGTAGCATTACACTGGGGTAAGTAGTGTGGGAACAAGCAATTATTGTAAAGCAGTTGACCTGCTACACATTCATAGTCTAACATACCTCATGATATCCTGATAAATAGTTCATTTGCCTGTAGGTTTGGTCTCTGTCCCCACTCTCTTTGCAGTCATAAAATACTATTACTTTTTTTTTTTTTCTTTTTTCTTTTCTTCTTTTTTTTTTTTTTTAATGTAGAATTCTTTGCCAAATCTAAATCCTCAGCCCAGGTGAGATGTAAAACATCATTAAGAGTGACTTGGATAAACTCCAGGAAAGCCAATTAATATAAATAGTGTAAAAAAGGTACAAGTGTAAGCAAATTGGGGCTAGGCTGATTTTTCCCATGGACATTTTTGTTATAACACACATAATGCTTGCTGACAAAAGGTAAGTTTTGACACTGTTATTAGTCCATGGCTGCTTAGTGTGTAAATCAGAATGATGCATATAGTTGACACATTAGGGGAATGTGGAAAATAAACTACCCAATCACTCTGGGCCTAACAACTTACAGACCTCAGTGATGTACTGTAAGGTTGGTGCTGCTGACTTTAAAAGCAGTAAATCACACTGCCACCAGAAGGTGCTGACAAAATTAAGCAATGAAGATTGAACAGAGAACAGAAGTTGTTCTGCATAGGTAGTTATTTCATATTCAGACCTTCTAATATTTAATTTATACCTTTATTTGGCTTTTGTGAATTGCTTTAATTCTGTATGGGCAATAGGTTTATAAAGCAATTAACAGTACAATCAAAAGGGTCTGTAGTAATGGTGTGTACTTCCCCAAACTAGGCTTCAGTAAGAAGTATTGCCTTTGACACTGCTAAGACTATCTTCTGGTTTATCATAAGCATGCAATGGACTGCTGAATAAGAGTTGGTTTGTATTAACTCATTAATTTATTAAATAACAGACCAAAAGATCATAAACAAAATGGGTTTATTGTTCATGTCTCTTTTAAAATGTTGTAAGGGTAGAATCCTTTTCTTTGCTTATGATGATGTTCCTGTCCTGCAGTTCAACAACTCCTGCAATTGGTGCTAGTATGGATCCAATCTAAAGGCAAGAAACTGAAATTCAGACTCTGAGAAAATCTAAAGCCAGATTTGGGTACGGTGGGTTAAGTCTGTTTAGCTTCAGTATTCACAAAGACAATCTGAGAGAAGAATAAATTTTGAGTTTGATCTGGCAGAAATGTACAGGCAGTTCTATAGCTTTTCTTCTTGCCCAACAAGAAATGCCAACCACAAGCTCTCTATGCCACCAAAGCTACACAAGAGAAGTTAGTGTGAGTCTGATTCTCCTTCACGCTTAATCAGTGATTTTTTTACATAAAATAAATTGCTGCCATTTGACTACTTGGTCAAACCATCAGAAAGCTACTTGAGGTAAGTTGAGAGCTACCCCTCTATAGCAAGCATGTTTCTACAAACATCACCACCTCAAAAAGGCAGAACTATAAGGCTGCAAAGTTGGTTAACACATTACTGGGCTAGATGCTGAATCCCTGTATTCAAAATGGCCTGACTTTTCTCATCTCCCTAGGGTTTACAAAGAATAATACTTCCTGACAAAATAGAAGGGAGTAATGCTAAAAAACTTAAGAATGTAAAATGGTTCATTGTGGGTTAAATATGCCTTGGTGTAACCATAAACATAAAGGAAATCAATACCACACCTAGCCTGTGTAGGAAGAAAATATAATTATTAATCATAATTAGTCAAACAACATTATCCACTTAAATGCTGGACAGTTTCATGTTTCTTGCCCCATTGTATGTCTTTGCTTTTCAGTGCACTCTGCTCCCATTCACCACGTCATGGTCTCCCAAGTTATTCTCTGTGTGCTTCTATCGCCGCTTCCAGTTTCCCATGCTCTGCTGGCTTGGGTTTGAGTGGCAGCAAAGAATCTGTAAGCAGGTGTTGTGGAAGTGAAGCGTGCCATTCGGCCAGTACATTAGGTAAAATGACGTTCCCTTGGGAACTCTAATGCTTACAACTGCATCAGCCCCAACTGTTCCTGCAAGAAGAGGAAGAGGCCAGTCCTGACCTGCTCTGACCAGATGTTTTGGAAATGTGCCCATTTTTAGCAGATATAATTGCTGTTAATTTATCAAAAGTGTAAAAAGTATTAACAAAACAGACACTACTTACTACCTAGCAATAAAATGCAAGGCATAAAATGAGGGCTATAGAGGAGGTTAAGCATATGTTTGAAAGCATAGGACTGTATTAAATACTAATTTATGATAATTTCCAAAATACTCTGCTCTGTGTAATAGATATGACTGGTTTAGACATGAATGTAGAAAAAAAAAAATCATTTTTCATTATCCTATGCCAAAATTGCTCAGGAATCTCTGTAGAGACTCTGCAGAGAAAATGAACAAGAAAACTAATCCAAAAACTTATGCTGCAATGAAAGCTACTGAGTTATAACTATTAAGGCTCATTTGGAAAACTTACACCTTCCACTTTGAATTCTAGAAAGAGAGAACACGTTGAGAGAAATCCAGAGAAAACTGCATTCATATCCTTTTATTAATATCCTTTCAAATTGCTGAAATTTTTGGATCTGTTAAATGAAGAAATGTTTACCAAAAAAAAAAAAAAAAAAAATTCCTTCTCCCTCTTCCCCTACCTTATGGTGTCTCTCCTAATGTATAGAGGTCTAAGGACAGCCTAACACAGTTTGGAGTGCAATTATTTAATAGTAGGGTAAAGTCTTTTTCTTATTTTTTCTTATTTATTTATTTATTTATGTATTTTATATGAGGATCAGTGGAATTAAAGTGAGCTTGAAAAAGAAGCTCTCTCAAATAAAGAAGCACTCTAAAAAACAAGGACAGAATAGGGTTCAGGGACAGGGGTGGGGCTGTTGCTATAGGTTAGAATTTCTGGATTTCTGAAGCAGTTATTCGGGCTTTTTCTTCACAATTATTAACAGTGTTCTGATCACCAAGAAGCAAACTAACAGCTACTGTGCTTAAAATCAAAATCTTATTCCTAATTTCACGGTCTTTTTAGGTTACATTTTTTTTCCCACACAATAGAAACATTTAAATAATAGTGATTTTATTATTAATAATAGTCATAATGCAAAGGTGTCATCTTGCAATAAACTTTGTGTAGCAGTATGATTTTTGTCTTTCTGATCAAATTAGAAAGATTATACAGTTTTTCATTTATTTTATTTTTTTAACTGTGTTATTTAGAGGAAATATTTAAATATTTCTTTTCAGGCACAGCTTTTGTGGTGTTCAGTGCCTATCTGTGCATACTAAACATCCCATATGGTTGGAGTAGGCTGGAGGGGTTGCTACTATCCATAATTTAAAAAGCAGATGTTACTAATCTCCTAAATATTACTCCCAAATGATGTCATTTCTGACTGACAGCGGTTGGGCTCATCAATCCCTTTCAATGTCCTTTTGCAGGTAATGTGTAGGGGAAAGCAAATTTTGTTCAGGAAGCATGCTTCTGAAAGGGCAGATCACTTTATATTACTATTGAATTGTTGAGCAGAATGTCAGTTCCTGCAGGGGAATATATGTATCTATTAAAGACAAGAAATTAAAGAAGTTTGCCTGGTAATAGCACATTCAGGGAAACTTTTAGGACAGCCATTTCAGAGTCAGGTTGCAATGTGACAAGCTGAGGTTTTTAGCTCAGAGTGCCTGTCTGTGTCATGCAGTACACAAAGACAACCTTCTTTTACATGTAGAAAAGATTTCTTCACAGGTTTGCACATGAATAAAGTAGGTGCTTCTGTGAACAAAGCATATGTGAATTCCAGAGTTGCTTCTCAGTTTGTTCTACTTACAGTAGTGAATAAACAAAAATGAAGGGTAGCACTGAACATTTTGACCATAAACAGCACAGAAGTGAAATATCTGCCTTATAAATCCTTCTCCCAAATCTCACAAAGTAGCCAATGGTTTGGATGTGAGTTTGTATCTTTTATGGAATTCTAGAAAGTTACACATACACAAAAAGAAAATAGACTAATATAACTAGCCCCTGCTTCAGAATATGGTTAATATGCTAGTGGTTGATAGCAATGATACATAGCAAACTCCTTCCCTTGCTCCAGTAACAGTATGTTTCTTCATTTTACTCCGGGAGGAATTTCTTCCCTGGATTCTCTAGGTTTCCTTGCATTGCTCACTCTGTGTCCTTCCCATCCATTTTTTTTCTATTGGTATCCTAATTCTCTTTTTTTACAGACATTGTACTCTTCCAACTTGGCCTCCTTCCATGTGCGCTACATACAGTTGTTTGCATTAACAATATTTTGCAGAAATTATTCTCAGGGATTAAATATCCATTAGTTTTGAAAGAATTCTATTTGATCAGTTTTGAATGCTTGGCCATTAATTTTTTTCACATTTTGGGAAGAGTAAGATAACTTACCTTAACACAATTGTGCAAAACTCTGTATACTTGTCTAAGTTTTCCTAGACCTCCTAAACTCCTCTGAAGAGAGGAAGATGTAAAGATGAAAACAACTGTTTTGTTTTCAGCTCCAGAGCCCATTTTAGCAAAAATGTGGTCCAAAAGTTCAATTTCAGTAACTTTTGTAGGCCCATACAACACAAACACTTATAAAACATTAAGAGCAAAGACATTCTTGTCTTTGTACCTTTTGTACCTTTCCATACTCATACCTTTTCATTGCATAAAAAGAAAAAAAAAAAAATCATTTGGAGGCAGCTGTCTGGTTCTGTAACTGAAGTTTAACTATTATATATATCTGTCTATATACATAATAAAAAATAACTTTTATGTCTATCATTTTCAGCAAGGTTTAATCTAGTGTCTAGCAAGACAATTCTTTGCTTCATGCTTATCTTGTAAATTTGTATTTTTGTTGTTCATAACACATATAAAACATATTTACACTTTGCTCAGTCTCTGCTTGCTGCCAGTGTGGACTTCAACCATTTGAAGCAAAAAAAAAGCAAAAAAAAAAAAAAAAAAAAAAAAAAAAAGAATAGAAGTTCAGGAAACCTTGAGTGATTGGCAACTGGCACACATGGTTAAATGTCAGCATTTTGGTATGTCATTTAATGGTCAGACATTTCAGTGTATTGCCATCCAACAAACCTATGAGACATTATCAAGGAATATATGCCAGCTCTTTTCCAGCAAACTGCTTGATGCCGGATGCCAAGTACTGGTGGGTGTATACCTTTTTATGCTGTCACTGCATTCAGCCTCCAGGGTGTTGTGTGAAAGGATCATTGGATGTTAATGAATAACAAAATGTGTCATTTCCCTTTAGAATTTGTCTATCTATCATATACAGTGAAAAAGACGTGTTTGTTTTCCTCTGCCTGTATTTACATGTGTGTCAAAATACATACTGTTAAACCTGGCCACATAAGCAAGACAACAGTATGTTGTCTTGTTAGTCTTTTTTTGATTATTACTGTTGCACATGATCATACATCCAGTTTCATACAAAAAAATAAGAACCTCAGTAAAATAAATTTGAACATAAAATCTTTTTCTTCTTGCTTAGAGACCACACTTTCTATAGACAATAAATTTGTGAGAAAAACACAATCTATTTTAGATATGTCACTACTTATATTGTCAACAAAATATGATACAAAATAAAAACAAAACAAACAAAAAAAAGAGAATCACCATTAGAACTATAAAACACAACTACATGAAAAATAATTTGAGAATACCTTGTAAAATAAAAATTAAAGATTGTCATGCTTTAACAATAAAAATATATTGTTCATTATATTTGTGGAAATAAAGAATTCAGACCTACAGGTAAATTTCAAAGAGTTTAGGGAGAAAACACATTCATTTTGGATACAGGCTAAAGGAACTCACAAAGGGCACTCAACCAGTCCTCAAGCCAGTATCAGGACATTGAAGTCTGACTGCAAGAAACCATTGTGGGGCACTTTCTGGTCAGCTAAGAAATAGGTGCAAAAGGCACATTTTGGAAAACAAGAGTTATAATAAGTTATTTATTATAAATTCTTTCTTCAACTTGTCTCAGAGACTTCCTGACTCACAATTCTATGCTTTAAGCATTTACCTATAGGTTTCGAAGTATTGTGTATGATAAAACACTAAATGGTTTTCCCAGTGTCACTTCCAATCTTATTTTGCACCTGCACAAGAAAATCAGTGTAATTCCTATAGATGAGAAGGATAGTTGGAGGTATTAAATTGCACTGCATACAAGTGGTTTTATTTGATGATATGACAGTTATAAAATAGTGTTTGTAATTTTCTTTGCAAATTTTAAAGGCTGTACGTAATAGTAATATTTTCACAGATAGTGTGCACTGTTTCACAGAGAAAGAGAGGTGTTTTTGTGTGTGTGTTGAGTTTTTAAGAAAACTCAATTCACTGTGGGTCTTTAATTGTGTTTTTCAGCAAACTGATTTAAATTTCCCTGGGGCACACATTCTGTAGGATTGTGACATATCACACCAGGTTAAGTCAAACTCAAAATGTTATGTGATATGACAGCATGTAAAACATATGATTAACACATCCACTGGGAAACTTGGCTTTAAGAAAAATGGTGTAACAGGGAAACTCAGGGCACTCTTTTGCAAATTCATTTTTTTTTTTTTTTTTTTTTTTTTTTAAAATAAAAAGACTCAAAAATATAATACTATGTCAGCTTCTGTTTGATGCCCCAAACTTTTTCCTTTGGATAAAATGTCACTGTCAAACATCAACAAATATTTGTGGTCAATGTGAATAATGAAAGTTGTACTTCTCTTGGAAAGGAATTGGTTTGTGGAAAATTCAGACTGTGATGACTGGGATAAAGAACCTACTAGAGATCCCCAAACACAGAATTTCACTCTATAGTTCCTAAGATTGTACATATACAATGGAGCCTTTCTACCAAAGAATGTAAAACTATAATTTGCCAATACAGGGAAAATAAGTCTCTTTACTCACTTTTGTAACAGTAAACATATCATATGCCTATATTTCCTGGCCAAAGACCAAATTATTACAGTATTGCAGAGGTAACATGAAAAGTAGCTATAAGATATAACAGGTAGAATTTAGTCCCAGTTTAATACTTCCTGTAGCGTTGTTAAAGAAGCTCCTCAAATTACTTATTTCTGTTACATCTAAACCTCAATTTTATCCAAGGCAGCGCAACCATTGGCTTCTTTTCAGCTTTTAGGGACCTGTTCTGATTCTCTCCTAAATAAACTATAGGTCTATTTAAAAACAACAAACAAACAAACAAACAAATCTATCTTTTGTAACACCAAATTATGTTGCTATTGGGGAATTTTTAAGTTGACTTTCTACTGTTTTATATGTCTTCTGGTCCTTTACCTGCTCTTCCCCTCATCTTTGAACTGAATAGTTAATATCAACTAAATAAGTTTCAAAAATAACGAGTTTTGGCAAGTCCTGTCGGCATAGACAGCTGGCAGAGGATGGAGATCTTATTTGTGTCCTTTCTCTGAGAATAGCTTAAAAACCTCTCAACCATTATTAGACAGTAGAGAATCCACATTGCCACTTTCCTTCCATACTCACCTGGTCTGGGAAGCAAACTCAAATTCATTGAAACACCTTGCTTTTTATAGCAAATAGTTTGACAAAACTCTAGCTGCCTAGCTTACTCTGCCAGTTGGTAAGGAAGAGATGTGTATACTAGTACCAGATCAAGGCCCAGCTTGCGTTCGAGCCCTGGTTCATTGGTTGTTCTCTGAATTCTTTGCCTGGAGGTGATGCAGAGAAAAGTTTCTTGAGCTTATAACCTACACAGGCACAGCTACCAAAGACAGTGCAGGTGTAATGTGAGCCACAAGAAAAAGCAGAGTTGTGTTTACTGGAAGCAGGGCTGGATGGAGCAGGGCACTGAGTGGCTCTGTGGAAGAGAGCTTGCATGTGATATGCCCTGGGGTGAGGTAAATAAAGCAAAGGTTGTAGCCAGCTTATCCTTTATGGTACATGCAGCATGTGCAGTAACCCTCCAAATATGCAAGTCTTGGTATTAAGGCAAAAGATAAAACCTTAATGAACCTCAGAAGGTTCACTAAAAAAAAAATCTGGTATGACTTAAAATTACCTCAGTTTCAAATTCTGTACTTCTCTACTTTTTCAAAATTCAGAGGTAATTAAAACCTATTAAATTCTGGTAATCCCACTGTCTTTGCTTGTTTTGGACAAATTTCAGAATCTGGTATGCTAGGAAATTTATAAGGATGTGGTTTGAATATGGCATTAATCACTGATCCAGTAAATTCTCTAGAATCTGCAGTAATAGATTAAATGGACTATATCAAGTGTAATCCAAGGATGGATTGCCATCACTCAGGATGGAGGGCCATATAGGGCACAACTTGTGCAGTATCCCCTCTTTTTAAAGCTTTTAAATTCTTACCTGAAGCATTCAACCATTTTGAAGTGAAAATGTAAATCATACTGGATTAAGTAATGTCTAATATGCCTGGAAGTGAAAAAGCAAATTTTTCCCTCTTCTTTCTCCTATGAAAAAGAAAAATTCTGTGTCTCCACACTCCTGCAAGAACAATGAGACTGACTTAGGGACAATCGATTGTTCTGAACATTCAAGCTGTTGAATTGTGTACATTTTACAGGCAGAAATTGGAGCTTGACAAAATTCAGATTTTCAATTTTTCAAAAAAAAAAAAAAAATTCTCAATTTTTACATCAAAGAATTTCATTTTTTTTAAGAACTCAGCTTTTCTTCTGAAAACTGAGAGCATTTTCGACCTTTACACAGTGAAAAAAAAAAATCAAATTCCACCTCCTTTTTTTAAAAAAAAAATATATATATATATATGTATTTTTTCTTATGGAAACATTAGTGAACATAGTTTGGAAGCTCTTCTATTTCAAATATTCTATTTCAAATAAGGCTGTCCTTGCAATTGTAAAGAAATATTACAGGTAAATTATTGGTTTGTATGACAGACAGTAGTGGACTCCAGTATAGCATACACAAGAACTTAGTGTTGATGGTGTGCATGAAGTTATGTTGTAAGCAGTTATTGACATATATACATACAGGTTAATAAACATATTATATTAATCCACTTCAAGTGAATAAAACATTCCTGAGGTCTGGACAGATTTCTGCAGAGAGCTACGGAAATGTAGTGCGCCTGATACTGTTATGAGAACTTTCTGCCTAAAAAAGCATACAGAGCACTGAGCCCCACAAAGTTTATACTACACACAGTCAAACAGCCTTGTCATTCTCCAGGTGCAAGGTAGATGTTTCAGATGTTTTTTGTCAGTGATGGAGGTAGTGAAGAGATCAAATCACTGTAAGCAAAAGCCCAGCCAGAAGGATTTGACCGTGCCATACAGGAGCCTTGCTTACCTGCTGCCCAGTGGAGCAGCAGCAACAGCAATAGCACTGGACAGGTGAAGGACTCAAGTTCCCAGCCCTAAGCCAGGGAATCAGAGTGTACTGTGGAAGTCACAGTACAGAATTTAAGTAGGATTGAGGCTGGTTTGATGATCCCGACATATAATGTAGTTGCACAGAAAGGACTTAAAAGGAAAACCTGTAGAGTTTAAAGCAATGGTTTTCTTACAACAGATAAAGCTAACATATGTGCTTTAATAGAACATTTTATCTCTGCTGTATATTCCTTGTGTATTACTTGTTAATGTTACAGACAAGCTATTGTTCCCTCCCCAGTTATATTGGATTTTGTTATGAGAGGCAGCTGATTGGTTAGTAATAGAAATTGACATCTTAATTAAAGAATACACAACCAAGCAGTTATGCAGCAAAACCAAACAGTCAAAATAAAATGATGCAAATGAAAGGCTGGCCTGTTATTACTCAGTGTCCTTTGAGTACTCCTGTTTCTCAATTTTTGGTTTTGCAAGTCACATAAAATGTGGTTGGTGCTACACAAACACATAGGGAGAGAAAAAGGACTGTAGCCTTCTAAAATTTGCTATCTGAAAGCGTAATTCACCAAAGCATAAATGATACCTTACATGAAAAAATCAATAAGAAATGAATTCCATTTATTAGGGTGTTTAAGTGAATTCTTGTTAGATTGCAAGACTCACATGTATTACTGTTACAGACAGGCTTCAGCTCTTGAGAGTACATCACTCTTCTGTCCTGGTCTGCCAACAGTTTCAGCAAAATATGAAGAGGAAAAGGCTTTCTACAGGATTTCAACAACTTATTACATGACAGAGGCTTATTTTTGCCTTTTAATCCCAGACTTCTTTCAAATGAAGTCATAAAATTATGCCAGATTACTGTGAAAGTTGTGATACTGCCAGCTATTAGCTGAGGCAAGAAAACCCTGCAAATCTATTTCCTTTGGGACTGAGGCACAAACCTGTTTTGTAAGCTTGTTTTCTTCCCTGGTCATGCTTTCAGTTTTCATGGCTTTCTGCTACTGATCCTCACCTTAACTGCTGGACTACTGGGCCAACAGTATCAGTAAGTATAGCTTTAAATACTGCTAATGCGATAAAAACTTGCATAGAAGATGCAATTTGTGTCCGAGGAATATAAAATGAATATGTTTTATATGTAAGAGGGATTTTTTTTAGGGGCAGGTTAACTAGAAACCATTTCTTAGGAAGTTCTCATAAGTTTAAGAACTCTTGTTGGAAGACTTTTACATTAAAAGCTCTAAAACCTCAAAGAAGTTATTATTCTGGGTAATCCAAGAGAGAAGACTTTAGGCCATGGAGTAAATTAAAGTCAAATCTTATTATTCCTCATTAAAAGCAAAAAGCATGTCAGATGCAAGTTAAAAATACTGATTAAATTTATTTAAACCATGTTCACATAACTTAGGGTTGTGAACATCAAAACAAGCGACTCCATACATGAACCACCAGAGGACAGATGAATTAACAGATCTGTTAATGTGTAAATGATTTCAAAGTGAATAGCTAGGCCTGTGCACATCTGAGAGGAAAATGGGAATTCTACAGAGGTATACAGCCATATAAGCAAATAAAACATGGAAGTGGAAAGTCAGACCTGCATTCAAACTTTGCAAAACTTATAAATAATATAGGCTAGAGAACTAACCAGTCTTAGTATGCAGCTGTGCGTTGGAGTTCTCTTTGGAAATTCCTAAATATTGACCAATTTACTGCTTGACTTTTCCTGCCATGGGAGTTAACACTCCCACTTACCTCTAATTTTTTTTTTTACCAGCATTCAGTGTCATGTTTATATTGTCAAAGAGAAACTGAGAGAAGAAAGGGAAAAAGTTTGTAATCTACTTTCATTGTCCTGTTTGAAATATTTAATTCAGACAAAAAAAAAAAAAAAAAAAAAAGCTCATATTATGTATACATAAATGAAACCTTCAACCTTCAAATCATTTTTAATTATTATTCTGCTGCATAGAAAAATCTGTATTCTATCCATTTTTAATATGCTTCCATTTCACATATGGCTGCTTTCTGCATACATGAGATTTTTCTGTTATGTATTTCTCTTCTGTGCCCAGAACATACTCCAGGGGGATATCCAGTGAGTGCTGATCTTTCCAGAGTTTTGAAGAGCCTGCCAGAATTGAGCCTTTGCTGCTGTGAGCCAAGTCTCAGGAAGGGATGGCCTAACTGTGTTATTAGGCACAATGTGGAAGATTCATATTGTCCTCTGCAACAAAACTCTCACTTTTTGCTGAGTTTTGCTGCAAAATGGATAGCCACTACTGTGACCTTAATTGCCAGTTTACAGCTGGTGCTCTGAAGGCTTTCTTTATTACTAGACCTGGATTAGAATTAGGATAATCCTGCCTCAAGTAAAGGGTGCCCAGACAGCCTGAAGCCAACTTCATCAGGAGATCCTGACCCTCCACCAAAGACCATCACCACTGCATGTAACAAGCATGAGGTTATGTATGGTGTTTCCTGACACTAATGGAAGGAAGCTCCTTAGCGACAGATTTTAGCTTCAGGACATGGAAAACCACAATGCCCCAGTCAACAGTAGCTCAGATTTCAATTGTAAGGTAATGTGTTGCCTGCTGTCCTGTTAATGCAGGAGGATAGATTAGATGTGGTCTAATTAGGTTCCAAGTTCATTAAACTGTCTGGAAAAAATGTATCCATTTTACAAAGTAAGAAACCTCTCTCTCCTTGATCATTCTTAATTTACAGCCTGGACCCAAACTGTTGCTGGGACCTCTTGGGGGCTTCCCTTGGTAAAAGGACTAAGAAAGCTGATAAAAAGGAACATAAATGAACCTCTTGCACCAAACACTGTACTGAGTCCCTCTTTTCTTTAGCCTCTCCAGGGGTCTTTTCCTATGTTCGTTGCCACCTCTGGTTTATTAATGAACCAGACCTTCTATGGAATCAGTGTCTGCATTGAACTGCTAAATTATGATAATTTGAACTTAACCTCTTGACCTATCCAATATGTCCTTCACCTGCTGTGGGGAAGGAAAAAAACATCTTAAAGGAGACATAGATCTATTTTGCTCCTGCTGTTGAGACAAAGCCCTTTGGCATATGTACTGTAGAAGTACCTTTCTTTCATCAGGCCTTTGAAGAACAGTGGGGACTATAAAGCTGAATGGGCTTAAGAAATATTTACCAAAATGGACTAGTTTAGATTTTAAAAATGGACTGTTTAGATTAAAACAAAACAAAACAAAATTAAAAACAAACAAACAAACAAACAAACAACAACAAAAAAAAACAAACATAAGTTCAGTTGGATTCTCCATCAAGAAGGAACATCAAATCATAGCCCTTTGTAAACTGGTAGTTCCCACATGGCTCACTCTTTTCTCATGTAAATGGCAACATGACGTGTCTATGGAAACAGTGAAATAAAGTTCTTTCAAAGATTTTGTACATATAAAGCACCATGTTTTATGTCCCATGAGGTGGAATATCACCTCATTATAGGTACTGAAAATGTTATCACTATGGTATGGTTTAAAGTTTAAATAGAATATCAACATTTATTGCAGCAGACTTATAGCTAATTTTGGTACTACTGCTGACACATCCTATCAGAACTGTAGGTTTCCAAATATTGTATTACCATATTTTTTTAATCTTAGTGGATTTGGATGTACAGTGTCATTGAATTTGTTGTTTGCTAATATGATATGAGAAACTGTTACAGTATCAATCTTTTCAATAATATTTTCAATTTCAAATTCTTAGAGCAAGTTACTATTATATCACAGCCAGAAATAGGATATATGTATTATTTTTATTGTTGATTTTGCAATGCACTACTATCAGGTTTCCACGATATTTTTTAATTTTAATTGCCCCTAAGATCTCACTAAGTTAGTAGGATGTTATTTTTGCAATGCAGGGGGAGGGGGAGGAATAATTTATCAATTTACAGAGAGTTTATAAGACTAGAAATTCTGGAGTCAGCATAATAGCTTAGGGCAAAATCCTGCTGTTATGCAATATGGTTGTTGAGGAGGGGCAAATGGTGGGGTGCTGGCAGGAGAACTAGCCTACTTGTGCAGAACCGGGTAGAGCAAGGCAGCTAGAGAGAGAAAATCTTAAGGGAAAGTACCTCACGGCATGTATCCTACCTGTCAGTCAGTGCCTCATTACTGTAGCTGCTGTTTGTCTCATAGGTTCTGGGTAGAAGGGGAGAAGATCCCCCAAGAAGCAACAGACTGTGGGTTGAAGAAGGGCCCTGGTCTCTCCCTGCCCTATTTCCCAGCACCCTGCTGTGTCTCTAGCTACTGGGTGGTTGCAGTTTACTGGTGAGGATGGCAAAAGAGACCTATTGTGATTTTACATTATCAGCTTCTGAGATTCCTATGCATTTGGTTAGAAATGACTAGAATGAATATTCATAGATAAAGACAAATCGGTATTTTAGAAATAAGTTTATATGTTAACATACAATTTATGGCATCTATTTTCTCAGGATATATTGTTTATGCTTAATCTTACAGGATTTTTCTGACAATGAATCATTTATATTTTTAGTAATATTATGCCACTAAACATTTACGTACTGTGGGAGCTCAGACAAAGTTCGACAAAAGCCTTTGGACTGAGTCATTTTTCTTTCCCTGTCAATGTGAGAGTATGCACTACTATTCAGCTCTAAAAGCAGGCTCTGCTACAGAACCTGGTGTAGAATTCTACAGCCTGCATGTAGGAAACTCATAGGGTAGATGATGTCTTCATGAGAAGATAACACTTTACTCAGAAGTTTTTTTTATTATTATTTATTTTATTTTTTTATTATTATTATTATTACTAAATCACTTCAAACAGTTTCAAAATATAATGGAAACAATATGGTGTGGCTCTTGATGTTGGCTTCTACAATTAGTGTGTTATTAATTAAACTCTTGAGTAATATAATAACTTGACTGTTGGAACCTCTCTTTGCATTTAAAATACATGCAGACTGTGGCTCCAATTATAAATAGACTATAACTCTAATGGCTTAAAACTGCAAATTAAATTATTCAGAGACAAATTGTTAAATTTATGTTATATTCCTCAGAAATTATTTTTGTGCATTTTTATTTCATTCCATATACTATATCTAAGCAATTTTTTCTCCAGCAAAATTTTGTTACTGCAGACATGCATCTCTTTTCCCATGAGCATGTTTGCACATACATGCACTCACACACTCTTTCAGTTAAGTGTTATTTCCTGTGGAATTATCTGCATGTGTCTAAGCAGGGCTTGGTCCGAGACAGAACTAATACCCCATTTTCTCTGCCTATCTACTTTTAGAAAATCCATTCTGCAGAACTGTGATTAGCCACGTGATATTGCAGAGGATCTCCAATACTTCCTGTTTTGTTCAGTCACCATATTCATGGTTTGGCAATAAGAAATGCATTCATAAGTCTCAAGAAACAGGTTGGATTCCAGCATGAATTAGCAGTTTGTATGAGAGTCACAGGTCCATCATCCATCATCAATAAAATCAGCATCTGAGAGTGTTACGGTTTCATACTTATCCTTTAGTCATGGCCATATTTAACATCAGTGTTATCATCAGTGGAAAGACTTGCATGGACTGAAATCATTTCTAGTTCAAAAATTCAGCTTAAAGACTTTAAATGTTCAGTCAGTGACCTAGAATGTCTGAATTTAAATAGGTCAGAGAGATTGGTAATGTCCAGTAACAAGTGTTACTGGATTATATTACATTTGTCAGCTTTGTTTGAATACATTTTTCTTTCATTCAGTGACAGAGTTAGGCTGACTAGAATCCATATTCTATATGGAAAAATTTAATACAGAACATTTTGTTAGTTTTAAGGCAAGTGACTTTTTAAAATGTTTAAATAAATTATTTTTAGACTTTAGGGCAGATGCTACTTAGTACTGATTGAAACGTTCTACATGATCCCAAATTTTACAAGTTTTTGTTTTGTTACAAAAACAATGAACAAACAAAAAGTCATAGAACATTTTAACGAATGCCATGTTATAATCTGTCAGCAGATTATGTATAAGTATTTTTGGCATGTGTTGATATAAAGTAAAAAGAATACAGGAATATAAAATTAGCTCTTAAACAACATTTCTACACTTTCCAAAGTCGAGGAAGTTTCTAAAACAACATTAAAAAATAAAGAATGGGAATCAAATTTAAAGTGTTGCTATTTTCACATAGACCAGAAATTTAGCATTTTGACTGGGTCAGACACTTTTCCATGTTAACTTTGGACTTTACCTACCTCAGGATACTCCTGGCCAATGTCAGAAGCAGTGAAAAGAGTCAGTAATGTATAAATTTATTCCACCTTATTCCTCATGTCTTATTCTTGTGTTTTCACAAATAAATAGAATGAATTCAAAGCACGTTTTAGAACTAAAGAAAGCTGACAACTTTATTTCAAAGCACCTTCCTCTCACCCTTAAAGGGAAAGCATAAAGTAGCATTAAATCTTTATCAAGGTAAGGAACAAGCTCATTGATTTCAGTTCAAGTGCTAAACCCACTGAGGGGGAGGGTATTGCCATCTGCGGATATTGTTTTTGTGTCTCCACCTCCAACAAGTTATCTAGTTAACTGAGTTGCCAATACAAAGCCACACAGCTTTAAACCAGCTGTACACAGCTGTATGTATTCCTCCTGCAGAGCCATCTGCAGATTTTGCCACAAATCCAGTGTTAGCTCCAGAGGTTTTGGTGCCCTGGGGAAATGGGGGAATTTCCGTGCCTCCCAGCACAAGTTTACTTACTCAGGCACAAAGCAATGTTCTGTCAACAAAATATTGCTGCCCTTCATGGCTGCCTGTCCTACACACATCAATTGCTTTTCTTCAGTACCTCAGTAGGATTTTTTTCTATTGAAAATCCCAAGCAATTTAGGAGTATGCATGTTTTCTCTTCTACTCTTTCATTTGTCATTGAAATGCCTTCCCAACACTGCTAACATTTTGGAGAATACCGGTTGTCAGAGATAAGGATTCTGGGTCAAAAGCCTTCCATTCCTCACTCACTTGGGAACAAGAGACTGAAAGTCTTATCCATTTACACTGTTCTTGTCATTTTGGCTAGACTTTTCAAAGGTGTCCCCCTGACACAGATTTTTTTTTTTTTTTTTTTTTTTTTTTTTTTTTTTTCAGGAGGTGTTAATGGGGGCCCGTAGAATATAATTGTCAGCCAGGTTGACAAATTGCCACCAACCAACCATGAGACATACTGATAAAAACAATAACAACAACATCCCATCATAAATGTGTACCCTGTCTTCCAAATTGGTCATGAATTTGTCATCTAAAATAGGGAAATCCACTTACTTGCCTTTCATCATAAGAGCAATGGTTATGAATTGAACCATTTAATCTTGGAAAAGAAGTAGGGGAAGGAATTCAAGCAATCATGTAGCCCTTCCTTGTGTCTCAAGGCAGGATCAGTGCAGTGAGATTTATTTCACAGGTGATTGTGGAACCTCTTCTGAAAGACTTGTAGTGACAGTTCCAGTCTGCTCATTTGCTTGCAATAGAAGGAAGCATTGTGTTGTTGATTTGGGATATTAATGATTTAACCCTTCAAACTTTTTCTTGTTGGGATGGTGGTGGTGGTGCAAACCATGTCTAGTACTGATTTCAAATTTCATAAAAATCCTTAATTAAGACATAAAGTCATTCCTTGATTACCTGGTATTGGAGAATGGACAATTTATATCTAGTTTCAGCTGTTACATCACTGATACTTTATTTATGTTACTACTGGTAGTAGGGGGAAAAATTATTTTTATATTTCATGAAGTATTTGCACACTGTATGTCAAATACTGAGATGAAGAAGAGTCACACAAAACAGTTTTGTTCATTGAAAACATGGTAGAATATTTTTTTCTCTTTTAGCCACAGTGACTTGGGGTAATATTTATATTGTCAAGGAAGACTTTAGTAAGCTTTATATCATGTCATAGTGTAAATTTAATACTACTAGATTTATTTTTTTAAACATCTTATAAAGACCTTTTTTTTTGTCTGAATCACACTGTATGTGAAATGCTAAAATGTGTTTTAGTAAACTGAAACAATAGCAAGCAATACTTTTCTATGTTTCTAGCCAAGAAGCTTTACGCAAAGAATAATATGGGCTTTAAAGAGTGTTTTCTCCAAACACAGATGAACTTCCCAACCACTTATTTTGGAGATGAGTAGGGATTAGGCATTTTTGAGTGCATGGTCTGCAAATAATTTTCAGAAGTATATTTTAAAATATTCATAATGATTAGGCCATTATTATTATTATTATTATTATTATTATTATTATTATTATAAGTATTACTAACACTCATTGGTTCCTGGTTCAAAAACTCACAAGGGAAAAGAGTAGAGAAACATGAAAGCTGATTCAGGAAAGTTGCAAGGGAAGAAAAAAAAAAAGAAAAAAAAAAAAAAAGAAAAAAAAAAAAAAAACACCTTAATGATGATTTAGTACAGTTGAATATGTTACAAGAATAAAAATCACTTAATTAAGGGATAATCTCTCTTACTTTGTAGTATTGGAGCAATAAATAACTGCAGAGATTGAGTCATCAACAAAACTAAAATGGGGTCTTTAAACAATCTTCAAACTTGTTTAGCATGTTTGTAACAAAACTGGTAAGATTATTCCAAATTCTGTGGAAATGTAAATAAACAAGACTCCATTGATGTCATTGGAATTTCACCATCTGTGTCAGCACAAGGTTTTCTTTCCTCTCTTCTGAAGGAACTACTTCTGCAATGCCACCTTGGAGATTGCATGATGGTTATTCAAGAGACTTAGGAGGAACAGAAGTGGTGCAGTTTATCAGGTACTAAGTGAAAACCCAGCCCCGCTAAGTCGTGGAGAAACTTGAGTTCTTGCATCAGGTGCACAACATTTATTGTCCTGTTTGTGAAGGGATGAAGTTCATACCTTGAGCTTACAGATACAATTTTAAATTTGTAATAGAGACCTGATATTCCAGCAGGGACATATATTTACATACCTAATTAAAATCCAAAATAGTTATGACAGTTTAAAAAGCAGTACATATTTATTTTAAGAAATATCTTCAAGGGATCCAGAATTCAAAATTCTGGCCTCTGCCTTCCTGGATCAATGGGCTGCTACAGACAGTTAACATTTTGGGAGATAACAGTATTACACAGAAAATACCTTCCATTCAGTTTTGGTTTCCCTCCTTTCATTTCTTAATTGAGGTTGGCATATGCTAAAACATTAAATATCCCTCCAACCAGCTCCAAAGTTGGCAGCTTCAGTCTGTCTCTAGTTACCACAATCCAGAACTGCACATTTTATTTATTTATTTATTTATTTTTTTTTCCTTTCCTTTCCTAACTAAGCTAGAATTTTTCCTTTCTCATCAAGGACTTGAGACCACTTAATTCTGCTGAGCAGTACATTACTCTGGGTGTAGTCCTACTGACATCGTACCCAACATATGTAATGCTGCCAGAGTTTCCTATAGATTATTAGAGGTTATTCTATTAGACTGTCATATCCCATTTAAACAAGGGGTCATTTTTTAAACCATCTGCACTATATAAGGAGATATCCTTTGACTTAAATGGTAAAAAAAGAACGTTGTTTAAACAAACACAAAACTGTTGTTGTAAAGAGTTCATAAAGATGAAAGTTTTGAGAGTAAAATTCTCTGTTTGTGAGCCAGAGTGGGAAGGCAAAGCTTGCATTCTGTCTCCTGCTCAGTGTGTATTTACTTTAAACCTAACTTCAAGGTAGAAACTAAACTCTTCTGGAAAGAGTAAAGAAACTCTGTTTATGGCTTTAAAGTTAGGTTTCCTTTAAGCAGACACTGCTACACGTGCCAAATGGTGTGTGTAACTGATGTTGAATAAGGTCTATGTGAGTCTCAGCTGCGATCAGCAAATTCATTTAAGCACTCAGGTTAATACTAAACTCAGGCATTAATAGAAGAAAATGCACTCCCAGAGACTCATTTCTTTGAACGAATGAGTTATGCAAGTAAATAGCATTTCAGCTTTACACCTTTTACATGGAAACAGGAGTACAGAAGGAGAGTTTAATTAAAAATCTAGCTATTCCTTGTCCTGTGCCTGCATGCATGCTAGGGTTAGATAAGTGATATTCCCTTCATCATGCAGAATTGCTGTACTGTTGTGCCAACAACCACTACCTTTTGCATTAGTTGAACACTTTCTGGTAATGCCACACGTGTTCCCATGGAAACAATGGGTGAAACAATATCTTGTACTGATGCAATAATAGGGATGTGGAACCACAATTATGGTCCATGGTTAAAATCTCAACCAAGGCCCCTTATAAGCTCTTATTTAGTCTCTCTTTATTTCAAAAACACTCTCTTTAACTTGTGCTAGAGTATTATTTTGGTCTGAAATATAGCCAGGCCTAATCAGAAGTTGCTGTGCAGGAGATAAGCAGCAGAAAGAAAGTAAGTTATTGCTTCAAGGTAGTTTTGAGTTAGAGTATGTTGGAAATACTTTGATTTGGATTTACCAATCATTACCAAACATTCCTTTGAGGTTCCTAAAATTCCTACTGATTTCTTAGAGCACATTCAAAACTCTGAGAACTGTCACAGTACAAAAAGTGACCTACATACATTACTTACAAAATTTTCTACTGTGCTATACTTAAACCCCATATCAAACAAATAAGAAAGAAGGAACGAGAGAAGGCACATGATTCACTTGCAGAAAAGCAAAAGTAGAAGAGTGTATGTGTTGGGTGAGAGGGAACGGGGAAGTCCAGGACACTGGGATTTTTATATTTTCTAATAATTCTTCCACCAGAATTTAAGTATTGTTGTTATCCTTATGAGGCAGTTGAAATACCTGGCACAACCTATGACTTTTTGTTAACATTTCCTTGAATTAAGAATCTATGTTGGACAAATATGACTCAATTTTGTTCTATCCATACTAATGGAGCATTGGCCTGACTTTTTAGAATTAGGCTATCTAAAGATATAAGGTAATTTTATTGAAAACTAAGAAACTAAGGCATAGACAAAATTTGACATAGACAAATCATATATATATGAACTAAGCCACTACGTTTTTCCTACTATTAAAGCCACAGTGCAGAAGGAAGTTTCTTCTCAACATATTGATTTTCAGCAAGTAAATGTGGTATATGTTTGGTGTACATACACCAAACAATAATTTAATTAAAAGGATACCCTCAAGCATTTTAAAATACAGAAGCAAATTTTTGAAGGGATAGAACTGCCATAACAAACAAATAAAAGCAACGGTAGATTTGGCAGTGAATCAATAAAGTATTTCCTGTAAAATATGATACTTTTTTTTTTTTTTTCATGCATTTTTTTCTTTGAGTATTAACAACTCTGAGTGTTGCTGTGCAAAATCTAGGCTTGGTGGGCTGTCTATAAGAATACGACCAGATCTCAAGATTGAAGCTAGTCCATAGTTAAACAAAAACCTACAAAACACAACTTATTTTCACCATCTAGTGTGAACTTGTTCTGCTTTTGACCACAGGCATATAAAAAACAAAGCTTCTGGTAATGCCTAGTTTTGGACAGATGGATGTTGACAGCCATAAGCAAGACAAGAAAGTTACAGTTTTCTTTGGAAAATGAGGACCTATGTAATTTGTGGCAGCCACAGGACATATGGCTTATATATAGTTGGCCAAGAAGACTAACCTGGTCCTGTGGCCAACATTCAGATGACTAAATGGTCCAGAGTACAACTGTGGCCATATTTGGGTCTGTAGCAATATTCTGAGTTTAAAAGAGTTAAGATTTCACCCTATTTCCAAATATTAGCTCTTGGAAATAAATAGCTCTTTGTCACAGAATGTTTTTTCAATTATTATTTTCTAGATGAAACACTATTATTTTTGAATTGCATTAATAAATCTAAGGGTAGTAAGTTTCTGTAATTTGGAAACTTTCGCTCTTGCTGCATATTTTGCTTAGAATCACAAACTCCTGCAGACCTTTCCAACAAGTCCTCTAATCCCTCTGCTCCCTCCACTGGCTTCCCATTGAATTCTGCACTCGTCTAAAGGCCTTTATTCACAAAGCCTCGGCTCGTATTATTAAAAGATCAGTGAAACACCAGTTCCCAGACTGCCCTTGGCAACTTCATGCCCCTGGCAGAGAGGAATTCTCCACAAGGAGACTGTACTCTTGTCGTTTGTGTAGAACAAGGAACTTCACACCAGACTAGTGCAAACTGGCCCAAAGTGTTAGAATAAGCCTCAGTTCATCAGCATTTCTTCTCTTGAAACATAAGAAGCTTGTCATTAACCTCACTATAACATACACACAGAAATCTTTTCATGGATGTAAAAATCTAAAATCTAAAACAATCCGCTCAACTTCCAAAACATCTCACCTGACAAAAAGGTAGGTAAACAAGTGGCATATATTAGCATTTTTCTTTAACATACTATTGTAAAACACTCAGACAGAGAGTATAATACAAGCTGGTAATAAGTATGGTACACAACTGCAAATAAGAGAATAATAGAAGACCAGATGGAAGGAGATCAGTTAGCTGGTCTGTTCTACTGCTCCAACACAGAATGAATGATAAATCCAAATATAAGTGCACAAATATTTGTATGGTAGGCCCAATCTTGACCACAGTGAACTCAAAGTTTCCAGCTCTGCAGCACCCCCCCCCCCCAAAAAAAAAAAGTCTTCCTTGAAGTCCTTCCTATTTCAATGACATGTGTCACAATCACTAATGAAACATATTCTGTCAACTATCGAAATGAAGAAATTAAGTTTTAGAATGCAACACCACACAGAAGATATTCAGCATTGTGGACATAAATCAGATCTGCTCCAACAAACAATAGGCTCAGAGCCTGGCCAAAAAGACCCACAACAAAATTAGTATCGAGAGTGTTGACCAGGGTAAGCATTCTGCTTTGTCTCAGTGGAAACTGGCAGTGCTGTGAGCTCCAGAGGCCACTGGTTCTAATAGAGCTTGTCTCAATAGTTTCCTCCTCCTTGTCAGCAGCTGGACAAAAGCAGAATTAATGCCTCAGCCCATCTGTACTAGTTCAGTACTGGGAAGAGGAGTTTCCATGAAGCCATGAGATAGACCTTTGGGAGTAGTCAGGATGCTGTAACAGACAGTGTGCTGAAGGAAAGAGACAGAGACCGGGGGTCAGAAAAGGAGTTGTTTTCATGGCTACAGGCCTGAATGAAGTCATGTCTTAGCCAAGGATTTTATGTGTAGCCTTGCTGTTTTTGTCATCTCAAATTAAATTGAAGAGAATTGGTGTCTTTACTGTCTACTAACAATACTTAAATTCACCATCCTTGTTCCATGCTTATATAGGCCTATATCCTGTGTGGATTTCAACATATGCTTTGCTTGACACATGTAAAACATCTCATTCAATTCAAATATTTGATTGACAGTTAAAAGGATATCTATGTCCCTGAGAACTCAAGGACATATGCTTTTAGGAAAAGAACTGTCCCTCAGTCCATGCCTGTATAGTACCTAGCCCAGAGAGGCATACCATTACTGTGGAATAATAGCAATGATGTACTAGACCAGGAATTGCTCTGAGTTTGCCTTCCAGTAAGAAAATGACCCCATCTCAAGTTCCCAGCATTATCATACAACAAAGGAATGAGATTATTGTTTCCTCTAATTTGTTAATTGGTGGTAGAGCCCAAATGCCCCTACTCAAATTCATTTTGATAGGTGCCACATAGCGAACAGTCATTTTTGTTTCTTCTCCAAAGAATTAATCATCACTGTTGGTGGCACAGGCACTAACCACTACCATCAGCTGAAAAGTTTATTATGGATTGCTTCTTGAAATAAAACATAACTTTTATTGGAAGTTTAAAGATAAATAAAAACAGCTGGAGGGAAAATACTATTAAATACTCTGATGAGCCCCATGATGTTTCACTTAAAGGAAAAATTCCTCTTGCTTCATTTTAAGGACTCTTGTCTGCTGTGTTAAAGTTAGCTTTTCTTTCATGTGGGACAAGTGAAGCTGAAAAGGGAATTTACTTAAAACTGTGTATTGAAATTGCAGCTTACAGGAGCTTATGGTCAGTGCAGTTCCAAGAATCCTTCACTATTTCTGTAATAGACGGTCCTTCAATTTATGCTTCCTCTATTACTTTTGTGCAGCTTTCTAATTAAACTTCTTTTAAAAATTTTAATTGTTTGCTTTCTGTGGACAGACAGAACGCCAAATGTTCACAGTCCTCTCATCTTTGAAAGTGACACTGCTCTGTTCTGGGGACTGGGTTTAAATCATTAACAGAAGATAAACTCATATACACAAATAAAGGCTGTCTGGGATCAGCCATGGGACAAGAGCATAAAAAGCAGCGCAAGCCAGCACACCCCATATTTTCTGTACCCCACAACAGGGCCACATTTCTGGCTGCAAGGATAACTGTCTGGAATCAAGGAACCACCCAGAGTCCAAAAACAAAGAAACTGAAATGAAGCTATTTAGTAGGAACAAATAGACAGGGAAAGGATATATGTCATGCAGTGTTAGTCTGTATCTATCTATACAAGCCCTTGTAAAAGAGCATCATTCATGTCAGAGTAGTTGCTGAACTCTTTTCTCTTTAGGTCCTTATAACATATTTTACACCATCTTTTTGCACTACTACTTTTGTGTAGTGCATTGAGTATAACGAAAGGTTCAATTTTCCTGTTTCTTGAGGATACCATGAAAACCAAACCTGGTCTGCTATGCAGACAGCAAGCTCAAGAGACCAGCTTCTGGTGTGGCCAAAGTGCACACACTGGAGCACGTGACAATGCTCAGACAGGTTGCATTCAGGCTCGTGGGGGTCAGCAGAGGATGCTGATCATTCACATATACTCTTTTAGCTGACTTGATGTATCCCTCCAGGTAAAAAATCAACCCATTTGGACAGAGTTCTTTGGCTTCATCCTCCACTTTTCAGGAAGTGTTATTGTACCTCATGATCAAAGGTATCATAAGCCTAAAGAATAATTAAGCTGTGTATCTACCTGAGCCCTACTCAAGAAGAGTCTCATTGTTTAAATGTTTGGAGGACATTTACATTTTAAAAACCACCCGGAGTCTCAAAATAATTCTTAGCATCAATTGGAGGTACCTTTTGTTGATCTCAGAACAATATCTGTACACATTTACTCAATAAAGGCAAGACTGACACTGATTTGAATAGTTAAAACTAATATGGATTTTTCATCTTTGTTTGGATGTCTGGGTGCTTGAAAGAACTAATGTAGATTTTGTATCTGAATGGTATAGTTGTTACCCCAGACAGTTACTACTGACAAAGAGTGGTCAAGTCTCCTTCAGGTTTTCCAGAATTCCTTGAGTGATTTCCCTGAAGTTTGGTGCCAATTTGCTGCTGACTGAAGGACATAAGAAACCTGTATCCATGATGTTTAAGAACACCTCCCATCTTGGTGCTGTCTTCACAATACCTTTTTTTCACTTCTGATGCAGGTTGCAAACACTCAGGACTGCTAAAGAAATTTAGCATGCTGGTAACTTTAGGGGGGAGCTGACAAAAAGCTGGTCTGAAACATAGCCTCTCACCACAGGCGTAGGGTAGTTTGGTGTGTATGCCCTACTTCAATTAGTCTTCTTCTGGGAAGTCCAGTTAGATGACCATCCCAAACAACATTAACTGGATTTATTAGGCAGAAGTAACAGATTAGACAGAAGAACAGATTAGAAATTATACAGTTAAAAACGAACACACAAACAAATCACCTTTGATGTTGTTGTTATTGTTATTTTGCTGATAACTCTCTTGAGTGACTTGCATCATGTTTTCATTTTTGGATATGCAAGCTTTACTGAGCTTATTTATCATTAATACAATGCTTATATTACAGTAAAATAATAAGAAATTAAATAGCTTGATGCTGAATGCTCTCACCTCTCTGTTACTCAAATTTTGATATTGGGGAGAACTCTAAATCAACATTTTTGCATTTTCTTTGATGAATCAAATAAATAAATAAATAAAACTGAAGAGAAACAAAACCGTGATTAAAAAAAATAATAATAATAATAAAAGAAGAAAAGAAAATAAAAGAAAATAAAAGAAACAAACTAAATATAAACATTTCAGAGTTGGATTTTTATTTTGATTTGCAGCTTTCCTCATCCTCCCAAACAGGGTCTTGCATCTTTTCCTCTGAAAATACAATGTGCCCAACTTTCAGAAAACATACACTTTCTTATAAATTAAAAACTTCTGTTAAATTTCCTGTAAAGTCTCTGAAAAAAAAAAAAAAAAAAAAAAAAAAAAAAATTTCCAGTTTTAAGTATCTTTACCAGCATTTCCCCAAAGCATTAATTTTTACAAATACTTTATTGGATCTTATATCACAAGCCTCAACTGTGTCTATATGATCATTATGCATTTTTTATTTTTTATGCAATTCCTTGAAGCTCAGAATTTTTAAGGGCTTCCTATCTGTGAATAATAGCAGTAATTTAAAATCTCTTATGTTGGGATTAAATTTCAAAGCCATTGGAATCATTTGGGAAACACCAACACATTTGGTGGAGAAAAGGGGAGGGGAGGCTCCTGTCAAGCTGGTAAGGAACTTGAATGAAATCCCAGCTTTATTGCAAAGAGTGCAGGCTTTTCCCTGACTTCCTATATTCCAGGACTGAATTCTAACCACAATCATTGTGCCTTATGTAGAATGAGATGAGGTCTTGGTTTAACTGTCTGATAAAAATGTAATAATGCAAAAGGTCATTTAAAAAGTGTATTTTCAACCAGATTTACAAAGGGAAATTAGAGTTATGAAGTTATATCTCCTTATATCTGTCACATAAAGAAGAACAATGATACTTTTCTCAAAACACCAAAACATCATTGGGAATAGGATAGAACCAGGGATCTGCTATGAGAAAATGTGCAAACAGGAGAATGGCAAGGTGGAGGGAAAGAACATGAAACTTCTCTAATGAGAATTGGACAATGTATTTTTTTTTTCCACATCATGAAGCACAGGAGGAGTGAGCCTCTTGAAGGACATTGGCTTATTGGCTTCAATAGATTTCAGAGAGAGTTTAGCTTGAACAAAGAGTTCAAGACTGGGCCTTGTTCTGTAAAGGAAGAGAGCAGTGTAATGTGTGTCCCCATTAGACGCACTGTATACAAAGAGAGGAGTAAGAGTTATAACAGTAGCATTCTCTCCTCCTCTCTCAGCTGTGTGATCAGAGAGGTCAGAGCCTCCCTGTTTGCTGTGAACAATGCCTTGCAGCAGCAGTCAGGAATCTGTCACTCCAGAGCCACATGCTGCTCTTTGGAAGCAAAATCCTTCCAGCCTCTGGCATCAGAGCACTTGGGAAAGAACTGGGGAGAGTGAGAGGTAGGGGAATGAAAGAGAGAAAGAAAGGAAGAATTACAGTCACCATTTTTAGTAGCAGTTCATTACATCTCTCCTTTGGTATCATCTTCTATGGAAACTGTGAAGTTCTTCAGAATAAAGCTAATAACCAAGTGGAACTGATCACAAACAACATTTTGTTCCTCTGCCTGAAGTGCACATGTTTTCAATTCACTTGATAGCTATGATTGATGCCACCAAAGAAACATGCTCTGAATACAGCCCTTAAAAAAAAAAATAAAATAAAAATAAAAATCACTTGGCGGCAAAATGCTTTTTCGTAGCTGATTCTTCAGTGAGAGTCAAGTAAATGGTCTGTTTCATCACTGTTTTCAGCTATGAATCCATTAAGCTCACTGAAGCAGTCTCAGAAGTTGGGTGAAGAGAATGGAGAAGAAAAAGGCAGGACTGAAGGGAGCTTTAGGACACCTCAATTCCCCTCGGAGCCACTCATCACATTGTAACAGAGAGATCCCAGTCAGGTGCTGATTACAAAACCCCTGATATTGCCTTTGGCTGGGAGAATGTATAGCTTTGTTCAACGGATTTATGCAGCATAAAGGAGGCCAGAACTGGCCCCTGAAAGACTAAACTGTGCACAGACCTTCTTGCTAGTTGCAACGAGCCACAGCCAGAATGCTGAGAGAGGGAGAGGTACTATTCACCATATATGAATCCTGATTCAGTTTCCAGCATTCACTTCAACCAAAGTCTGGGGGGTGGTCGGATGCTAAGTGTTGGTGCCAGCTGATTTCAAAAAAAAAAAAAGAAAAAAAAAAGAAGAAAAAAAAAAAAAAAAAAAAAAAGCTAGACAGACATTTGGCAACAAAGGTCATTGACTTTTGGCTGCCTTAAAGAATGATGCATCTGCTTTGTTTGACTGCCAATAGATAAGGTGAATATGAAATTCCCCTTGTAAATTAGCAAGATAAAAGTGATTCTTGTCTCCTTGGATCGATCCTTTTTCCAGTGTTTTAATCGTGTTCAAGGCACACCCTATTTTGGAGTCAGTGGGGAACAGTGCTGCCCAGGGGAAAGCCCCAGGAAGAATTCCTGCACCTTCCTTCCTAGGCAACAGTCCAGGCTGCTCTATTGTGCCTACCTCCTGCCTGCAGTTTCTCCACAAGGTATCCAATAGTCCAAAGGCAGACAGGTGAAATGGGTTTTGTACTGCTGGAAAAGCAGAGACTGAATTTTGGTCCTGGTCAGGAGCTCTGTCTTATCAAGGTCTTCCCCCTTAAGGCTGCCCCACATGCCAGCAAAACACACTTTAGTCATAAAATAGTGAAAGTGTCACTTGTACAAGTGTGAGATCTGAAAAGAGAAAATATGATTCATAGTTACTGAACACTGTCAGGAAAGGGAGGGTTGCAAGGCACAATCTAAAGTGAAGAGGGATCTATATACAACAGAGAAGGCCAAATTTGTCTGAAGACTGTCCTTAATTTGCCAATCCTTTTTGGCACGCTTGGTCTTAGCTAAAATGACTATAAATCCCAGTTAAAAAATGATTTGCAATTGAAATATGATAAAATAGCTTGTTAATGGCAGGGCGAGTGGTCTGCTAATGTTATTTATTTCAAGTCTGAAGTTTCTCACGAAATAAAGAAGAAGAGAAAGAAGGAAGAAGAAGAGTTATTTTTTTTTTTTTTTTTTTTTTTTTTTTTTTTTTTTTTTTTTTTTTTTAATGTGTTTGCCTTCACGGCTTTGGAGTGCTCACTAATTCCATCTGTCCACAACAGAGCCATCGGAACGGCGAGAAAAAGCATTTCCATATGTGCAAATTAGCATCCAGCCTCTCTTAATCTGTGCAGTGCTCCTCTGAAGTAGATGGCGCGGATGGCTGCCAAACCCACTAATGGCATTCAAATAAAGGACTTTATTGGCTTAACCTCCCATTTTTTTTTTTTCTCTCTTTTTCTTTTTTTTTTTTAAAAAAAAAAAAAGAAAGAAAGAAAGAGAAAGATAGAGAATGCATTTCCCCTCTTATTTATTTTTGTTCTGATATTGTCACTTATAGCATTAAACAAAAACTTATAGCATTAAACAAAAAGAAGGCTCTGTGCAGCTTTTTAATGGGATTCGTTTTCTCCTACAGATGCATTCTTTTACTTTTTAATGAAAACCGTATTAGTTATTACTCTATAATCAACACCTAAAGTTCCTTCTATCAGCCAGCTTGTCTTTCCCAAGAAAGTTCTTCCTATTTTTCTCTACTTTTCAACAGCAGAAACACAGCTGAGATGTGAGACATCTTGCTTGGGATACTGCCTGCACTGTGAGTTCATATGAAAAGGAATCTGTTTGTTTGTTTGCTTGTTTGCTTGCTTCTCAATTTGTTTTTCAAGGTCTGGCACATTCACAACTGCAGAAGAAGACAAACAGAGGTGCCAGTGGTATCCTACTCAGGGTCATTGTCCTGAAGGATGTCTCTGTACCCAGCAAGAGTTTGGGGTATGTTTTGGGGTATGTTTTGGATTTTGAACTACTTTATTATTTTAATGAAAAACAAAGGAAATGATTTAATCCTAAGAAAAATGTAGTCCTTACAGTGAAAGTGTCCCTCCCATTATACCAAATCAATCTTTATTTTCACCCGTCACTACTTCTCTTACTTCTGGCAAAAGTTAGGTAACCACACCTGAGGTCTTGTGATCTCAGATCTTGCTGAAAATAACATGGTTGCTAATCCTGACTTGACTAGTGGTGCCAGAAATAAAACCACAATCTCTAGTGTGTAGTAGACTCCATATGTTAGCCCCCTAGTCTGCTAAGTCACCACGCCAGCCTAAATTTGAAACATTTCTAAAGTGTTATACAATGTTGTAATAATGTTTTTACAAAACAAAGGCTGAGTTACTGGAAGCCATGTTCATCCAATCAGCATCTTATTGAAAGAGAAATCTTGATGGTAGCAGTAGTGACATAGCCTATATAAATAATAATAATAATAATAATAATAAATATTGCACTCACATTTTTAAAAAGTGAGTACTGTCTTATTAGGGAGCAGTAGCTGGAATAACTGCTGAAGAAAAAGAAGAAATAAAAAAACTCTTGGTTGCATGTTATCTCACTTTCCAGAGGAAAGCACCCAAAAAAACTCAAGCTGAGAACACAGTTGACTTAATTAAAAGGTTCCTAATTGCTGAAATGCTGTTTAGAAAAACAAGAATGGACACAGCTAATTACATACCAAGCAGTGTCTGCCCAAACTGAATGCTTCTACACAAAACACTATTGCTACTGTTAAAGGATTTTTCTGAAACAGAAAGAGCAGAACTATTACAGATTGACTCTGCACCCCAAATTTAGGCCTACATCATCAAAGATAATCAGAGAGGAGGGACCTAATTTGTTTTTAGGTTTCTGTAAAATTCTAATCCCACAAATATTTAGTCATGCATTTAACATTGGTATCTGGATAGTATAATTGTCTTTACTGATGATACTTAGGTACTTACAAGGGAAAATGGTGGAAGATAAATAGTTTATGTATTATATAAATCTATATAAATCTATCTCCATCACATAATGTTTTAAATGTATATATGTTTTTGGTGCACAAAGAAGCTTAAAGTTACAGTGACAACCACAAAATTGAAAGATCACTACAGTAAGTACCAAAAAGCTAATTAGGGATTGCACATAGTTCAAAAAATATATATATATATTTATGTATATATATATTGTTTTGTACAAATACTTCTCTGACTAATAGAAAATAAATGTCCATGCTTATGATCCTTTGGCTCTTTTTTTTTCCCTTTTTTACTCCAGGAATAGCTATGATGTTCAATACTCACAGTGCTCATTTACAGAAATTAGTTTTCCAGAGGCTTTTGCAAATGCTTCTAGAATGCTTTCATCAATATTTAGTTTCATGAAATATTCGCACCAAGTTTGATTTTTATTACTGACTTGTACAAAAAAAAAAAAAAAAAAGGATTATTTAAGAGAGCCCTGAGCACAGTTTTGCAGGGCATTATACAGAGGTTGACTAGAACTTAGTTCTTAATCTAAAGCGATTACAGTTTTAGCTGTCAAGACAGACAAAGAACAAACAAGCATTGTGTAAGCCATACTACAGTATTCAGGACAAAGAAAAAACTCCTTGTGATTTTGGTAGTGAGCAACCAAGCACACAATGATAATACTAAGGATCACTTGAAGTGATGCTTAAATGCAGGGGAAAAAAATATCAAATTATGTTACTGCTATGAATCACTCATTAATCTCTATTTGCATTTCTTATCTCAAAGAACCTTAACTATCTGAGCTGCATGTGTAAATAATAATTATTATTAAATAATGAAAGTAGCGCAATTATTTAATAATGCAACAATATCAATAATTACTTCTATTAAAAATAAATTATAATAAGTATCTTAGAAACATGCATGGTGTCAAACTGCAATATTCAAACACAGATCTGAAGTGTCTGCTTGGATTTGGAATTGGGGTTCATACCACATCAGTTACAGAGTCACATTTCTAAATACACATTGTTGGACATTCTGGATTTTCATTCACCCTCCACACTTCTTCTGGCTTTGATCCATACCTAGAGATGAGAAACTGTTCAGAAAGTACAGATTCAAATTGTCTCAAACAAGTAATTTAGGCATTATGATCTTCATCTAAAGAGCTGAATGTTGAGAAGACAAGCAAGTCAGTGACAGTACAAATACCAAGTCTCTGGCTTCCTTACATGTTTGCCTGATTTTTCCCTACATAAGTATAGCTGACAACATTGGCTGATACAATATTTTGTCTTCATAGTAGTCACATGAAAAATATTTTTTTTTTTCCAGGAAAAAAAGATCATTCAACATGGCAATAGATATACACTCAGATGTATTTAATTATATATACTTTATATACTATCTTTCCTAAGGATCACAAGATGATATACAAATTTGGTACAGTAAGATTATTATGATTATGATTATAAAATGCTTTCTGAGGTACTTTTTAAAGGCAAGATCCATACAGATTTTGATAGAGTAAAAGTGCTTTAAAAAATTAAAAAGAACTGAAACTGCTTTAAAATATTTTGAAAATTCAGTCTGATGTGTAAAATCAGTTTCCTCATTCACCAAATTTAAACGGTGAATAAGGAAAAGCAGTTTAGTAGTTTATTGATAATTTTATAGGGCAATAGTCAATGGAAGGGAGAGAAAAGTTGTAAGTAGTAGTGTATGACTCCAACTTTTACATAACTAAACATACTTTCCCATGGTCCCTCTACTGCCTTAAAAAAACATCATCTCTTCTGGTATAACATCCACAGAGACTGATACAGAGAGGTTTTCCACAGAATACAAGTCAGATGAAAGAAAAAAATTTCAGTCCTTCACCAGTTCATGGATAGCAACACAAGATGTTTTCCTATTTGAAATGAAACTTAATTGTTATAACTTTGGCTCTTCTCCTAAATGAAGCTGATATAAATTTTGTCAGCACTGGTGCTTCTATGGCATACACATCCAAACACGCACACATTGACACACATGGACACACATGCATAGATGAACAATGGCAGAAAGAAAAAAATAAATAAATTAAAAAAAGCAACTGCAACTCTTATTTTAAATCCAAGTCTTTTTGACTCCAGTGGAGCTGGGCTAATTTACACCAGATGAGAATCCGCTCTTGTATTTATTTTAGAAAAGATGCAATTTTGTCCTAACAAGCAGTTTGCAGGACCTACTTGATTGATTTAGTTGACTCTGGCTTTATTACAGTTTAATGTGTTCACATCACATTGTTAAAGTTGTTTCAGCACTTCTATTATTATTGCCTAGTTTTTGGCATTTAGAAGTTTATAATAATAATAACAGTATTTTGCACTTTTATAGTTCCTTATTCTGAGGAACATGAAGAGCTTTGCAAACAATAATTACTCCTTACAACACCTCGATATCGCAGATTATATTAGAACACTAGTGGTTCAGATTCTGATCTCAGTTCACATCAGCACGCATGCAAACTATCTACACTACAAATGTGGTTTGGATTGCTTCTGAAATAAAAAGAAAAGCAGTAATGTCCTTTGCAAAAGCTGCTGTTATCTTGAAAAACTTTACAGTCCTGATTCCCTCTCCTCTGTACTAATTTTTAAAACTCTCCATTTGCTCCAACCCCAACTCTCCTCTGTGCTCACTGTAGCAGCAAAGGATTGCAAAGGCATGACGAAGCTGGCTTAAACAGATGATGAGACATTCCCTTCTATAAAGAAAATTTATCCTGTCTCAACGAAATCATGTCTTCATTTCTACTTGGGCCTAATAAATAAATAAATATATAGCAGAATACTGTTGAGCAATGTGGAGCAGAATGGTTGTTATTTTCAGCAGAAATGAGGGAGATTCTGAAGCTACTTTACCAAACCAACAAAATAACAAATACATTTAAAAAAGCTCTATTTAACTACCCAGAATTAGAACTGTGAATATAATGATGTCTTTGATTTCAACTTGACAACCGAGTAGTTAAACAATATTTTCAATTCGGTCCAATCTGAAAAAAATTATTTTCAATATACTGACCCATAATATATGATTTCATATATGATTTCTTTCTTTCTTTTTTTTTTTCCTTTTTTTTTTTTTTTTTTTTTAATCTTTTAAAGCTAAGATCTGCCAAGTAAACTTTTTTGGGGGAAAAAAGAATCATAAACGCTGAGAGGAAAACTCTTTGTTTCATGAACAGTTCAATTCTTCTGGAAAGTGCATTCTTCTGGGAAAAAAAATAACATAAAAAAAATAAATAAATTTAAAATAGAACTGCTCTGCCTAGTGTGTGATCCTATAATTATAAGAAATACCTACACAATTTAGAATGGATTTTCTATCATTTCACTCCTTATAATAAAATTATTTACAGAAAGAAAAAAGCTTCATTAGTTAAGCCATCTGAGCACAGATCTGACCTATAGAGGTTTGAGTGAGCTGTGTTAATCATAGTGGACTCCTCTGCTATTAAAACTGATATCAGGCAAGAAATTAACTTCTAGTATATCAACACTTTTGAATGACAAGAAAAAAAAATACTCAAAAACAACATAAAAATGCAAATGCTCTCATGCCCTTATTGCAGCAATTTGACAGTAGATGATAATTCAATTAGCTCTCCTAACATCTCTACTATCTCTACTGCTACTGAAAAGAAAACATCTTTGTCAGATTGTTAAAAAAATTGTAGTTTCATGGAGTGTAATCCACAGCTTTAGCACAAAGCGAAGCCTCAGTCTCAGTGCTGAAACTAGTGGTGACTGGTTTATTGGTAAGGTAAACCTTTTGATTAATTTCAAGAGATCATGAATCAGACGTTTTAAAACATACAGTAAAATTCTAGCTAACAATGTGGATTTTGTTGTTGTTGTCATTTTTTGTTAAATTCCAGGAAGCTGGGGTTTTGAATTTTGGCTAGCTCCTACAGAAAAACACAAGGATGTTTCTGCAGAATTTTGAAGATACTTCACATAAATAAATATTTGAAAAAAATAATAAATATTATGATCTAGATATTAGACATTACTAGATTGTGGTCAGATTTGGGGAAACCAATATGTCCAATATGATTTGAATCTGTGGGGAAGATTTGCCTCAAAACTGATGGTATATCACCCTGTAAGTGGTTTTGGTTTTGAATAATTATAATAGCTCTCAATTTACTTAAAATAATACCGTCTGAATTTAGCTCACAATAACAAACAGACAAACAAACATAAAAAAAAAAGAAAGAAAAAGAAAAAGAAAGAAACTAGTATTAAATCTTTGGTGGTTATTTAATTTTTGGTGTTAAATTTAGTAGGCAATGGAAAAAAAAAAAAAAAAAAAAAAAGGAAAAAAAAGGAAATCCACAAAGAAAAATTGCAAAGTACATCTTTTGGATTGATCTGTTTCATAGTAGAAAATCTAAGTGGTAATATTATCATAGTATAGAGGAAACATAAAGTAATTGAGGCTTCAAATTTTTTGTGTTTACACACTGAAAGATGGTTGCAGTAGATTCAGTTCAGAAGAAACACAGAGCAATCTTAACTCTATCAATTCTGACTGGAGTGCAAAACTCAAATCAATTACTCATAAACATTTGTGATAAGATTAATTTATTATTTTTTTTTCTTAAACGAAGAGGGTAAATTAAAAGAAACAGTTTATTCCTTCATACGCTGTAGTGACAAGATTAAAAATTAAATTTATACATATTTCATTTCTACAAAATAAAGCCTTTTTGCAAAAAAAAAAAAAATACCACAGTTCATCTAATTAAATCAAAGAAAATTGCCTGCAGCAATGCTACAGTATTACAATTAGACGTCTGCCAAAACCAGCCGTTTGAATTCTTAAACACCACTCCAGTCTTAAATACAAAACATGGTTTTCATCAGTTTGTGAGATATCACTGAAATACATTTTTTTTTTTTCATCACTATTACGTCAGCTTGGAATGCCTTTCCAGACTCATTACATATCTTCTTCTGTCTTACTGAAACGCTGGAAGAAGTAAATGCAGAGTAGTTTTGCTTTGTTGTCTGTAAATCTACACATAAATCTTGGAATATAACATTATGAAAATTAAATAACACTGACTAAAAACAAAACAAAACAAAATTACCTCTATCAAAAATTTAAGTTTCATGTAACTTATTTGGTTCGTGTAATGCTTAAGTAGTCTTCGGAAGTAGATATGAAAACAAAAAAAAGACTAAGACACAACCAGTACAAGTAGTTGAACTCATTACAAATCCTGAGGTTATTCACATTTTCTATTCCTACACAGTCTGATTAGTAAATTTAATCTAATCACCACATCCAGATCCCAAAAGGCCTGCATTAAATGATCAGCTCATCCCCAAGACTTCACTGGTGACCTTGTGCAAGTTCCTGTTTTCCCCATGTCTGTAAAATGGGAGAATAATACCTCCTACCTGACAAGGGGTGTTGTCAGGCTAAAATCCACTGAAGACTATCAGACACTCAGATACTAAATGTAATGAGATAGATATAGAGATAGGCTGAAAACACTGAAGATGACAAATAAGTTGCTATGCTACAGTAAAGGCAATTCACTTTTTTTTAGTAGAAGCACGGTTGAGTTACAAGTTATTGCTGACAGAGAGAAAAATAAACTTCAAAAGCATTAAGATGGATTTCAGCAAAACTATCAACTTTTAATTTTGATAATACATATTTGCAAAGCTTTATGTAATATAAATAGTAAAATAATAAAGATAATGCACAATTGATGACTAAGGCTGTGTTAGGAGCTTACTATATCATGGTATTTTAAAGGTAGCAATGAAAACTACAGCAATGTTCACTTTGCCATCTCTCTGTCTCCTTCCTGTCCTCCAAGTTCATGTGCTGTATAGAGCAAGAACATCTGTAATCTCTGCTGAACTCTCCCAGGTCACAGATAGGCATAGTCCCCTTTAGATTCTTCCAGCTGACTTGACTGAGCCTGGGCTGAGGTTAAAATGTATTCCGCCCTCCAGGGAAGCTTCCCAATGATCAACAGATGATACCACTTCCACTGATCTGTATTAGAGGAAAATGTTCAAAGTAGTTTCATGTTTGGCCAAGCAAAAATCAGTGCCATGTACATACTCAGGATCATGAGGGTTTTGCCATCCACTTTGTACAAACACATATGTTTCTGAAGTCTTTTTCTAGATATGGGACAGATGTTCTGTGTTCTGTGAACTTATCTTCCACTATCCTCCATATGACCAAAGCTGATTATGATGAAAAATGTAGGAAAAAAAAAAATCCAGGGAAACAGACATGATTTTATTTATTTATTTATTTATTTTCCCTGGATAACTTGCCACAGGCAGGTGCCTAGTACTGTGGTCAAGCAAGCAGCCCATTTTAAACAACTCTGTCAGATACAATCCTCTTGGTTCATTTTGTCCCCTGCTGTTACTGTCTCATATGGGATTGCACACACTAAGAATGCCTGGGGACTTGTACTTTGCTTTAGAAGCAAACAGAACACAAACATTCTTTACAGGATACCTACCAAACTACTGCATCATAAAATATGTTTAGGAGTTGATTCTTATGATTCAAAGCTGGGTCTTTCTTCTGCCAAATCAGGCAGAGACTGTAAAAGGCAAGAAATCTTTTTCAGCTTAAATGTAAATATGAAATTGTTTTCTCATTGGGGGAAAAAAAAAAAAATAAAAAAAAATAAAAAATGTTTGCATTTTTCCCAATATATTGCCATTTTGACTTTATTGAGGAAATCTCTTCAACATTGTAAACTTGATCAACAAAATATGTTAAGAATGAATTAAAGCTCCTCTGCATAATCATTCCCTATTGCAATATGCAGTGTGGAAAGAAGAGAAAGTAGGGAAAATAAAAGAGGCTGAACAGTATAGAAGTCATGTCAACATTTTGATTCAATTGACTACATACAACTTCCAGCTCATTAATCCTTGTGGTTAACTTGGTCATATTTTAATAGCGTGTTTAAATTAGACACGTGCAAATACATGGCAGGTGACCAAAGATAGAGCCTCAGGCTGGACAACTGCAGACTAATAACAACAGACAGTGTTAGGTTTCAATTATCTAACTTTTGTTTTGAATGTTTTGTTGTTTTGTTTTGTTTTCATATGTTCAAAAAATACAATGCAATGAATAAATTATTGGACTGCACTGGTGAGAAAGTTACAATTAATTAGAATTCATTCATGCATAATTAGGTAATAGTTGTCAGATAGCCAAAGAACAATCCTGAGCTTTACTAAGGCAGAGTACTCAATTGAAGATAATGTTGATAGCAGAAAGAATGGGAGTCACTGGGTGTTGTCATAAAACTTGGAGACCTACCTTCAGTTAATATTTAAGAGGACACTTTCAGAAATCCGTTATTCTTCATCCATGAAAGCTTGTCATGTAAATCACTACCTAAAACCACTCAGCCTTTACATGAGGTGTATTCCCAGAGGAATCTATCCAGTAAGTTTGCTTATAACATAGCCCACAGATCAGGCTGTGACTAAAAGATAATGGGAAGACAATAAGGCCTCCTATTACAATCCCAAAGGACAAAAGTTTGAAACGTAGGTTGAATTCCTTTCTCACATTCCTTTCTGAGAGTCAGCTCCTGATTGCAGTGTTTGTACATTTCTGTAGGGCTTCATGTTTCTTCATTCCCATGGCAATGAACCTTTGCAGTACAATCTTTCAGCAGTATACCAATATTCTGGTAGCTCAGGCAAACAAGTTCAACTTCAACAAAAGGTCCATATCCTATTTGGTATGTTGTTCCACCGCATTCTTTAGTTCATCACTACTCATGACTGAGAATTTTAGCAAACAAGCAAAAACTGACAAATCATCAGCATTTGCTTACATTGTTTGTTGTTGTTTTTGTTTTGTTTTGTTTTGTTTGTTTGTTTGTTTTTTGCCAGCCCCCAGACATATGAAAATTCAGTACTAATGGCAGAGATAAAAAATAGCAAATTCCACTTAAGAAACACAGCAGAAAATCTACACAACACGCTTATAGAGGACCGTGATGTCTTTTTCACCTATCTTTTGCCTACATTGGTCTGTTTTTTTGTTTCTTTGTTTGAGAGACAACCTGATATAGAGCACTATTATTCAAATCTTCATTAGCAATTATTTTTAAAATATACATGCTAAATTTCAGTATTAGAACAAATACTCTTTAGCTGCTGTTTTACTATTACGTTGTGGGAAATTTTGCAAGATTGCACAATTTGCATCATATCATATTTACCAAACTTTGTAGTAATTACTAAAATTTGGTAGCTTTTGGAGAATTTGCAGTAATGTATAGGATTTTCTAAAAATTGAAAGTGTCTGTGAGATAGTTGCTGGCAATAGTTGTGGCTATGTCTATTCAGGATCAGTAAACACTTATTTGCAAATAAGCCTTCTATATCTAGAATATATAATGTCACTGAATTCTGCTGTTACCTTCCTGTCTAGTCTAAGGAATGGGTATCAAAATAAAAGCTCTGATGCCAGAACGTTTGGAACAGGTACAGATACCTCTCCTGTCTTTCCTAGACTTCTAATGCATGCTTGGTAGAATAAAAAATAGTATTTACACTAGTAGCCTGTTAGATTGCTAACAAAAATTTTCTAAACAAAATGATAAGAATCATTCCCAGTGCTTAGAAATAAGCTGCATTTGCCTTTCCATCTGGATTAGTCTTAAAAGAATGTCTATTCTTGTTGGAGTTGCCTATCATCATGTGAGAGCTCTTAATGGAGAGAGCAAGTCTTTTCTGATCAATCATTGTCCTTCACAGAGTTACCAGTCAAACTGTCAGAAATCTGCTGCACATATTTGCTCAGGGAGGGCTGTATTTCTTTGCCCTTTCTAGCTTTGTATGGATAACTGGGGAACACTAGCATCCACTGTACAATGCAGAGTTATCAGTGGGAAGTCTCCCCTTACCCTTTTGATGAAAGGTTAAGAGCAGCACCAGACATGAACCAGAGACACACTGCAAGTTACAAAAGCAGAGCATTTGGGGGTAAGTATAACACTCGGAGAGACTGAACAATAACAAAAGTAAAAGTGAACCATGTTGTTATGTAATAAAGCTTAGCACTTTTAATGAGTTAAGGATTATTATTTGCACATTAAAAATAGAGAAGACCACAGAGACCACTAAAGCTGGGATTAGAATGCATAAAACCCTGAATCCCAGATCACGCCTTCAACCACTAAACCACATCTTCTATAGTTAGATGTTTTTTAAGTCATGGAGCTGCTTATTACTCAACATTCTGCAAGTACTTAAGAACCCTGCTGAATCAAGGCCCAGCTCCTGAAGACCAAAGCCCTGCAGTTCTTACTCAGGCATTTATCATTTGTAATCATGTAACTGGAATCTGTCTACTTTAAAACACACCCTTTTTCTTCACAGGAAAAATAAAGTCATTAGACTCTCCAGAGTTCATGGGTTTGATTTGTAGTTTGTCACTCCAATTTGAAGCCACAATAACTCCACTGTCCTCAGGATGATTGCATTGGTTAAAAGTGGGAGTAACATAACAAAGTCCCAGTCAAATGGCCATGTATTCTTGATGAAAATATCATGGTTTGTCATCATAATCAGCTGTGTTTGGTATTGCTACTACTGCCATGCTGTTAACTGAGGTATATATTCAGGGACAGTTGGATCAGGTGATCTTGGATGTCTTTTCCCACCTTAATGATTCTATGATTCTATGATTTTATGTTGATACATTTAGGAGGAACAGACAATCTCACTGAGAACCTGGCCAAGTAAATAATTTCAATTTGATTGTATTTGATTTGCATGAAATAACATATTATCTTTAAATAATTATCCACAAACTGGAACCTGGTCCTGAGATTCTGACATATGAATTTCTAGTCATACTTATCTGGCTATAATTTTTCATCTGGAGGATATTTCCATTATGCAAGCTGTATGAACAGGTTATTTTATGTAAGATCTTCAACGAATATCCATCATTGTCCTTAAAGAAATAAATAAAGAAAATGTATTAGCTAATGTAGACTCTGCCTTTCACATCTCCATTTACTCAAGAGCCATTTGAAGTTCTCTTTGTGTCTGCTCAGATAAATGGCCAGCTGGCTCCCATGCATAATGTATGCATTGTGGCAGGAGCAGGGTTATTTGGTAACCACATGTGTAATGATTCGTGTGAGATCAAGTCACCTGTATGCTCGTGCTGCAAAAGTTTGTTATCCCTCTGCATCTCTAGGTTACTGCCCACAGTATGTAGCGCACTGAGGAGGCCAAAGTGATTGAAAGGACAATTTTGACCTCTCCCATCTCTGCGGTGGTTCAATGGTAAACAAGATTAAAACCTATGCTATTCCAGGGTCTCTTAGACTGGGGAAGAGACAGATTTTATTTAACATGGAGGACAACGGAGACAGTGTTCTGCCATAATATCCCTAGATTTGTTCAACATATTAACTCACTCTTTGGGGCCACACAGCAGCTGCCAGGTAAATCATGCATTGTAGATAGAATTGCAATGAATACTGTAATGAAATTCACCATGGAAGACTTGTCTATATTAAAGATCTTCCAGTTAATTATCCTCTTAGATGCACCCTAAGGTGCAGTTCTGACAGATCCTTGTTAATACTTTTCAGTTTGAAAGCACTTGAAAACTGTAGGTTGAGCTGAAATTCACTGGTAAACTCAAAATATATGTTTCCGTGGACTTGTATAGAAGACTATGCACCATTGCACAATGTAAGTGAGGAGAGTGATCACTGTAGCATACTCTAGGTTTTCCCAGATTTCAGAAAGAGTTGCTTGGGATCTTTGGCTCGAAACGTTGAAAGAAAGGTATATAGACACCAGTGGTGGGTAGAGCCAATAGGACCAATATACTTGTTCCAGGCCAACTGTAGATACACAGGACTCTTATGTATAGAAACCCACTCCAGTTTCTCATCCTCTCAGTCTGTTTCTCCTCCCAGTTACCTTTTCTGACACAACCATCATAGTTCACTCCACACCTTACCACACAACTTCTACAGGGAGGAAAAGGGAGGATAAAAATGGTAAATGTTGCCATCATATCTACGTCCTCAGCTACAGGATCTCTGCCTGAAACCTCCCCTTGCAATCACCACAGCAAGCAGGTGACTGTGTTAGTGGTCAACTAACACAGTTAGTTGAGCAGGACAGTGCTCAACGTGCAGGAACCTGCCCCTGTCCCTGTCCCTTACTAGTTGGGCAAACACCACTCCCATAAAGACCCACAATGTATGGTGTTATGGTGTGTGGGGGGAGAGGCAGTCTGAATTCCATTTTTCATTTACACCTATCTATCTGGGATAAATGGAATCAGATAAAATATTTAGAAATCTAGAAGTCTGGATGGGCTGCGCAGCAGCTCTGTCCTACTTGATTCTAAGTGCTGAGCTCACAAAAGGTCTTCTATTAACTTCAGTGCATCTAAAGGACAACAGTCTTCTGCATCCTTGTTCTGAGCAAGTTTTTTTCTTTCCTGGGTCTTCTCAAGTACCAAAGGAGAAAAGCAGACCCAGGAAGAGAAGTGGGCATCTGAATTTTTTATTTGCCTCACAAAATAAAATGAACGGGCAGCTGAACTCTTGCAAGATGATAATAGGGGTGTCATATCCTTTTCTAAACACACAATACATGTGAGATCTCCCCAGCACCACCCCTGCTCAGAGACATACACACACTTGATCCGTGAGCAGTTTTGAAAATTTGGGTGGTAGAGATGTTTGTCACACCCACAAGCTACAACTGAGAGAAGGGAATGGGAGAAGAGCCATACATTTTGGCTTCATGCTAAATTATCAGCATCTTGGCCTCATGCCAGCTCAGCCAGCTTATAGTAACAACTGGGTCAAGGCCAAGGCTTTTTAGAGTGAGAGAGAGCACACTGCTTTCTCTTTCTTCAAAAATATTTGTTAATAGTCTCTATATTACTTATAATCTATGCAGCTTAATTAAATAAAAATGTCTGTTTAACTTTGCCAGTAACTCAAAACTGGAGAGTGAGATCAAATTATTGGGAGTCTAGAATCAGTCTGGATTTCAAACAGGAGACACCTCAGGGACTGCTTGTAGCTGGCTTTCTGGTTAGGGCCCCAGATACCCAGAGACCAGAACACAAACACTCACAGTTTAATTGTGGATGGCATGAAAAAAAGAGGAAAAAGGATGGAAATTGTATTGAACCACATCTAGAACTTTGACCTGTCATACCTGAAGATACACCACAGTGATTCTATATGATATGGTAAACTCTAGGAGGACTGTCTTTCTCTAAAAGACAGTTATGATGATGCCTGACATTATATCTTTCTAATTTTAGAATGAATCCAGTCAAACTACATTCTTAATGGCAAGAGTTGAAGGAGAAGCACAATTCCTCTAATTCAAACAAGTGTGAGAACTGCCAGCTCTCACTTACTTAAATTCTATTTCCTCTGGTGTTTTTGTAGTTCTTATTATTATTATTAAAACCCCTAGAGATGACCTGCTGTGATTGTACAAAAAGCCCCTTATGCATCTAAAGTGCAACCACAAATAATAACAGCATGCATAAGCAAAGCAGAAATAATATTTCATCCCTTTTAAGCATAAAATATGGCAAAAAGGAAAAGAACATATAGTAAAGAGGTTCCCATTAAGTTGCATGAGGAACTCCTAATGTTGGTGTAATGATAGATGAGGTTACGGGGTGTTTTTATTAACGTCTTACAACATGTTTCTTTTTCAGATTAACTAATATTTTCCTCCTGCAGTGTAAAAGATGTTTCTAAAAATCGTCTGTGTACAAAAGTCCATTTCTTGAGATTTTATAGTTTTCCACTGTTATCATTTTTATCACATATTAAATCTATCACTGTCCTGTGCTGACGACCTTCAGTAAACCTATCGAGAAATGTGTTGCACGTACATCAAAAAAGGGTGAAGTTCAGTTCGTGTTGGACATGTACCCAAATCTCTGGATGTTGAACCTTGTTATCACTAACATTCCCCGAGCTTTTTTGAAGCCAAATTCTACCTAAGTGGGCTGCAAAACTGGGCCGCAAAACCTTCAAGAACAATCTTTCTCTTCAAATTTCAGGCACCTCATTTTCTTCTTTCTTCTTTTAGAGTATTTTTAGTCCTTCTACTTCAGGGGCTGTCACTAAGAGGGTGATGATATCACAGGAGGCATTCAGCACTTCACAAGATTAGGTCTCTGGTCTTTGCCAAAAATTGGAAGGAACTGAAGACTCAGAAAATGAAAACAAAACTTCCTTCTCTGAAATTGGGCAGATATATAGCACACCAAGCATCAGCTGCCATAACACCTTCCTGTATTGTCATTTCATTTTCCTTATTTATGACTTGAATTTTTTGGATTCTAGTAGACACCAGGAATGTCAAGATCACTAAGGTAGAGACTATTTTCTTTGTTATTTGTTTGTACAATGCCTTGTTGAATAGAGTTGTAATTCCTGATTAGCCTATGTAAGCCAATGAACTATAATAATAACTACCAGTAATAATAATAATGAAGGAACATGATTTTCGATTTCAGAAATGTTCTTAACCCATTACTGCTCAAACTTATAGAAGGTTCTTATTTTAAATGAAGAAAAGCAATCCATATCTAGTGGATATATTGCACAAAAGACAAAGTATTTGCATTCTTCAGGTTCAAGGACTGAGGATATGATGATACCCTTTAAGTTATGATAAATCTAATTCTGGGTAGTTTCTCTAGAAATCTCATAATTTTCATCTTTCATATTAACACCTCAGCTGAAAGTTAGGCCCTGAGTCACAGATAGTGTAGACTCAGAAGTTTCGCTCCCAAGTAAAACTACATAATTCACTCTGGAGGAAACCCGTCTCTTTTACAAATTGCAGAGGACAGGTTGTGAAAACTTTGTACAGAAGTGGGGGGGGGAGGGGGTGTTATAGGATAAAATGCAATAAATACTTTAGAAACAACGTTGCTGCCTTATAATGCAGATAATTAACAGAAGCAGAGATCAGGTGCTATTCATTCTCATACATCCAAGGTGGAAAGGTAGAGCCTGGCTAACAGCACTCTGAAGTATAAAGTGTGGAGGAAACCCTGCAGCAGAGTGCACTGGGTTGGCAAATGCCTGGTGCAAGGAAATCTTGCAAAACCTGAGGTGTTCCTTAGGATCTTGTGGGGGACAGAGGCCATGTCCAGGCCTCCCGGCACAGCTCCTGTGGCAATTTAATTTAAGAGAACCATTTTTGAGAGGGAAGCAAGTGCACAGGGTTCTCCAAGCAGAAACTGTGATTCCAGTGGTGGCTTGTGCTCATTATATAGTGTGAGATCACAAATAGAAGTTTTCACACTTGCCCATCTGCCACCAACTGACTCTAAAGAGCTGGTGAATCATACACTTAAAAGAGGGCGAATTTTTCCCCGCTGCCATTGGAATGTGTTTTGAAATTAAATATGCACAGTACAAAAGCTGAATAACAAGGTTGTGCTGATCACACCAGACACTGTGTATAATGCTACAGACATGAGGGTCAAGGGTGTAGGCCAAGACCATTGCCCTTAGTCACTGCATCAATGAAAGCTGATTCCTCCTTCCCCTTGGTGTCCCTTTCCATGTCTGAAGAGACTATTGAAAGAAAGATTTCTTTGAGGGGAGCCAGAAAGAAGAAGAAGGGGAGGGGGAGAGGGTTAAATAACATAAATATGTTGAAAAAAAATATTATTTTTGTGCATGCATATGGCACTTTTTTTCTATCTATCTATATGTATACATTTTCCGTTTGCTATTTGTAATTATGGCTTTGGCTTTACAATGTATTCATCAGTGACACTGTGATCCTTTTGTTCTGCTGCATATTAAAATGGTTCAGATGTTAGATTGAAAAGGTTTCAGGTTCCCATGAAGGAACATAATAGGGGTAATGCATGGCAAGAATAGTTTCTGCTTTCTGCAAAACAGGAATAAATAAGGGAGCTATTGCATTACACTTTATGTACAGTACTGTACTCTTTGTCAAAGTGTTAGACAGATTCTTATCCATTGCATATACTAGTTCTTAACCTGATTTACGTCTTTAAATAATTTTTAAGACTCCCTGTGCTTACAATGGAAACCAGGCAGGATTTATAGAAGCATTACAAGCACATTCTTTTTGTGAAGAACAATGTTAATATGATCATTTCTGTCATTCAGAAAAGAGGGAAAAAAAGGACAAAGGAATGTTTTTGTTTTTCATTCCCACTTTAAACATAAGTTTTCTCTGGGTGTGACTAATCTACATGAAGTATAACTGTATCATTACACATTGTAGTTTTTTGCAATATATGACAGCTGTTTGACCCTGTCACTAAAGTCACTCTTGCCATGGAAAAGAGACAGGACTATGCTGCAGTGAAGATAAAATGCTCTTTATTCAGACTGCTGGACAGAACCAGATTCCTTGATTTTCTGATTGCCAGCACATCCTATGTATCTGTATGCCATCACTAAAAATCTTTCCAATCCCAGATCTGTATGGCCCAGTTGTGGAAGAAATCAAGTGCACTTCAGATATCAGATCTCAGGTGCCCCAGGACTCATGCTTTATGTTGCATGTGCTACCTGATTTTTTCAAAACATGACTCCAGCATCCAAGTTTAAGGCAGGATTGATCCACATTGCAAATGAGGAGGCAGTGCAAACCTCCTGAACAGCTTTGAACACAGCTGTATCACAAAGCTTTATCACTGTGATGTGAGTGATATTCATTATTCTTGTGATCTGTTCATATCTGCCTCAGTCAGCCTTGTGCAGTGGTGGCAGAACAGTCAAGTGTTCATCCAAAATCAGTGTTTGACTGTTGCTCTTAACAGTGAGCATGTAACATGAGCACATAACTAAGCAATACTGTGCTGACTGAGAATACCCCAGCTTGCCTCCACACTACTAGGTCCAGAAGAATATGGCTAAATCAGGGGGACACTGAGACCAGGATGACTTGCTTTATCAAAAAATACGCTTGATCAAAATTTGTTAGTTGGGGCTAGCCTATATAGAGGATCTTATATCTTTGTACGGACTGAATTTAAAATACACCAGTTTATTCCATGCTAGGTGGACTGCCTTTAAGAGCTTCTGAACTGTGCTGTGGAGACATAATTAGGTTTGTTAGTCCTCAGCTTCTCATCCAGAAAACAGACACAAACAGTTTGTCCTAACTCCTGTTTCTTGTTGGCCTGATTGTATAAAAAGCATTAAGAGCATTCAATGAAGGGGTCCATGTTAGTCATTATTTCAGGAAATAATGAATATTCTGCCAGTTGTTTGTTCCTCCTTACCACGCAAAAGCAAATGATTCTTCTCACCCCTTCATATTGCAGATCCTACAAATCTGGAAGTGATGAAAACAAACAAAACCTTAAAAAGTGGCCAAAGGAGGATGAGAAAAAGATGGGCTCAGTTGGCAAATGTAGGTTTGCTGTTTTTAAACAATGAAAACTCCAAAGTATTTAAGTACATGCCTTATTTTAACATCATGAGTGTCCTTGCTGACTAGGGTCTTCTTTGGAAAGTCTGTAGATCAGGACCACAGTTACCATGTAGCATTCATGTTTAAGACAGTGAAAAATAAGTCAAATATATGATTACTGATTCTTCTTTATGTCTCTTTGATTATAACTGCTATGAGTGTTTATGCTAAATTAATGTTGGCTACATAACATTGACATTATGATTAAATTATTAATGCTGCTAGTTATTCAGTCTCATTGTGAGCTTATTTTCTCCACAAGGAAGTTTGGACACGACTCTGAAATGAGAATTATAAAACAATATAATTTTTTTAATACAATTACATAGTACTAAAATAATTACAAAATATAAACAATTATATTGTATTAAAATAATTACAAAATATAAACAATTACCTCAGCCTTCTCTCTTCCTCACACCTTCTCCTTCTTTTATCTTTCCCTCCATCAGCCTTACTTATATCTGTCCCTAAAACACTTGAGCAGGAAAGACAAATTGATATTAACCCTTCACCATTAAGGAAAAAAATATATATATCTTTGATGTACTTATATGCTTACATTCAGACACACTATATGTAGCCTGGAGAACATGTACTTAGGTGACTGCAGTCTTTCTAAACAAGCTCTTTCCCTCTGTCTCTTATAAATCAGAAGTTCTTTTCATATATCTACAGTCTTCAAGGATATGTTTGAGGGAGAAGCTGGATACCGTACTTCTGTGAGGATATTTCTCAGATCTCTTAGCTACAAGGTTCTGCCTTGCACAAATGCAGGAGAAGGCTGATCAGCTTATTGGTGGTGTTTTATCCCACTAAGTTTTACCTTGCTCCTTCTCAGCTCTTGCTTGGAATGGGGAGTGAGGAGGGGCTTTTGCCACACACTGACTCTCAGCAGCATTTGACCTCAGTGGCTCCAGCAGAATTCAATGGGTGGTGGGAGGTGCTGCCTTCATGGTGTCTTGCCTGCAAACCAATCAGCTTGTCTTCCAACCTCTGGAGTTCCCACAGGCTTTGTTGCTCAAAATGTTCACTGATAGAAACGGAGGTATTAAACTTTTCAAACCAAAAGTGTTATGCTGGCATAGTGTGCAGCCCTTTGATGACTTACTCAATAATTTGCTGTATGGCTTGTTCATATTCCAAGATCTGCATTCATTCTGCTCATGCCTTCAAGCGAGTAACACCGAGCCTTAAGAAACACAATGCTGATAGGTAGGATATATTGAACAGACCTCATCATTTTGCTTGATACCAGTACATTGTACTGGTATCTGAGCATGGTCAGAGGAAGTCCATCTCTGCCTGCAAAATAAGTCACCTACCTGTTGTAAGTTAACTGGTGGGAGAATGCTCACTCTCTTTCCATTGCTAAAACAAACAAACAAACAAACAAATAAAAATTATCTGTTGCTTTGTCTGCTGGTCTTTTTTATGTTTGTGATTCAGCAACATCATACTGAGTCACACAAGTCTTACCTATGGCTACAACTTTGTTGAATTCTTTGCTATCATCAACTTATGTAAGACATTTCTTTGAATTATTTTGTGATTTTTTTTTTTGGAAGAATTTCACATTTGAAAGAGTTTTCCACACTAATATACTGATAGCTTTTAATTTGAGGGGATATATATGATCAGGTGTTGCGATATCTCTGTTGTAAGACACAGTTAAAATACAGAACACATTCGTGTGTCAGTATCCCCTTTCAGGGGATTTTTTCATTTTTATTTTATTTTTATATTTTTTAAGTATCCTTCTCAATTAAGGCCTGTAATTATTTCCCTTCATGGAAACTGTGAGCCTTTGAAAGCAATTCCCCTAGTACAGGAGGTGGGGTCTTCTGTTTCCTCTGATTCTCTCTTGCTATGTAGGTCTTTCCATTTATGGGGAGACATCAAGTTCACAGACATGAGACAAGCAATTTGGGTTTACAAGGAGTCCCAAAGTGAGGGACAAAATTTGTGTTTATTTAACACAATTTGGGTGCGCATAATAAAAATCTACTACAGCAAAGGGGTATTTGTGTGGTTCACTGGAACTGAGCAAGAGGTGGAAGTGGTATTCTCATTGTTAATGGGAAGAGTGCAGAGTTGTGGAAGGGGAGGGAAACTCAGAAATGCAACAATGCAACCTGCAAAAGAAAATATGAAGCTGAAATAAAAGAGCTGCCCCTGTCTGACCTTCTCACTTGCAGTTTGAATTTGGTCATTCTAAATATTAAGCACTAGAAAAAAGGAAGATATTCTTTCAATCACTTAAGCTGCCTAGAGAAAGTATTGTGAAGATTTTCTTGTTACTGATATTTGGAAAAGTTAGTGATAGAAATGACTATGGGATGAGTAATATGTAAAAATATCCACTCAGACTGAGTCAAAACAATGTAAATTATGCCTGAGTCAATAATGAGTATAGGATTAGGCATACTGGACTTGATTTTCCTCTTACAACATCAAAAATTAAAATTAATTCAATAGACTACATAACACTAATAAAAGTGGGAGCAGCTACTTTCAGTCTGCACAATCCATATTAAGGGATAAGCTGTTTTGTAGTTGAGTTCAAAAACTAAGGTTCAAATTCCAACTTTTACCTCAAGTTCAACTTCTACCTTAAGTTCAACTTTCACCATTGAACTCTGTGCTCTGTCACAACCTTTTTAACTAATAAGCAGAATCTATTCAGATCAAAAGCAATCCAAAATGGGGACTTCTTCTCACTTACTGATCAGATGATGCCCAGCATATCTACAATGGGAAGTACAAACGTGAAATATGAATGTTACAATGGCAATGATTCCAAGATCTTGAGGAAGACAAATGAATGAGCATGAGTGGTTGATAAGTGTATCTCCTGGTTCAGTGCTTCTTGAAACATATGTATGACTTTGAATGAAACATATGTATGACTTTGGTTTCTTATCATCTTTTGGACCCATCATCTTTTTATTTACCTATGTTTTTTTTTTGTTGTTTTTTTTTTTTTTTTTTTTTAATTTCATTGCACATAGAGAGAACTTTGTTTTCCTGTAATCTCTGACACTACATGACACTGTGACTAAAAGGATCAAAAAGGAAGAACCTAGAATGACACACTACCAGTCACCACTGCCACAGGCTGAAAAGAAGGAAGATTGATTTTTTTTTTTTTTTTTTAATTTGTATATAACAAAATCAAAACCAAAAAACCTTACATCATGACTTTTAAAGACTATTTTTAAAACATTTTTTTTCTTCATTTGGTTGAACATATGCTGTTTGTTACAGAAAAGCAAATCTTTTTCACGTATCTTTAAAGTGTTTTTTCCATTTTTTTTTTTCCCAATATATTATATCTTGAGTTTTGTAAAGCAATTATAAATATTAAAGTGCATGGATCAACTGTTGTTTTTTAAGTTGAAAAACAATTATTTCTTGATGTGTTGGTTTGATAAATTCACATGATAAGGTTGCTTACCACCCAGTCCCCTCTTTCCCTTGTTATGATATTTTAGAACAAAATTTTAAACAAATATCTTCCTGCCCATTGTAGTGATCAGTCTCAGAGTGAAAGTCAGATGCAATCTCAATATCCATGCATGAAAACAAAGGGAGAAGAAGGAGTAATAAGTAGAATGCTTAGCCTGGGTCACTGCTCAGTTCCTCCACAAGCTGTACTCTTCCTGTGTGACCTTGGACCTTATCTCACTTCTTGTTACTCTGTAAAATAGAGGTAGAAATACTTGACATTGCACAGAGATATTGTGAGAGAGATAAACATCAAAGTCTGGGAGATGCTCAAACACTACAGAGATAGAGACAAGATAAGTACTGTACATCGAAAAAAACCTCCATTATATGACTGAAAAGCCCAAAGAATGATGCTTTAATCTTTAATCTTTAATCTTACAGTTTAAATAAAGCCTTGTCATATCCCATTGTGTAGTTTTCATGAATGTTTATTTCAATAGTCCTGTTGCAGTGACCATCTAGAATCATTCAGTCATACAGTGCTACTCTGGGCACTAATTTCTTAAGTCCTGGCAACAGGGCTCCAAGTCTTACAAAAATGCAATCATGGACCAAGTTAGTTTAGTATTGAATTACCACAGCTTAAATACTTATCAGGTCCCCATGATGCCTCTGTTCATACATGCTTTTTACACATGGAAAACGCAAGGTAATATGACTTACCTAAGCTGACTTTCAGTGCAGGCTAAGGACATGCACTTACTGATACATCTTAATTATTTAATATGAGAAAATCACAATAATTAAACCCATAGACTTGTCTGTTCAAAAGCTTTTCAGTTCTACCCCAGTGGAGTCACTAGCCAAGAGTTAGCATATCCTCACTGTTTTCCTGGCTCCTGCAAAACAGGCCTGTATTTTCATCCTCATCTTTCATTTCTCTGAATCCCTCACCGGAAAACAACTCAGAAGTGTAGGGGAGAGTCAGGTTCTCTAGGTGATCAGCAAATTGATCCTTCATAATAAGCTGGGATCAAGCCTCCGAATTCTTCAAAGCCTTTTTGTAGGGTCCAAGATCCCTGTCTCAGGACAGAAAATGCTACAGGATCTCAGCCGTGAAGGCTAAGGTGAAATGTGAAAGTCACAACTGCAAAAAAGTATGGTAGAAGGTAAAGTTCTCCTACAGTTGTGTTCTTTGCTTCAGATACAGCTCAGATTAAGGAGGAATTCAAAGAAGTTTTATGGTAGCAAATGGCAATATGAGGTGTTAATAAGTTTGCATACAGACAGTGAAATACATTTACAGAACAATAAAATAAATAATCGAAGTGAATAATCAGCATTTGATCTAAAATGGCTTATTCAGTTTACATTTTCCTGAACTGAAATAATGAAATGAAATGAAATGAAATAAAATAATAAAACAAAACAAAATAAAACAAAGCAAAATAAAATAAAATAATAAAACAAAGCAGTGTAACTTTAAAATGGCAAAATCATTAGCACATTGCTGCTCCAATGAAACATGGAAGAACAAATGTGATTGGAGGCTGGTCAGTTTGTGCCTGATACCTAATCGAGAGCTTATTTTTTGCCACACTCCCTAGGGCACTGATTTATCTTCAAAGCTTGAGCCAAGAAAATTCACATCTTCAAGTTGTCTGCAGGCTGCTTTTCTTTCTTCCTTTTTTTTTTTTTTTTTTTTTTTTTTCCCCTCCTCTCTCTCTCTCTCCCTCTTCAGCTCTCCATCCTGGCTCAGTTAACAAACCTATTAATCCCCAGTCAAGTACATACCTGCAAAACTCTGATGAAAGAAAGAAAAAGGGAAGAAAAAGACCATAACTCTACAGATCAACACTAGCACTATTATTTTCCTTCTGGTTTCCAACAATGTGGCAAGATGTAGCTTTGATACCTCTACTTCACTGTAAACTTGGGTTATCTCAGTTAAGTGACCACTACTTCGTTCAAGAGATAGCATCAAAAGATAGGGCTGTTTCATGAGGAAATTTTTAAGATTCCAGTGGTCTGCTATTAACAGAAATTCAGGAGGTTTTAGGTGGTTAATTCCCATTTATGCTTTTGAAAGATTTTTTTAACTTGTTATCATTATTTCAGTAATGTAACGGGGAAGGAAACAGATACCAGAAATCTTTTTAAAAGTACCACTGCAACTCTGCCTATAAATTAAGCAATTAAATATGTAAGATCCATGAGTAGACACCTACAGACTCAACTGAATAAACAACAGTCTAATAGCGTGAATTAAAACTACACAACAGTGGAACACATAACAGCATGTGAGGTTGAAGATATCCATTGGTACATTCTATTGCTTGAATGTGCTGTTGTTTTGAAAATGTAACCCACTGTATGATTATGACTATTTATCCCTTCCCTTCTTCCCACCCACCCCCAAATTATTTCATTCCTCTGGAATGTTATTTAGTGCGGAATATTGAATCTCTTTATTTCAGGGCAAGTACAGTGTTTACCTGTAACTCTTAAGCTACTGTATCTTAATGGGATCTTGAAGGAGGGATCAAGTTTACTAAGTTACCATGCTTAATTCATTCTTGAGAAGGTTTAAACAGAGACTGGCAGCATGCTAGTGTCTGATAATCATTGCTATTAACTAAGGGAGAATCAATGTTCACCTAATACTTATGCTGGTTTTAGAAACAAATCCTGAGACTGAGAAGTCAAAGTCATTAATCAGCCCGTAGTATAATCTACATGAAAAAAAATACATCCACCCAGCACATAAAGCATGTTGTTTCCTGTTCCATGCATGTAATCTTTCAATTTACATTTTATGAAGATTTACCTAGATCTCTGATCTCTGATCTTTTTTTTTTTTTTTTTTTTTTTTTTTTTTTTTTTTTTTTTTT
>CM021769.1:13269196-13330087 GCA_011076525.1 Nettapus auritus | reverse complement strand
TTTTTTTTTTTTTTTTTTTTTTTTTTTTTTTTTTTTTTTTGTCTTCATATTTTAAACACTTCCAGCTTGTTTTCAAGTTTCACCATTTTCATCCACAGTCAAAAACGCAGCTGGCTGAAGCTGCAACTTGGAGGTGCCATTTAATGAGCAGGAGGGAATCCCTGTCTGTGTGATACAAAGATCAGCCATTTGCTAGCTGAAATCCTATTCAGGAATATCTGTTAATGAGAACCAATTTACTAGCACTGCTGTTTATATTATTTTATACTGTTTGTACTACTTTTTGTAGTGTTTATAATAGTTAAAAGTTGTATAAACAATAAATAACAGAATTATTATTTGTTCTATTACAGTATCAGTCTGTCATGACTAGAATTTTTCCATACTTGAACTGCGTAATTCTAGAGCCAAAACCAGTCTCTGCCCTAAAGCGTTTGTAACTGAATACAGCACTGGATGTCCACATTAGTCAATAAAATAACAATACAGGGAAATATATTTCAAAGCATATCTGTGGTGGGCTGAATTATTAATCCCATTTAACAAAAAGAAAACTGAGACTCAAGTAACCATAAAGTGATATTTTCACAAATTTCCATTAATCTGGGGTCTGAAATTATGTCATCATCTTGTATCTAGGCAATTGTTTTCTTAGTGCTCTTTATTCTCTACCACTTCAGCCAGCAGCCTGTGTTGCTGGTGCTTAAGGTCCAGAGGTTACCCTCAAGTGACAAATGATGATGTATGTACATACAGTTCGGTACTTTTCCCTTTGAGTTTAACTTAACTGGGAGATGCTAAGGCTCCTGGAAATCAGGTTTGTTGTTTTTCAGCCTCAGCAATAGAGAAGAGAGGCATCCTGCCTTAATATGAGATTTCAACATTTGGTTTGGAACTATTGCTTGACTTTCACAAGCCTACAAAACAACCACAGAAAAGACAAGTCTCTTGACATGCACCTTGTGCTTTAATCACAAGAACATCCTTAATTAGAGGCAAATTCTGACACTGAGTCAATTAGATCACTTGTGTAATAAGGTAGTCCTCAGTGAGAGTGACAGTGGCAAAATCTGGTCCTTGATAAATGAAAGTCAATGCTGAGTACTTTCCTAGGACTTTGATGAGAATGCACAGTAACTCTCTTGTCTAAAAGTCTGAAGCTTTCCTGCCTTCCCTTATGAAAGTAAAGGATTTCTAAATATGCTCTATTATTATTATTTATTTAAAAATACAGTAAATTATTCATTTTCTTTTTATTCTCATTTGAAGTAAAAACTGTATTCACATTTCTGATATTAATTGGTTGAGATTTTCAAAGCTGTATGAGCACCAAAAGAGTGGAATTAAAAATCTTATCTTCTAGTCATTCACTCACATGGAACGCTCACCATTGCTGCAATTATCCCAAGAGTGCCCTCTCCTACCTATAGGTTTGGATTATGCCTTATCCTGTGCTGAAACACCAATTCTGTAGGAGAGGACTTCTGTTCATTTCTCATCTTTATTGAGTTTTTGTGCTTATTTGTTTCCTAAAATAACCCTTAGCATATTTTATTTTACCATTGGAACAAACTTGTGATAATAGGGCCAATTCTTTTGTCAGCACACATGATTTACTAGATCACTGTGCATCTCAAATATTTCTAAGAGGTTATAGATTTTCTACAAAGCATAGTAGAAGGTCATTTCTTTTCTGTGTTTTTAACCTTTTGAGACAGTACATTGAATCAGAGGGAAAACAGAGTAAATATTTTGAAGAAATGGAAATGTTCCCATTTTGCATTAATAAATTTCAAAATTCAATGTTTCAGCCTGTTCAGATCTACAGTTAGTGTAATGCATCCCTTCAACTGGAGCAGCCACTGCAGACAGCTCAGAAGCTCATCACTTTCCAGCTGCAGCCTGTCAAATTATCTAGATTGAGTATATTCTAGATTGAATATCATTGGTGAACGATATGAGTAGTGCCCTAATTTTAATAATTGCTTAAACTCTGGTTGGATCTTCTGGCTATGAAAAAATTTCTTGCAAGTGATAAAAGTTCCCAGGACTACACACACACACAAAAAAAAAAAAAAAAAAAAAAAAAAAAAAAAAAAAAAGAGATTCAGTGGAGACACTGCTGTAATTGTTCATATGCTGAGAAGAAATGCTTCCTCTGGAGTAGAAAGAAGGCATAAGGGGCCAAAATTGTAATGAAGACATGGAGTTATAACAGGAATAAATTTAGCTCCATGAGTTTAGATGAGCAGCCTGGACAAAATGGTACGTGACAGCTCTTTGGAGACAGGTTTTCCTCTGAGTCTGTACTGCCACTTTAGCACTACATGTTTTTCTTAGCCCTAATCATATGCAGTGCAAGAAAGAAAAGAAACTCAGCTGCTTCTAAGTGGTGAAAAAGACAGTAGCTTTAGAGATTCAGATGAATGGGTAAATGGATAGATGGACAGTGAGCAGAACCACACCAAATAAACTCAAAATATAGGCTGGCCAATTTTCTGAGCCTTTTTTCTCAATGAGTTAAAGAGAAGCACATGGTTGTAATAACTGGAAAAAGGCTCAATACCACGGTGCTCAGACATTCAACAAATCTCTTATCCAGGACAGTCAGAGATTCTTTGCCTTTTGAAAAAGGAAAACAGTAAAAAAAATAAAAAATAAAATTAAAAATGAGCCATTCAAGTAGGGCATTTGGAGTCGAGACTCCAAAATAAAGTCAAAGACAGATTATCTTATTTAACCAACATTTTGAGTTATTGTCCTTCTAAAAATATTTTATGAAGGGGTAGGGAAATCATATAGCCTGAAGAAAATAAAAATATAAACTGTTTTCAAATATAAAAATATTGTTGCTTACGACAATTTTCATCCAAAGATCTGATTAGTCTTCTCTAGTAGAATTCTGGATTGACACTAAAATAAAATTTTAAAAAATATACGAAAATAAGACTTAAAAAAAAATCTCTAATCATCTAACCATTGACAGAGCCATAGTCATTAAATAAAATAACTTTACTGTAATAATGAGCATGTCATCAGAGGTTTCTTTTTTTGCAAAAAACTTTCTGTTAGCATTTTTACAATGCATTTCAATCTTATTTGTAGTTACACCTCTGGATATTCTCTCAATAATTTAAAGCTACATATAGAATAAAAAATATATTCAGATTTTTGCTAACATGCTTTTGTGGTTTTTTTTTTCATCTGAAAGGTCTGCATATTTAGGTAACTTCCAGGTATAAATTTAGACGTTTATCTAAAGACATCTAACTACTCGTAGATGGTGCAAATAAGGTGGTAGAGAAACAATTACTTTGACTTACCCTTGCAATTTATATTTGGGCACAAAAATATTGCTATCCATTTAATATATGCAAATTGTACAAACATGGAGCACAGGCCTGAGTCCTTTGAAAAATTTCTCCTTAATCTGCTAGACAACCTTGGTCACATATTTGGATAAAGCATCAAAATTAATGGATGAAGGGAAAATGGCAGATGTAATATATTTGGATTTTATAAAAACATTTGACAAAAGGTCTAACAAAACCTTACTTGAAATTTAATTAAAGATGGCTTGGAGAACAGTGTTATGTGGATTGAAAACAAACATTAATGGATAAATGGGTAAACAAGACTGCAAAAAAAGAGTAATGATAAACCACAGTGTAATGATTGAGGAGAGGTGCCTACAGGGGCACCAGAGGGATCAGCCTTTGGTCTTATGTAACATCTTTATTAACTATCTCAATACAGAGTAAGCAACATATTGATAAAATTAGTGGGTGATAAGAGTGGATGATTAGTGGATAGCTGATGTGCAGGAGATGTAAAGGACAGGAATGAAGAGTTGGATGAATTAAATATAAGAGCATGAGTGGAGATTAAACAAAAGAAATTTCAAGTTGTTTCAGTGTACAGCACTTCAACTGGATTAAAGAAATACATCTGGGAAATAATCTGTGGGATAGAAGATCTTCTGAGAAATGATCCAGAAGGAAGATCTAGAAGTAGTAGCTGACAATTAAAAATAAATATGAGCTCTACTTACAACATAGCAGCAAACAGAGGACAAATGGGGACTGAAGATACAGAAAAACTATGTCATAAAATAACATATAATGAGGTCATAGCCCTTTCTTACATAACTGTGGTCTTCCATACAAATAGTATACTGTTTCTGTCCTGGACACTAATAAGAAAGCATACCATCTGGAACAACAAATAAATAAATGATCAGAAGGGAGCTTTATGGAAAAATAATGGGGGAAATCTAAAGCATACTTGCTATTTAAGAATATGAAAATGGAAATCACAATTCTGCACACGGCTGATAGCTGAAACCAAGATACATCTTTAAAGAAAAAGATAAAGCTGAAAACAACAAGATAAAACTGAAAGGAAGATGCAAGCTGAGCAAGGGTGATATTCTTTACTTACATTAAGTATAATTAGACAGTAGAATAGTTATTGCAGGGGAGTGATGGAGGAAACATGCCTGGGTGATTTTGACAGTAAAATTTCTGATCATGTCCAGCTTCCTTTGAGTGGCAGAAAATGTTTTCTGAACTGACACATGTACCATATTTAAGTTACACTCCACATACCTGATTCACCTGATCTAAACCTAATCTAGGGTTGAAGCCTTCACAGATGGTAAGCTACAGTGATTCAGAACATATGCAGGCAGGGGCCCTGTCTTCTCTAAGGCTATGCTTAGTGATAGAAAACCTGGGGGAAAACAAAACAAATGAACAAACAACCAAACAATAAATACTAAAAGAGAAGGTCTGTTAGCAACTGGAAACTTTGGCTACAATCTACAGAGACTGTACAGCTCAAATGCCCAGGGTAGAGCTTGGAACTTTGATTTTTGTCTCCCTGTGCCATCTTTGATGAATTTGGTGCAACATTACATTGCAAAGGCTGTCTGGGAAATTGTCTGACTATCATGTGAGATGTCAACATGCATGTAGAGGTGTTATGTAAAGTCTAGTACAACTATGGTAATCAGACGTATCAAGTGACAAGCTGCTCACAAAGTCTTGGAACCCGAGAACGTTGCACATGCGGATGCACCTGGATAAAAAAGCAGACAGTCTCTGCGTGGGGTCAGAGGAGGTGGAAATCAGCCTCCTCTAGCAGGTTTTGCCCTACTTGAATGGCTGCTCAGGGAGTGCTGGCCAAAACTTCTTGCAGAATCAACTGTGGTGCATCAGCAAAGACAAGAAGCTAGGGGCACTGCAATCATATCACTGCAGCAGATGCCTTGAGAGGCATGGTGCATGAGAAAGCTACAATAGCTTCTGGTATGTAGAAGTAGCTGGGCCTTCTGGGAGACAAAAAGTAGAAGGAGGCAAAAATTGCCTGGCACCAGCCTTTCAGGGGAGGGAATCTTTTTTTTTTTTTTTTTTTTTTTTTTTTTTTTCGTATTTCACTAGAGAGGGTCACATATCTGTGCCTACTGTGCACTCCAGCTGCAACTGTATAATCCTCTGGGACTCTGAGGCCAACCAGGAGATGCTTATTGTGACAGGTTTCAACACATGGGATAGTAATGGTCTTTTTTTAACTTTTATTTTTTAGTCTGTGAGGAAAACTCAGTTTCCTACACTGTGTGGAATTCAATTCATTGCTTTCAACTTCATAGGGGTCATTGCAGAGGTAGCAAATCATTTTCTTTCTTCCTCTGTCTGGGATCACATCCTGAGCAAGGCTTGTTCCCTGTCCTGATGTGTAGGGGTTGCAGACCAAAGCATATGAAAGAGATGAGAAGACATCTTACATAATCTCAGAAGGATGAGGGTCTACCAGGAAAAGAGTAAAAATATCCATAAATTGTTTAAGTACTGTATGAGCAACAAATGGTATTTGTACAATTCTTCTTTCCTCCCAAAGAGTCTTAGAGCATTTTATTCCCTCATCTGACACTGAAATGCAGCCACCTCTGGGGTGGAAGCCAGCAGCCATTCAGCATCAGGGACAGTGCCATATTTAAGCAAGATAAATGCACAGAAGAAGGACCATCTGTTATCATGCCAGTCAATTTGTAGATACAAGTAGATCCATAGCAAGTTGTGACAAACCCGTGTGCCAAAGCCCCCTCCAATATTTCTAGCACAGTACAGGCAAGCATAAGGAAGTCATTTGGGTGCACCCTAACAGTGCTGTCAGTTTGCCTGGGAGGACTCTTTGCACTCGATGATGTCACTGTTCTAACCCTCCCAACCCAGACAAGGGACCAAGCAGGTCTGATGTTACCAGTCAAAGGCCCTCCCCTCTATAAGGGCATAAAGGTAGGCATGACAACTTTTTTGCTCAGCTCTAGTCCACGGTTTTTGCCAAAGTCTTGAGCCAAAGCTCCTCCGAAGGAGTGCCCAGAAACATTTGGCTCTAAAACCAAGCTGAGGGATATCTCAGTGCCAAGTTGTAGAAGCCTCATGGAGTCTCTGTGGCCAAAACTGTGGAAAAGGAAATTTGCTCTGAATAGAGCTCTTATAGATCAAACATTCAGAGTAGACTAAACATCTTTGACAACGAGACAAAGATTTCATGGCAAGGCAATTTTGCTCAGTAATTTGTTCAGATCTAAATGCTTTTAGTTCTTCTAAGTTCATTTCTCACCAAATTATTTTCTCAGGACATTTCGTTTGAACATAATAAGGCATGCAAGCCTCAACTACAGCAGACCTTTGCAATACAAGTGCATGTGTTATAATACCTTATTTTCTGTCATGGATATTTAATCAAATTCACTAAAATGATAGACTGTAATAGAGATTTTTCAATAATGTATGTTAAAAGGGTCCTTATGCAATGACTTAGAAGTAGGGAGGGAAAAGATGATAGTGTGTTTCAGCATACAATATGCTATGAAGGATTAGCTAAACTACTGGGAAGCCCACGGAGGTCTCTACTACCCTCAGTACTCATTATGGTCTTGTTTGTTTCACTGGTAAATTCAGTAAACTGGGGTGCAGTATATCATGCAGCAGTGCCGTATATCATTCCATTCTCTAATAGCAACATAAAACAACCATTGATTGCAAACAGGCTCTTTTAAAGATTCACTACACAGTTTGGCATTTCCAAATGTTTTTTATGTTGGCAAGCTAGTATAATAACTCATATGGGATCAAAATGCATATAACTTCATCCAAAGTATTCCACATGCTAATTAAGTAAACAGAAGTGCACTTGTCCCTACCTCCCCCATCAAAAGCAAGTATGCTTATTCTCTAGAACATTATTTCACTCCAACTTCTCCTCTTTATGTATCATTCCAAACCTTTCTCCCCACCTCCAGCATTCATATTCCTGTTCACTGACTCTCTTGTTACTGTCTCTGTTTTCTCATATATCTAAAATATTAAAGCGAAGCAAGGTAATGAGTCACTTTTTATCTCTCCAAGGAGAAGAAAGTAAGATGACACACTGCACACTGATCTTACTAAGAAAAGTACAGTATATGTAGGGGATTTTTTTTTGTTTTTATTTAATCTTTATCAAACTGCATTGTACAAGTCATCTTCATTCTCAGAAAAAAAAAAAAAAAAAAAGAAAAAAGGAGCAAGGCAAAGAAAAGGCAGGTGAAAGAAGCACTGACAATGATACCAATTACAACATTTTTGCAGTTCAGTTCAGGGCACTGTGCACTTTAGTGCAGCTTGAAATTAATCATGTCAAAAATAAATAAATAAAAAAATAAAAGTCTGATATGTATTAATTTCAAACAAAGTCAGTTTCCCCTTGATATCCATATATGTAAATCCCCTTTACTCATCCACATAAGCCAAGGGAAGAACAGACCTCTTAGCTTTAATTGTGTCTTCACATGTGAAGTCAGAACTACAATCTGCTATTAACATCTTTATGGATTTTGTCTTTTTTCAAAGAGTGGGCACCTCTAACAACTTCACAAGGCATGAATAAGGGGTTATCCTTGAGCTGACATTTTGGGACATATTCTGCAGAAGGCAGAGGGGCAATGTCTGTGCATTTGGGTCTCCCTTGATGCAGGACTGGGGAGCCTTTTTTAAAAGCTTTCACTCTGACTTGGTCATTTGCTTAAGTACTGGTGGGGTTTTGCACCTACAAGGCTTCAGGGAAGCAAACTGCAGGGCAGGGGGAGCACAGAGTGAATCCTGCACAAGCGATGTGCTAGGGCTGGGGGTCAAGACATCACTCCCACTAAGGAATTTTCACCTGGGTGAAAATAGCCTTTGAGGTACAAATCATTCACATCCCAACTTGTGGCTGTAATTGCTTGTGCCAGAGGAACAGCCAAAACCAGCTGTTCTACGTTGTCTCATTAAACCTCCCATTTTACACACAGCGCCCAAAGACAAAACAGGCAGTTGCTTGGCAGAAGCCTGGGGCTGCTTGGCACTGCCACAGAAGTATTCTCTTAGTTCTCACTGTGTCCAACCCCTAGCACAGAGAGTAGGAGAAAGAGAGGAGGAGGAAGAGGAGGAGGAGGAGAAGGAGGAGGAGGCGGTGGCAGCAGCAGCAGCAGCAGCAGCAGCAGCAGCAGTGGTAGTGGTGGTGGTGGTGGTGGTGTTGGTGGCGGCAGCGGCGGCAGCAGCAGCAGCAGCCCACAGGCAATGCCAAGACTCATTATTGCAACAAGATTTACAGGTTGTAGGTTAGCTTTCTAAGCAGGTAACAACTCTTGCAATGGTAGAGAGGGACACATACCTTATCTGAATCTCTCAAGTAACACTGTGAGGTCCTGGAGAATCATAGGTGAAGGGAATTATGTTGTACCCAGCCTACTCTTGAGTCTGGCAGTGGGCTTCCATCCCTGCATGTTTTTGTGAAAACGGAGCTGGTGAGCCAGCTTTTCAGTACTTTGTGCAATAACAGAGGAAATAGAGTACCATTAATGAAAGATTAGCTATGACTGTCCCAGCCCAGACACCTATCACGATTAAGTTGCCTAGTGACAATACATTTCCCTTTTTCACGGCTCTTTCAGACTGCATCCCTCCAAAACATCCATCCTAAAGGCAGGAGGCAGTTTAAGAGGAAGGCCCTATTATTGTATGGATTCTCTTCCTCTGTAAGTGTGTGATACAAAGGCAGAACCACAGTCAGCAGGGCTGGCTGTGAATCTTTCACTTTCAGATGTTGAGGTACCATCTTGCTGATACAGCATAACTTTAGTACTCTCCTATTTATCTATGTTGGATGAGACAATATTAATCCCTTCAAAATAATGTAACTCACATTGCAGATCCCTGTAGTCCCTCACAGAGAAGTCAAAAAGCAAACAAACAAAACAAAAACAAACAAACAAACAACACCCTGCTGAAAGAATGGCTTTCTTTCTGTAAAGAAAGTAGAGCTGCAGGTCTTTTTCTTTACTGCCACGGCACCTTCGCTATTTTCCCGAGGCCATTGTAAATAAGACCACTCACAGCTTCTAGACTTTCTGGCCAGCATCCAGTTGCACTACAACGAAGAGCACAAAAATTTGCATTTGGATACCACAATTTTGTCTTCTTTCCCTGAGATTTTTACTTGGTCATTGAGCTCCATCATGACAAATGTGGCAGCATCTCTGATATTGAAGAGCAGACTACTCTGTGGAGTAGGGCTGGCAAAGTCTGGATGGTGAGACTGTATGCCAGTCACTTCCACCAGAACAGAATGCTTGGTTCAGTCCCCTTGCCTGCTCAGGAAAGGAAGAGCTGTATTTGCCAATCTACCCATTGCCTGCCCAATTAGTTCACTTTTTCCAAGGAAGATTTTATACATGTGACATACTAAACTGCATGCTCAGCCTTCCTCAGGACACAAGAGAGCTTGATTCACCACACCCATCTGAGTGTAACTTCAGAGCTGAAGGCTGAAGTGCTTGCCAAGGCCTTCCTTCTGCAGGCTTGAGGAGTAGAACTTTGAACTGAACAAAATATGCAAGTAAGCATTTAACTCTTAGCTATGCTTTGGGAAAAAATCTCCTGGAAAATCTGCAGCAGAGTTGGCTGGGACAAACTGTAGAATGCCCACACTTTATCCTGAAACTTCGAAGAAGAATATACAGGCCTCTGACTACTTTGCCAAATCACCAGTGGCTGTGCGTGCAGAGGACATGTTTATACAAGAAATTATGGAAAGTGCACAATATTGTCTGGAAAGAAATAAGCCCTCAAGGGTGCAGCTCTTGTTACAGAAGAGAAGCTAAAAAAGACTCACAGTTTTCAGCATGCATCCTTAATTTTATGCTGTACTTTTGAATGTTTTGGAAGTTACTCATTCTTACATGAAAGTATATTCAAAACTTACTCTTCCTAAGATATTTATTTTTCTTTCCAGTGCTCAGCGAACAAAAATAAATAAATAAATTAAGGGAAAGAACACGAAATACGTTCATGTCTAAACCAGAATCCTCACAGTGAAGTCAAACTGGGGACACTCCAATGTCAAGTATGAAGAAGCGAAGAGGGTTTCCCTCTCTATTGTTTTAATATTTTTTCCCCTTGCAACAACAACAACAAAAAAAACAGTAATAAAAAACAACTCATAACAAAACTCACAGGATTTCAGGCTTAAACAGTATACTCCAGGCAACCTAGCTGCATTGAACTGCAATCTGTGTATCCTGTACAGGTAAAGAAAGTAATACTGCCCCTTCAGAGAGCGTGTATGCCATACGTTACAAAATGTATTAAAAAGCATGTGTTCTGTATGGAGAGGGAGGAGGTATAGGAAGTAATGCGTGTTCAGGGTAACACAAGCCTCTTCTCTGCTGATCCCTTCTCCTGGCATCAGGGTGGATGTAATTCTCATGCATTATTGATAGGCCCAAAAGCCTGCCAAGCTAGCCTTCTTTTTTTTTGTGACAGACAAAGGAGGGTACATGGATGGCACCTCTCACTGCTCGGGGCTCTGCTTTCATTAAGAATATTTTCTGCCTGTTCTCCAAGGGCACCCTCTGTCAGAGACTGCCATGCGGTAAAAAAAAATATGGCTTTGAAGTCCAGTGAATAGAAACAAAATGAATTAGCGTTCAGGTGTTCGTGCAACCTGATTACAAAGGCCCAATTCAGTGGCGTCCTTCACACCTTTTCATTTGTCCCTGCATAATCTAGACACATCTTTTAGGCTCTTTGCCTTTCTAGTCCCCCTCTTCCCCACACCCCCCATCCCTTTATTTCCTAATGCTTGCAGGTCCTCCAGGAAGACACAAGCACTTACAATTGTTGAGTGATTAAATATTTATAATCAGGGCAATGAGTGAGGTGTTGAATAATAAATGCTAAGGTTGAGGCGGCCTTAGATAATTTCTGCAGATTTCTTCATCCACAGCCTCTTTGATTCTAAGGCAAAATCCTTTTAATTATCCAAAACTTTTTTCTTTTTTTTTTTTTTCTTTCCTTTCCTTCTTTTTCGTCTTCTTCATCTTCTTCTTCCTTTCTTTCTCTCTATCTCTCTCTTTCTCTCTCTTTTTTTTTTTAACAGTTTTGACAGCTGATAGTCCTTTATCACTGTTTTGTTCTTGAACCTTAACCCTGAGATTGTGCTGGAGCTGCCATTAAAACCTCAGGTAGACATGCATAAAATTTACATTGGTTCTTGCTACATTTGTGTTTGTTTATATATATTCAAACATTCATACACCTATATTCACTCAAACTCCTCAACATCAGCAGGATATTTAGTCAAAAAGTAACATCTGTAATACATGGTCAGTCATCTACTGGGGACAGTTGTAGCATATTGTGATGGGGATGATGAATGACTTATATAAGCTTCTTTGTGGAGCTGTAATTGCAGATAACACCGTACTTTATAAAACAGACAGAACAGCTAGATTGTCCACAGGCTTCTCTTGATCTGAACTAGCACTGAATTTAACTTTTAATATATCTCTTTTCCTCCTTAGTCTCCCTAAACGATGACATTGTAACTAAGGATTTTTGAATTTGATTTAAAAAACAACAACAACAACAAAAACTCTGACCTGCAGTGATGTGAGAAATTCAGCTTGGAAGAAAGAGGGCTTCTTTTTCTTTAAGAAAGATCTTGGACACTAGTGGTATGGACAAAAAGTCTGCAAAAAGAATGAGAGATCGTAAGTCCTACAGCAATTCCTGCAGAAAGTGAGATTCATTTTCCTTCTTGTCTCTCCTTCCAGTTACACTCACTTTCATAACTATGCAGGAGGCTGATTTGTCATTTCTGAATGCTGGATTTGGCTGGAAACTGATGGTATAACACAGTCAAAGTAAAACACAAGGAAACCTCTTCTGTGAGCCAGGGTTTGGAGATACCTATATGAACTGACCAAAAGTAAGAAAAATGTGTTCAACAACAGGATTTGGAGAAACAGTAAAAAGTCACCTGACAGTTAAGGGATATGACACATTTCAGTGTAAAGATGACTTAACCTGGAGCATAAACCTAACGGTTAGAGAAGCATTAGGAGCACTGTGGTCTCCAATTATGTCAGTCTATTATGATATGTGTATCACTAACTCCTCTCAGAATGGATGCTACTGTATTTTCCCTTGTGAAAACACAGTTTTGAAGCTTTGTAAATAAATGATCTAAAATATTTTGCAGTCTTTAAATCAGAAAGGAGCTGTAAAACATTCAAAATTCAAAGGAACTTAATGTTTTCTCCCTGCTGCTTCTTTCCTCTCATACTCCACATGGTGCAGCGTAGGTATCTTCTCACACAGGCTACCCCTGCAGCCCCTCTGCAGCCTACACCTTGCCAAAGTCACCCAATGTGGGCTAAAAAGTTTAGCAATTAAGTGCATTTTGAAAAACCTGTAATCTAATGTGCTTTGGCTGGATGGTGATGAAGAATATTTCTACCAATATATTCTGTTATTTAACTTCTCTGATATAAATATAGATCAAGTGAAATTAAATTGTCCTCTTAAGCTCAGTTGTTGAAATACAAAAGGGAATAGGGGCTGAGTTTAAATCAAAACATCATCACACTGGTGGTTCTTTCTACAATGGAAACAATACTGCTGTTCTGGTCATATTATCTCATATTACCATATTACCTATCATTATATCAGGTGATTTGAAATAGTGTGACATCCAAAGGATAGCAAGAGTTGGAAGTGGTATTTCAAGGAAGAAAATTATGATATCCTGGCGGACTAAAAAGGTCGCCAGGGATGAAAATGTTTGCTCTATTTACATGTACAGCTCTAAACACCAATAAAGCACAAGAACAGAAGGAGCAAGCTGAGCTTTCTGGAGAACCTTTTTCTTGTTCTTGCTCCTGAACACTGTTTATATTGTATTCCTTTCCTCCTGCCTAGCTTCATGTGCTATGCATTGCAATTCACTAAGTTTTAAGACCTCAGTCTTTCACATAAGTGTTTAGTTGTGTGTACAGATCATTCATTTCTGGAAATATGGGAGAAACAAAGGATCCTGTATGACAAAAATGTTTGCAGGAAGCGATCTGCATTGTAAACTATAGAGCAGCATCCATTTTGTTAGCAATCACTGTGGTATTTATCCTTGTGATATGCTCACCCTACATGCCACAAAACTAATTTGTTCAACCTACTTTGATTGCTCGCACCTTTTTGGTATTTGAAGTGGGAAAACATCATCCCTAAAACAATTCCTTTAAGTTGATTCAAGCTCCTAAGCTTTGTTTTCTCAGACTTTTCTGCTTCTTTTTTTCAGTATTTTCCAATTCCGGAACTGGGTACTTTACCTAGAGCTCTGGGTCAGTGTCTAGCTGTAAAATGCCATAAACACACTGGTTTCAGGGGAGTTGCTTCTGATTTTCACTGATAAAGAGAGCTCAAAGATGAGTACGTATGTATGGAAGACACTATCCCCCACTGTATATATATAGTCTTCTGCCACAGGTCACTTACTACTTTTACAGCTGAGTCTAGTTTTGAAATAGATAAAATATTTACAAGGAATTTCTCTTCTAATGAGGACCATTTGGGCTATATATGTTGGATATATATATCCAACTATATAGTGCATAGTAAGTAAAGTAAAAGATTTCATCTGTGTGTTTTTCCGTGGAAGGAGATAGTATAGAACAGAGAAAACTTGTAACTAGGCATGATCTTAGTTCTCTGCCTTGTTCAGCCACAGACTTAATAGGAAAGTAGTTAAACTCCTCATTCTCTTCCCACTACACTAACAACTTTCTGGAGCTGGAACCACCTTTTCATATACATTTATATATCTCCTACCAGACTGGGTCAAATCTCAGTTAGGACTTCTAGGTTACATTATAATCTTTAAAATCTTATAATCTTATAATCTTTCTTTTAAATCTTTAATAATAATAATAAAAATAACAACAGCAGTTAGGTAAATACCACATGAAAAAGACATCCAGAACACTACTGTAAACATCTTAAATTCAAGAGCAACCCCCAGATTTATTAACCAATATGAAATTATGCAAAGAAAAGGCATCTAGTTGCATGATTAAATTATGTCAGGGGCTCAACATAGTATTTGCATATGCATAGATATTTGACTATAATACTTCTCTCCTAATAGTATTCATTTATGTAATACTTCAAGCACCTTAGTTTCCCATTGTCAGGCTCATCTTTACACCAGTTTTCAGGCACCCTGAGATGGTGCATTACAGATGTAGCAGCAGTGTGCATGCCACAACTAGAGCAGTGGATGGTAAAAGGTTACTTAGAATTGCCTCCTAATTTTGTTTCCTCTCCCCACCAAGGGGTAATTGTTAAACCACCAACAGCTAAATAGATCTATCACCAGATGCCAAGGCTTCTGCTAAATTCCAGGCATGTCTTTCCCAGTAGGGGCCACTACAGAGCATTAAATAGGAAGACTGGGAAGAGCAAAAGAGTACAGTATAACAGAAGAAAACAGGTAAATATGAAAAATGCTTCACTGGAAGATTAATCCTTCCCATAGTCCACCGTTAAAGTAATAAAAGGTTTATGATTCATTTCTTACATTATAATGGAGGAGGCAATTAGTAATTACTGGATTTATAGTATTTGTTGTGTTAACTCAGCCAATAAAATACACAGCAAAACTGTTTTTCTGAAGCACATTCATTGCAAAGTAACGTTCTTGAAGCATTAAAAATGCAGTCTAGTGCACTGCACTTCATGTGTTGTTACAGAAAGAAGGATGGTTCTCCAACGTACACTGAGGTATTAAGAACTCAAATATTTTATTCATTTTTTTCTATGCATTTTTTTTTTTCCAAAGAAAGGTTAAACAATCTAACTCTAGTAATAAGAGTTAGCACAAAACCCCACAGCTGCTTAATGTGTATTGTTAAAAATCTAAGCACTCTTTCTCAATCAAACTAACACATCTTTCCCCTTAATGTGCAATCAAGTTTGGGTCTTTTCTTGGTATGGGGGAATGGCCAGACTCAGGCTGTCTTCACTGGCTACTGTCATTTCCTTCTTTCCTTTTGCTATCTGCCCTAAAAATACTTTTTACTTCCACTGATGAACTTCATTAAAGTATTTGCTTCAGCAGTATTTTTCTACTGCTGTGAATCAGAATACCAATATTATACATTGTTCAATTGCCAGTAAAGGTTTGTGGTCTGGTACTGCTATAAAGCAAATTATATATTAAAACTAGTTTTAATATATAACGACAACAACAACAAAAACAAAAGTATTGTTTCTGTTACTTTCTTATATCTCATCTGCATGTGCCTAGGAGGCCAAGAGCTAACATATTAATTTATACCTAATGTATCTGATGTATCTGTGCTCCATTATTGGGCCTTTGTCCATGAGCTAAATTATACATGTAGAATAATAGAAGACACATGACTTCCCATCTAATATTCACAATTGTGTTTCACTTCAGCCAGAGGAAAGTATCTAATAAGCACTCATCTTGTGGCACCCTACTGACAGTGATGGAAAATGGGAAGGAAAGAGAATAGAAAGAGATGAGGTCTGAGGAACCTCATGGGATGAAGATGCAGTCAATCTTGTCAACTGTTTCTAGTCAAAAAGTATTTTGTTCATTTTTGTTTGCTTTTGTTTTTGTTTGGTTTTGTTTTGTTTTAAAAAAGCAGAATTGTATTGCTTAGAAGTAAATTTCTGCTATGAAATGAAGTTCACTAGAGTAAAAGCTGTTAGAAAATTTTAAATGGTCAAGATATCAAAGTAAAATCTGTTCCTCTACCTGAACATTTTTCTGGACCTGTTGTCTTCAGAATTTTGCTTGGTAACATTTATTTCAATTTCATTCAGTTTCTGTGTGGGGAAAAACACACACATACAAACAAAAAATGAAAATAAAATAGAAAAAAAAAGAAATCTGATTTTTTTTTTTTTTGAAAGATGGTAAAATCTTACATCATCCAACATCAATGACAGATCTACTACAAAAGCATTATTTGTTAATTGGTAGTAACCTTATAAACCTAGCATGTAAATAAACAAAAATAATAAGACATAGAGCTTATTTTTTATCATTGCTGCCTTTTTACAGTGTCAAACCTGACAAAGGGCTTGTGTGCCTTAGAGTTTGTTGTTTTTTACCAACTGTAGCAGTTGATCTAATAAAAAATAATAACTTTACAAACCTTCTCTTTACACATATTTCACGCAGTTTAGCTAGAGATGGAGGGGCAAAAAATAAGTTCCCAGCCCTGCTTGTGCAGTCCTATTGAAAGGACGATGAATTTGTCTGGATGCAATATGCAACAAACAACCCTGTGAAAAAAAAAAAAAAAAAAAAAAAAAAAAGCAGAAGCCCGCACAGCATCTGCTTTGCAAACTTAACAAACTTGGCCATTTAAGTTATTTTTTTTGGTCTATTGCATATGGCAAAATGGTCCAATTGATGCACTCAGTACCATCAGTATTTCATTTTTGAAAACTAATCTGTTCTCTTCCCTCCCCCTCCTCATGTTGATGGAGAATCAGTTTAATATCTGAATTGCTGGCAGAGCACTTGAGTGCTGGTGAGTCAGCTAGATGGGAATGCTCCCTCTGAGTCAGTGCGGAGCCAGCCTCCCAGCATGGTGCTTGGGGACACTCTGGTGCTTGAGCTGCAATCATTTAGATCAGAGAAAACCAAAGCTCTGAACAGTTGCGGTCACTTGAGATCAGATGTAAAAAAAAAAAAAAAAAAAAAAAAAAAAAAAAACAGAGATATTACACCAGTATCCTCAGCAAACTCAATTGCACTAGGCCAGATCTGCTCATACTCTGCCAAGAAGCTTGATGAGATAAAGATAGTCTTCCTTGTTTTCTGTCATTAAAGAGTCAAGCTTTTATTAGCATTATTATTATTATCATTATTGGAAGAAACTGCATAAAAGTTGCTATATTCCACACCAGTGGTCACATTTCAGTGCTACAGAAAATAGTTCTGGTATGTATAAGCTGTAGGATTCCACATGACAAGGAATAAATCAGTCCTAGTTGTGCTTTTGCATTGATTTCAATGGAGTTTAGAGCAGTCCCAGAGTTTTTAAAGCATCTATAAATCATCTGGTAGAATATAAAAGATATTTCATCACAAATGAATTCTTCTTTCAGAAAATCATAATAATAATAATCAAAATAATAAAAAAAATTGTACTACCAATTCTTTCCCTAGCCTGCAAGCTCTTTGCAGCAGGGCCCAGATTTTTATTTTGTGTTCACCCAGTACACAGCACAGTCAGCTCCTCTGGGTTTTAGAATTATGTATCTCAGCAAAGCCATAACAACAGCAATAACCCTGATGACAATAATGTCCATAATAATAAATTTGACACTTTCCAGTAAATAACACATATAATTATTACACTCCATTTCTGTTTATTATTCAAGTATTTTTAGTTTCCCTTAGTAAAAGTTCATGTCACTGACAATGAAGCCAATTAAATACACAAAAATGAACATCTGCGGAATTTCCAGCCAAAAGGAAATCTCTGATTCTTTCTTGCTTCAAGAAAGAGAAAGACATACTGACAGGGAAGATTTTTCTATTTTTCATTCTAAAATACTCCAACTCTTGTTGTAACCATCACCCCCCTTAGTCACATAGTTGCATAGTTAGTTGGCAATTTACTAGAGACTAATCATGCTCACAGAAAACCATCTGATAATCAGTTCAGCAAACAGGACTTTAACACTAAAATTTCAAAGGGATTCAAGGTAATTCAGGGGAAAAAGATGGTACTCAAAGGAAAACAAATAAACATTTACTTTAGGACTGTATCGATATAGAAAAGCATGTCTCCCGATGTGTGAAGTTCAAATAAAAATCTCCACAAAGTGCATGTAGGGATCTTGATCCAAGAACTCATGCAGCAGGATAAAGCTCAATGCAAAATTAAAAGGAATGAGTTCTCCACCCACCAACTTCAGCAGTGCTGCTAGGCACTGTAGTAATTAATTGAGCCTTGATATTTCATCAGCCTTTGATTACAGAGTGGAGCGGAGTGGAACATTTCACACAGAAAGTGAGACAATGTTGCAACGAAGTCAAGAGAAAAATATCACATTTCACCCAGCATAGTTTAGTGAACTTTGATTTCACTTAGCAGAGTGAAAAATTGTATTAGAGTAAGGAAGGGGAGCACACTGTTCTGAGGGGAAGAGACCAGGCTCAGGCAACATACTGTTCTCTAAAAGTTTCACAGATTTAATAGTTAATATTTTAAGATACAGGAGAAGATTTTAGTTTTGCCAAGATTTTGGTGCCTGCAGAGGACAGAGACCTCTTTCCACGAACACACAAACAGCGCTCCCAGACATTCTGACCAGTAATGACTCCTAGTCCAAAGCAGTATGAAGTCTGCTCTGAATCTCTCAAGTTGGCCAAGGCCCCTTAATGAAATGTTGAACAGCTAAGCATAGGTGGAGCAAACACTGAAATATAGTCCATGACACCTGGTGACCTGTTTTGGAGTGACAGCCTTTACCCAAGGGCAGCTGCACCAGGATAAACTCCCTCTGTGCTATGGGTGTTTGTGGGACAGCTCAGAAGCCAGTGGAGGCCTGGCTCCATTGCCAGTGAGCTGAAAAATTAAACTGTTTCATTTTTATGACTACTTATATTCACCTCAGCATCACATGGCTTTCCAGGAGCAAACCCTTTTGTGGTTGAAGAGCTTTGCAATTGTTTTTAGTGCAAGCTTTAAGGAGATGTGGAGGGGGTTGTGTGTAGGGTTTTTGGTATGGGCATTCCATTTAGGGAATTTCACCCTCCCTCGATAGCATGATCCTGGCAAGGCAGGGGGGAGAAATCATTTAAGTATCAGGCGAAAAACAAGCAAACAAACATGTTTTAGCTATTTTTTGATTGTACAAATTCTGTATGTACTTATATGGTGAACCCTCATATAGCAAACATTTTATTCAACAACATTATATAAACAGCTAATTTTATCCTTTTTGCTAGGACTAGAAGTGCTTTGGATGAAAGAGGTGGTAGTGGGGGAATACTGGGATGTGTGAAATGTAGGAGAAGAAATATAAGAAGAGAGGAATCAGAACATGACACATAATAATAAGGCTACAGAAAGAGCAGCTGATAAAAAAAAGATAAGCATTAAAGAGGAAATTAAAAGACAACAAGTTATCCTCTTGGAATTGATCAAGAAACAAGAACATGTATGCTTGTAGTAACATCTCCATCTCCCATTGGCAGTTCCTCCAAGATCCAGGATGTTCCCTGAGTCCTGGCTGACATCCAGCTTGGGTAATTATATTCTACTTACATAAAATTCCCCTTGCAGTTTCAATTGGACACCACTTTGCATCCCAAACTGTTCTGTAGTGTGGTTATGCATGTTTCACAGCAGAGATGGCTGCATTTCAGCAGGGAGCAAAGTTATCTTTTTATATAGTTCATATACTATGTTATAAAGCACCTGGGACCCTTACACATCAAACGTGCAGCACACATTATGTTATCAGTAGTATGCAAGTTATTAGGAGAAATAGTATACAGTCATCATTTATCTACTGAGACAATAAATTCTGTGTTAAGTAGGGTCTAAGCTAAATCACAGTGCCATAGTAGCACTCAGATGGAATTGAATGGCACAGTTATAAAAGTAAATGAACAAGCCAGTATGGCTACAGCTGGGAAAAGTAAATCAAAGGCCCAGATCCTCAGCATAAGTAACATGAATTCATAGAAGCTCAGCTATTTACACCAGTGGGAAATCTCCCTCAAAAAAAAAAACAAAAAAAAACAAAAAAAAAAAACAGGCCGGCAAAGAGAGAATAACCATCCTTCCCAATGTTCTAATGCTTTCCCACCCAGTAGGTGCCAGCAAAAGAGAAAAGAGAGATTCAGAATGCAGCTAGGGTTGCACAAATGATCTGCAGCAGTCAGCAGCCATAGGTGAAGGACCCAGAAGAGGGGAATTGTGTTGTTTTGTGTTGTTGCCCAGTAGCTTGAAAAGAAACCTGGCTTCTAATTAGTTTGGGATTTATTATTTTTTTTTAAGCTATTATTATTTATTTTATGTTTAGATCAAAAGGGCATCAAGTAATGCAATCCATGTGTTTACAGAGAGACCAGTATTAGCATGGGGATGCATGGAAGCCACATGGGAATATCTGCTAAATGAGACCATGCTGAAAACATTTATTCAGCAGTCTTGCAAAAACCATTGTATGGAAGAGAGTTGGCCACTGCATAATTCAACTAGGTGAAAGACACTGAGTGACTTAGTGCAGTAACTTGTGAGGGAGAGACAGGTTTGCTGTACTCGTCTAACTTGTTACTTTTACAATCACTTCCACATCCAGAGTTAGGAGGTAGAATGTGATGTGCTCCACAATGAAGACTATGAAATAAAAATTAAATCAATTAGTGTGAATACAATGTAGACAAAGCAGAGCATTCTGCTTCCATATTTTCAGAAAAGCATATTTAAAATAAGGAAAAATATTTAAGTTTTTATTATTATTATTATTAATTTTTTTTTCTTGCTTTTTCATGCTTTTGACTTACTGAACAATCACTGTCTCTTCATTTACTAGTTCTCAATGTAAAATGGAACACAAAAAGAACTATATGAGAGACAGACCTTTTCAAGTGTACTAGTTTTCTGCTGAAGAAAGATCATTTGGACCTGCAAAGTACTCTTATGAGAGAGAAAGACAAATAATCCTTCATCCTTGGTGAGGTTACACATATAAGGAATTACTGGGGCTGTGTAGAATCTAGGATTACAGACACTGTTTCAAAAAGCTCACCAAAACAGAGTTAAAAGCTCTAATGTATGCCAGTATTTGTCTTCTTCTAAAAGAGGAAAGGAAGTTGATAGTGAAGGTGAAGGATTTAGCTCGTGCTGTTTTCTGGTTGATTGTGCGGTGCTGGTGCAAACCTCTTAAGACAGCAAGCAAATAAATGAGAAAACTGAAATAGATTCAAACACCTAACATCAGAGTGAGGAAAACCTGCTGGATACAATCAAAGAGTGATAACTTTAAATGGAAAATACAGCTATATAACATAATTTCTTTCAAAATAGGAAGAACTTTTAAAGTACAGCAGTCATAGATATTCCATAGTTGAAATAAAAAGTCTCTTTTTCAGAAGCAACTAAAGATAATTGGGAATGAAGCTTAAGAAAATGGGTCAAGGAATATTTTTATTATTATTTTGCACGTACTGTGCAGTATTTCGCTGAATTACAGAACCACATATCTGAAAATCTCACTGAAGCACCAGAGACAAGACTTAATTCTTTATTGCGGGTCTGCTAATGCTCCTCAGAATTAAGCTAAATTACTCTGTCTTTGAAGCCTCATATATTTGACAAATGTCTAAAACTTTTTGATCTTTACCATCTATTTCACGTTGGTCCACAAGTGAACTTTGCAAAAAAATTAGCTTTTGGTTTTGTGCCTTGCATTTTGTCAACTAGATTCTTGTGAGCTTTGGTTTAGCAACTTTAAGCCTCTGCTTCACACAGGCTAATTAAATTAAATCAACTGAGTGAAAAGGCAGCCTCTCAGGTCCACAATAGAACAAGAGCCAATTCCCAGAGGGATGAAGAAGGGTTATGCAGCTACATGCAAGCTTCTCCCCTTCCCCTTTCTCTGTGGAAACTGTCCTAGGCACTGTCCAGGAGGCTGTTACCTGAAACTGGCACCTGCTGTCAACTAACACGGGGCACAAGAAAAGCCAAAAAGATAACAGAAGGAGACTGGAAGTGCCAATGTCCTCAGTATTTTGGCACCAAGTGGAAATAAAATCTACCTTAATAATTTGTTTGATTAAGGGGATGAGACTTTTCCCCATACACTTGAGACTGGTGAGAAAGCCACTGGGATATGGCTTTTGAAATAATGTGTGCCACTGATTGCAGCTCACAGACTGTGGGCAGAAACTACTGTGTTATCTCCTGATTAATAGAATGGACTCACTATGGGAAAATCTGTAATGCTGAGAAAGCTTAGGGTAATGTCTACTGGTACATGCCATGGGGTTGCAATCAGCAGACATAATCTGGGGGTCACAGTTATTACTATGTCAGATACAAGTGGAAGTTTAGAATTCTTACCTTCACAGGAATTTTCTTTCACACTGCAATACAAATCCTCTGGTTAGGAAAGTTTAGGTGTCCAAGACAGTAGTCACAATTAAAACTGGAAATTATTGTATAAACATGGCAGTTACCTTTCTGTTCCAAATATGATGTGGTCTCGTGCTAAGTGGGGGAAAACCTGAATGCACTGAGCTCAAAGGCACAAGTCTGCAGGGAGAGGCAGTACTTGTTATTCAACTGGTTAATAACATTGTGGGCCTGGGGGAGGGAAAGAAAAACAAATGCTTTCAAGCACACAGGCTCTTCAGAAATAAATTTCATGTACTTACACTCCTTAAACTCAATGGGAGTTTTACCATTGACTCATTCATCTCCCATGATATTTAAATTGCAAATAGGGAGGATGTAAGATTCATCCTAAAGGAAGGGAAATTGCCTACCATTAAAGAAATGATGGGGTTGTTCTAAATAAAGCCTGGAGTGCTGGAGCATGTTGACCCAAAGTGGGTGTTGAGTTCAGAGAAGGCAAGTCACAACACTTTTGTGCATTGGTTTACCCACCTGTTAAACGGGTCTAACAGTAAACCTCAGGGAAACAGAGGATTAATTAGCATGTCTGATTTAGCCAAGATTTCAGAGAGGAGAAAGAATACAGTGCAAAGTTCTATTCTGAGTTTTTGTCATTTTGGTGATCCATCAGCACTGTGGGGACAGGAACTACTGTCTGATTCAGCAGGCAAACACATGCAAAAGCCATTGAGATTTGCCTTTGTTGTGGGCTGTCAAATGTGTTTTTATTTTTTTTTTAATTATCATCCTTTATTGGGAGTGAGTTCCGATTCTGAGTGCTTTTGTGGGACATCAGATGATGAGGTGGTACCAAGGGACGTACTGCAAAGTAGGTCAGGTACCACAAATGCAACCAGACAGGTCACTCAGGGGAAGATCAGCTGTTTCTGTAAGTTAGAGACTACAGCCTGGTAGACAATGATTAAAGCTTAGAAACTCTTGCTGAAGCTACTGCTTGATAGGCCTGGATGACTTACAGTAGTCAGATAAAGTTGTTTTATTTCCAGTTTTCAGCCATTGTGCTAAAATCCCGATACTGCCAGCTTTACTCACATTGATGACTATTCCTTGCATGGCAAGGAGATCCATTTCCTTTGTTCACACAGCATAATTGAGATTTGAGCCTAGAGTAAATAAAGGCATATGAAAGACACTCAGGTAGTACTATGTTGGATAAACTTTGCTTAGGCATTTGAATTTTTATCCAAATTAAGCCCATTCATTTAATCCTTTGAGGTTCGGGTAGAGGTGGGACTTAAAATCTTGTCAACTGCCTTAGGTATCAAAATATGTTTTTGTAGTTAGATACCCTCAATATTTGTTGAATTCAAGCTATTTCCCCTTATTCAGAAATGGAAAATAAATCTGGCAGAGATACTTAGACATGTATGTTTAGCTTAACTAAAACCAGTAAGATTTTAAGGGCCACCTCAACCCACCTGTTTGGGTCTGCCTAATTTCACATTCAGCCATAATAACAACAACTTCCCTTTGCAGCATCTTCAAATTATGTAACCATTGCTCATCCTTAGCTACAATTTTCCTTAAAAGTGTTTTGTATTACATTGGTTTGAAAAAGACTAAATTTCGTCAGCTTCCTTAACCTACTGCCTGAGCTTTAGGACTAATGCTTTTCTAATGTGTTTTCTTTGCCCTGGAATGGGGAAGCAGAGAAGAAGCTAAGGCTGTTTTGTTTTTGGTGGTGGTGGTGATTTTGTTTGTTTTGCTGTTTTTTGTTTTGTTTTGTTTTTCCAGAGGTTTTGATTGAAACATCAACCTGGACCTAGTGATGACTTTTGACAAAACCAGTTCTATCAGCAATGCCCCAGTGTGCCACACAGTCCTGTAATGCTTTCCCCTCACCATCCCGTGCTGTTACATGTCCTGGGCAGGCAAGCCTTGCAAGAATGCTGTTACACAGCTCTTGTTTAGTGTTTAGATCTTTAATATTTAGATCTTTAAAGCATTTTGTGTCTACGCCTAGCAGGCTCTGTGCCAGTTCTCCAACAATGTAGTTGAATCAGTAACTTGGAGCCTATTCCATGATAGCAGGTCCAGCAGTCTGCTCTGGGTACGGATCTTATGAGTCCTGCAGCCTGCAGGCCTCTTTGCCAAACAATGATATAATCAATAAGCTGCCAGCTCTTGGATCAAGAATGTATCCAAGATATTTTAGGCTTATCCAATTACTGAATAATTGTGTTTGCAATAACCAGCTCGTGTTCAGCACATTTGGTTATTAGAAGAAAGATGATTGCTGCTGACTCTCTCAGTGCCAGAACAGCCAGCAGAACTCCACTTTATTATGTCTCCAGTAAGCTTAAAAATGTTACCTGTGTCAATTTTCCTATTTGTGGTGTCACTGTAATGACATCCAGCAAGCCATTCCTAAGCATTTCACTCACATTGCTGTCCTCCAGTGGGGTTAACATATAAGCACTAAGGATATTGGCAGGATGCCGCCAATTTCCTTTCTTCTCCCCCCTTACACAACTACAGAGCACTCAGTGATAATCCCTAACTTCACAACCAACTTGAAGCCACCCAGTGAGCCAAGAGAACGTGGAGCTATTCTGAAGCACTGATGGATACTGCATTGCTCCTGGAGAACCTTCTCCGTCCAGCAGCTAGAAACTCAGTATACATCTACCTGGCACGTAAGGGTTATCTTTCTTAAAGAAACTTGTGTTTTTCAATGCTTTTCACTCTGCAGACTGAGAAATAACCTATAAACGCTGTGGAAAGCTAAGACTGTAAGGATTCTAGCTGTGCTGGAATAGTTGTGCTTCAGGCATTTCTTTAAATGCAAGTGTAATAGCTACTCAAACAGGATAAAAATGTTAATATATTTTCATGGTCATTCTTTTGCACATTTTGCACTTTTGAGGAGATCCCATGCTGCAACAATTTTATAGAATGATTGCATCCCTTGTTGGTTGGAGAGGAAGTGATTTTCAGCCCATAAATTCAATACGATTTGGGACTCCTTTGAGAAATCCTAGCAAAATTTTCTTCAGAAAGTCATGTTTAAAATAGTTTGTTCCACCTGTGCACTGGGAAGGTAAGCATAAACATGATGCAAATGGAGGTGTATGGGGTGTGGGGTTTTAATGTTTTTGCAACTCTTAATATTCCCCAAAATACTTTAATCTTGAAAATTGAAGGAAAATCTATGAAATCAGTTAACATGCTGGAGCCACAATCAAGCATATTTACATGCTGCAGAGAAATATACATTCAAGATGAAAGGGTGTGAGAGCTGAAGGAGATATCACTGGATCAACAAATGAGTTCCACTTCGTATTCAAAACTAAGTTCCATTCTATATCACATAGCATGAACTCCTAGGCAATTAGAGAGTAAATACTGAGCATATCATAGATGTAAGGTATTCTGGTGGCATTGGTCATGGTTCAAAGGAGAGATAGATGTCTCTCAATAGCCAAAGGGAACCACATACCCCCCACCTTTCCTGGACAGAGATAAGGTACTGGGATGGTAGCAGCTCAGCATGAAGCAAATAAAGGAAGAGATTAATAATAATAATAATAATAAGGCAACCTAAAACAAGTGGTAACATTACTTTAACTTTTTTTTTTTTTTTTTTTCTTTTCTCTTTTTTGGTGTGTGTGTGTGTGTGTACTGACAGCTTTAAAAATCACTTCAAATCCACATAAAAGTACAGTATGTGGGATTCAAATAAACACAAATTGCCTACTAATGTACTCGTGTATGTGTAATTATTTTAAAATCTGGTTGCACAACAATGAACTCTGCTTTTCATCTTAATCTCATGGAGGAGAAGAGATTTCTGTGGTCTTGGTAAAATGCAATCCACGCCAGGCTTGGACTAGTCTGGCCACCCAGGTTTGCCTTTTCATATATCTGATAGATGTGTTTTGACAAGTTATATTAAGTACAAAGCAGGCCACCAGAGCAGCATGTGGAGTTGATATAGACAGAGACAGAAAGGCAAATAGCAGTATGAACACAGTTTTGTAGGCAATATTTGCCATAACTGAGTACACCCCATACATTATATCACCACACTTCAGTTAAAAATAATAAAAAAAAAAATAGTCATACAAAAATGAGGCCTAACAACTTTTGAAAGGCAACATTTTAAACAGGATTTATAGCCCCTACATCTCCCTTATCTAAGGCAGTATTTCATTTTTTAAGAACTGTGTTGTCAGTCTTGGTGTAACTTCCATTTTACGCTGGGTTGGTTAAGGGAAATGCTGGGACTTCCATTTCCACCCCATCATTTCCCTTCTGTTGATACCAGTGTGCATTTCATTTAGGCACTCCTCTGAAAACTCATGCAGAAACCTGGGGGGGGGAGGAGGGGGGGGGGGTTGAGAGGAGGGGGGAATGTTGGCACATGCACACCTGAACTGATTGCCCTTTTCTTTTACAACCATCTTGAGTACATCACCGTCATCCTCCAGAGTGCTCCTAAACAAGTTTTGGCAATAGCAAAAACAAACACTATTTTATAACATCTTTGGATTCACTTCCAAAATGCAAAACTAATTAATCAGTAGTCTTCAAGAGACTCAGCTAAATGTGGCTGCCTCTTTGACACTGATCTCTGCTTTGTTGTGAGTATAGAAAGCATGTGAGCAAACCCCTAAAAGAGGTGATGGGTTTCAATAATTTATTTGTTTGGAATACAGGGGAGTAGAAGGTTAGCAATAAGTACATAGCGAATCCTGCTTAGGCCCTCCCAACAGCAAGGGTGTTTAATTCCCTGCTTTCCTGCTCAGTTTTTGTGCAGGACGCACTAGTATGCATTTCTTAGGCTGTCATTGTGCCAAGTCCTTTACAAAGCAGAATATACTTAAAGGCATGTATACTGTCAAGACACACATAAAGATTGTTATTTTTAATTATTTATTATCAACACTAGAGAGCTGGTAGCTCAACATATAGGCCTTTCCCCTTGCTGCATTTAACTGTCATTGGTTTTCAAGTCAAGAGTGTCTATTCTAAGTGTTAGCTAGTCATTAGCATCATATTCTTCAGACACAATATAATCATCCTAATAATTGATCGTAGTGAAGGTAGTCACTTGTATCCCACACAATTCTCAGCCATGAACTTTGTCCTCAGTAGTTTATTATGCACAGAGAAACATCTTGATGCTATAATCTATCTTCTTCACAAACTTACATCAAAGGGCAACAAGCTACACATTGCTCCTTCAAAACACACCACTTGTATGATGCTGTAAAAGCACCTGCATTTTCGGAAAAGCATATTATTAGTAAATGTGAAATTAAAACAAACAAAAATGAAAACAACAAAAACAATAAGTAAAAGCCTTCCTCATAGTGATTGTGCATATATGGAGAGAGAAAGAACACACAGGATTTCTCTTTGGAAGTAAAACCTGCTAAATTATAGTGGAAAGTCTATTGTATCACAAACAAAAGTAATGTATTGATATTAGGCTGACTAAGAGACGCTGCTGGTAGAAGTAGGAGAAGTCTACAATACTTATGTGATAGATATGCTGGGTAAAATGCCTGATTTTCCGTGTTGACTGGACCAACTTAAAATAATTTCACATTCTTAAATCATTTATTAGTTATACTCTTTCTCTCTCCCCCCTCACAGACCTGTCTAGCGCAATATATAGAGGCTAAGATTTTGAAGTTTTAGAGATGTTTATTTATAAAAGCTTTAAATCTATTTTACCACAAAAATTCACTAATACTAAATATAGTTATTCAGAAGTGCAAATGCAAATGGATAAAAAGAAGTCTCTGAAATGAAGAAGTTCTCTTCATAAAGATGAAGAGAAAAAAAAAAAAATCAATGGTAAACAACAGCTAATTTTAACCCCATTCTCCTCCTCTCCCACCAGCCTCAGTCCCAAAACGAAACTGGTATTTCACCTCTGGAAGATACAATGGGAATCTTCTTTACATACTCATTAGTGTGGATCAATGTACAGATCTCTTATGACAACAGTAATCAGTCATCTATTTTTATGTAATTAATCAGTATCTTAAAATTTGTGGGGGCTTTTTCTCATCTGTACTATATAGATATATTTTTCATTAATTTTAAGTAAGAAAAGGCTCTTGTCAGTCAGCTGCCATTTTTTCCAAATGATATGCAAAAGTAAAATTATATTTAGTCAACTCTTTATGGAGATTAGAACACACTATATCAAACACTGAACAGTTTTGAATTGGGGTTGAGGTGGTTTTGTATGTTTGATTGCTTGGTTTTTAATAAAAAGCTTTTAAAAAGAGATTTTAAGAAGAGGTTTTGGACTCAGAGTAGCATCCTCTCACCCAGGCAGTGTAATACAGTATAATACAGTGAGTGGAAAAAATTTCTGTAGCTGACACACAGATCATTAATTAACTAATTTATACACACCCATGACAAATTCTGGACTGTACGGTTCTAACACTTTTGGGTCTTTTTTGTGTGCATGTGCTTGACTTTTTCTGTTTGTTTGTTTGGTTGGTTGTTGTTGTCTTTTATAGTTTCAGCATGATGTGAGATGAGAAGGTCCCAACTTATATATTATTACCATCACTACAGAGCCTAGACAGATGAACCAGGTAACTGTTCCCATTCCATGTTCTCTAATGGTGAACCACTTCTTTATCCAAATACTCATATCACTTTATGATATGGAAAGGTATGACACTAAAATCCAAGTCTTGCACAAAATAAAATGAAGGACTATTAGTTGTTTAACCTTGATAACCCCTAATATGATGTGTCTGCCAGCACCTGTGATTAGCTTAACATAAAAATTAGACAACACAGTTGAGTGAACTGGAAAGATTTCAGTGAGAACTAACTACTTGGAAATTAATCTTCTAATTATATTAGAAGAAGGCCTAATCTCAATGAAAATCTTCTTTAAAAATCATTTGGGTCCCATGATGTTGAGAGCTACAGAAAGACCAGACAAGGTCTCAAGGACGAGACCAGTTCATTCTACTTCTCACACCAAGAAGCCAGCATAATCCAGGAAATATTGTAGAAAAATATGGAGGCTGAGATAGCTGTGGTTGATCTGAGGTCATGAAATGGACAACCTGCCTTTTAAAATAGAGAGTTGAATCAGGAAAGTTGCTGGTTTTCTCTTACCATATGAAAGGGAAGACAAAACACTGATACGATCAAAAGTATTCATTTATTATGTATTTTGTATTACACCCTTAACTAGTTACTCAAAGATCACTCCACCTTTTGCACATGCACAAAACTTTACTATATTTATAAGCTGTGTAATTTCTATCTTCTCAACTATTCACTAGATATTCTAACACAGAAACCAACGGCTTCTCCTTAGAATACTCAGTAGTACGTGTTATTTTTTGAAGTTGTCATTCATACTAGATGCAATGCAAACAAGACTATTCAAAGCTATTTATAATCTTTTTCAATAGTAATGACTAGATTTCTTTTTACTTTATTCTTGAAGAAAGAGAAATGCTACTAACATCTAGATGTTACACTAAAGAAGCCTAGTGGACTTAATGAGTTGTAACATTCATTTTCAATAAAGTTTTTGTGGTTGAGGGAGGGAAAATATCTTCAAATTAATAAAATATGTATAAGGAATAGCAGGAAGCAAATTAGTACTTTGCAGATAAAGTAACATAGTGCCTACTATAGGGCTAGTTTGCAGTATGGATCTTAAAACACAGAGGTTAATATTTTGTCTGATGCATTCTGAAGCATTTTGCAGTTTTTCTGCTCGTAGTAAAATTGTTGAAATTGTGATCAACTAACATTGTGCAAGAGCCTGGTATTCATCTCTATTTCATTAGCTCTTATATGGCAAGGTGGAATCTCTGACATCTCTTTAGGCCTTGGTCACTGAAGACATCTGGAAGACAGAGTCAATTTTCTAGACGTGACAGTGGAACTAACTTCTAAATTTTCTCCTATACCCTTAGATTCTCTTCTCTCCTGTGAGAGTTTCATATAAGAAAGTACATTTCTGAATTCCATTTCAAGGAGCTGATTCAATTCTTTTTTTCAGTGAACTTCTTGTCAGCTTCATCAATTCACTGATCCATCCTTCTCACACAAACCTAGAAAATACAAGCAGTACATTATATATTCCCCTGGTGTGACAATGGTAGGGTTTTGTTAATTAGTAAGTAGTTTATAACTTACATATGATGAATTATTAAGTATTCAGTAAAAAAGTAAAAAATAAAAATAAAAATGGCCTGAGTATTCCAATTGTTAGCTGAATTCATTTGCTTCTACTTGTGCTTGCTGTGTGGAATATTTAGTAGTCTTCAGCACAAAAGCTTTGTTCAACCAAGAAATGTAAATATTTTCTTATTCTTTACAAGAGGAAAAGGCCATGTTATACTAAATTGGCCATATCACATTTTTAATATTAGAAATGTATTGAAATCTCACATTTTTGTTATAAAAAGAGTATTCATTTGTCCACAATAAATATATTTAGTAAGTGACTGTCTAGCATAATAATCCTCTTGCTTTTTACTTTTGTCACAGTATATAGTGGTTCACAGTGTGAACAGCAATAATGATCATGTGTTCATATGAGTAGATTCATTTTGGCAAGTCTTGTTAGTTGACAGGTATGTAATACACTTGCCTTGTGGCTTTGGGACCAGGTTTCAAATACAGCCTTCACTGAAGTGACTGAAAATCATTCAGATCTCATAACTGTATCAAATGACAAGTAACGTGAATGCAGTCAGTATGTGCATGGGACCTGATGTACACTAGCCAGTCAAAAATGTTTTCCTTTATTCAGTTGCACTGCTATGTCTGACCATCAGAAAGAAGACACTTAAGGCAAGGAATTAAGGCCAGCAACACAAATCTTTCTTTCTAAATACATTCATATCTTTCTAACAAGACATTTATGTGCCCAGCAGCTGTTTCCTCGGGTTTTGTACTCTGTGTCCACTAAAGGAACTCAAGTCCCTCACACATACAATAAGGGCACTGTACTAATTGTCAACATTAACTGTCAAAAGCAGCAATTTTATCAAGTTGATGTTGACTCAGACATGAACTTGTCCTGATTCGGTTCCTCTTTAACGCTGCTGGACACCTCTCACTGATAATGTTTTCACTGCTCACCAGGGAGTGCCAAATGTTGGCATTTCATTCATGCTTGTCATTGCCATGATATCAAACATTACCCTCTAAAAGGAAACAAGATTTCACCATAGTCCTTATTATGTCACGTACAAGGAACATGTCAGTCATGTGAACTTGTGGTTAGAGAAGGAAAATGGAAATTATGTCCAACACAGCTAGTGGTCCTGCTGGCTCTAGGTAAGCGAATACATTTCTTTTTGTTTGGTTGCTTGTTTTTTGTTTGGTTTTGGTTTGGTTAGGTTTTGTCCCAGCTTTATCCAATATAAAATTACCTTTGGAATAATGCTTAAATTCTTGTTGAACACTTTGAGAGATAAAGCTGATTTAGAATGTTTTTATTCATGGGCACAATGTACAGCATATGCAAGCATAAAATGAATAGCAATTATTTTGTTTTTATTATAAGTAACTCAAAAGCCATTTTATCTTCCCAACAGTAAGAAAGTCTTATAGAGATGGATAGGCTTCCATCTTTGATTGACTTAGGAGAGAAAAGAAACTCAATGTATTTTCATTTACTAGCATGGTTAGGACACATGGTTACGCGCATGGATGCGCATAGTTGCTCCTAGTTGCAACATGACCATAGCAACAGCAGTGGAGGAGGCTGAAATGTATGGAGGGAGAGGTCCCATTACACCAGCGAAGAGGAAGGGAACTGTGGGCAAGGGAGAAGAAGGTATTTTACTGTTCTCAGAATGGTATTCTCCTGTATTTTAACCTTGCAAACTCAAATGGGATATTCCTTTCTTTTTTAACTCAGCTCTGACCTTAGAGGTTTTCAAGCTTTCTCAGTCCTGCCACTCTGACTCTTTTCCATTTCTTATACATATTGTTTCATATTGTTTTTCCCACCCATGCATCAGCTTGCATATTTACAAACTAAATCCTTCAAGCTGTTTTCTTCCCATTCTCTATACCAACTGCCCATGTATTCATCAAATCCCAGGGAAGTATGGCTGAAAGGACCTCATGAGGTCAGGGAATTCACCATACTGCTCCAAGGCTTTCCTCATTATCTCGTAGTATGTCAGTGTCCTCTGTGTTGTTTGCAGCTCCTCCTAATTCATTTTCATATGGTGAACATGACTATCAAATAAAAATTCGCTATATCACAATCACTTCACCTGCTTTCCATGCTGCACTGTTCAAGCCACAATTTTGGAAAACTGTAGGATGTCTAGTCCTCATGTTGATAGCCTGCATGTAAGCACATGAGAATTATTAGAATAGCTCATTGCTAACTGTAAAAAATAAAAAATAAAATAATAATAAAAAAATCCTTTACATTACTTCTAATAGTTCTATTTCTTTTTTCCTCTAAAATCATTGCAATGAGCATTACGGAATTGTCCCATGCTTCCACAAGAGTCAGTAATGTTAATGAATGTCTGAAAAACACTACAGTCCAGCATAAATCAGGGGAACTTGCTGAAATCCAATTGAATTATTTACAACAGCTGAAGATTTGGCTTGTTGTGCCAGTGTAATGATCTTGTTCTTTAAAGCCAACTATCATATAAATAAATGCAATAAATATGTATTACATTCCTAACAGTATGAATAGAAACACAGTATTTTTTCTGTTGAATTATAATTTTGTAGGTGGAAATAAAATATTAGAGATTCATCTGGCTCAGATAAGCTGCAAAAAAGTTTGGTTCCACATTTCAAGTATGAATCTCTATTTTATTTATTTATTTATTTATTTTTTATGGTTTATAGAACTATACTCATAGTATTGGTGACATTACAACATTTCAACAGCAGGCTACTTAAAAATGGCTACCATTTAAATCAAGAATCAATAAGAATCATTAATAAAAACAAAACACAATAAAAACTGCAAAAACTGGTAACTTCCATTAGACCTTAAATGGCTTTTTTAATTACCATTATGCATGTAGTTGTTAATCATTGTTTTGATCAAGATTATAAAAAAGTAGGGTCTTTAATTTCTCTCAAATAAATTAAAAATTCCATTTCTTAACATGCTACAAACAAAACTGATGGTCCAAGTGAGGAAGGGAATGGAAATCATCTTCTCTGTCACTCCTTGTTTCTGGACTGAGGGAAACACTGGTGAAAAACAGAGTAAGCGGATCAGTAATTACTGTAGCTTCATCTTCTGTTATGAAGAAAGACTCGAATCACAAAGGTATTCAGAAAGTCCTGACTTGGGACTGGGGCCTAAAGAATGCAGAAAATCAACACAGAGACAGGAATATTTTCATTTTTTTATAAGAGATACCTAAAGTAATGGGAAGTATATGACTTCCTTCTTCTGCTTTTTACCCTTCCTTGATATGTTGGATCTGTGAACTCATCAGAGACAACTGGCACTGGCTGTCATACATCTGTCACCATCTGTGGACCTCAGAAGTGGGGAGAAGGTTGCTGGATTTTTATGTAGGTATGAAAACCTCCCAAAATCTTCCTCCTTTGGGACTGTGGTTACCTAACCTAATTCTATTTCCTTTTTAGTGTCCCTATTTATGGCTCCCATTATTTACACAAGCATTTAAAACTGTGAAGGGTATAGCTGGCAAGGCATTAAACCCTTTTTAATATTTCCTTCATTTATTTTCTGTCTATATGATAGAAGATCTATATAAGCCACTGCTACATTAGCAGGCTGAGAAGTAGGTAGGTGGGAATGAAAATACCTTGTGGGATTTATGGGCCTGGGCAGTGCAAAGGGTAACAGTGCTGTTCTGTGTTAACATGCAGAAAACAATTCAAATTTCAGCTTAAAGTCCACTCTTTTACAATACTCACCCAAGCCTGGACTTTAAGGCTCCCCCACCCCTAATTACTGCCTACAGCAGGTTCACAACAAAATAACTATTTAGCCCAGAGGTGAAAATTTCCACTTTAAAAAGCAGAGGTGGAAAATCTGAACCTTCCCTCTGGATCAAAAGTTCATATACTCATAAAAAAAAATCTGGCATTTTCTTCTTGCTTGGCTTACAAATATTCTCACACATACACAAAATAATGGGTACTTTGCACAACTGCATTGCAGGGAGCCTGGGGGCAGCAGTGCCATGCATTCAAGAATTACCTAGGGGCTCTTCAAGACAGGCCACTGGAGGCGAAGGTGACACAATGAATTTGGAGAAAGTAGAGGGGTGCTGGCTGAATTGATTCTTATGCATTCTCGTATTTAGAATACCCACATATTGGCATTTACATGAATTTCAGAGGCAGTGGGGTTGAGATACAACATGGCATTCATAATGAAGGCTGATAGAAGCAAACTGGGAACAATACTAAATAGGACATTATTATTATTATAAGATAATATTAATTATCTTTTTTTTTAATAACCTCTTTAATATCTTCATCAATGATCTGGATGAGGGGATCGAGTGCACCCTCAGTAAGTTTGCAGATGACACCAAGTTAGGTGCGTGTGTCGATCTGCTCGAGGGTAGGAAGACTCTGCAGGAGGATCTGGATAGGCTGCACCGATGGGCTGAGGTCAACTGCACGAAGTTCAACAAGGCCAAGTGCCGGGTCCTCCACCTGGGACGCAATAACCCCAAGCAGAGCTACAGGCTGGGAGATGAGTGGTTGGAGAGCTGCCTGTCAGAGAAGGACCTGGGAGTGATGGTTGATAGTCGGCTGAATATGAGCCAGCAGTGTGCTCAGGTGGCCAAGAAGGCCAACAGCATCCTGGCCTGTATAAGAAGCAGTGTGACCAGCAGGGCTAGGGAGGTGATCGTCCCCCTGTACTCGGCTCTGGTGAGGCCGCACCTCGAGTACTGTGTTCAGTTTTGGGCCCCTCGCTACAAGAAGGACATCGAGGTGCTTGAGCGAGTCCAGAGAAGAGCGACGAAGCTGGTGAGGGGCCTGGAGAACAAGTCCTACGAGGAGCGGCTGAGGGAGCTGCGATTGTTCAGCCTGGAGAAAAGGAGGCTCAGGGGTGACCTTATCGCTCTCTACAGGTACCTCAAAGGAGGCTGTAGCGAGGTGGGGGTTGGTCTGTTCTCCCACGTGCCTGGTGACAGGACCAGGGGGAATGGGCTTAAGTTGCACCAGGGGAGTTTTAGGTTGGATCTCAGGAAGAACTTCTTTACTGAAAGGGTTGTTAGACATTGGAACGCGCTGCCCAGGGAAGTGGTGGAGTCACCATCCCTGGAGGTCTTTAAAAGACGTTTAGATTTTGAGCTTAGGGATATGGTTTAGTGGGGACTGTTAGTGTTAGGTCAGAGGTTGGACTCGATGATCTTGAGGTCTCTTCCAACCTAGAAATTCTGTGATTCTGTGATTCTGTGATAAACTTAAGAGGAAAAATTCTCCAAAGAACTATATTTCAAAGACTGACATTTCCTTGCTTGGCACCTTCCAGCAATGTCTGAGAGTTGAATGAAGACACTGCAGTCTAAAAAGACCAGGCAGCAGAATATTGCACTTCACTTTTTAATGCATGAAAGAATATAGTGTTCACTGTAGAGAGGAGCTGATAAAGAAAGCAGGTGCTATGCAAGCTTCTGTCAAACTGTTTCTGAACTGCCAGAGCACATCTCAGCTACTCTTGGTCCCTTCTGCAAAGAACATAGGTATGTGCAGCTGAGAGCAGGAAGAACTGGCTTATTTCTTTGAGGGTACTAACTCTACACAGAACAGAGGTCTTCACCTAATAAATGACAGCTCATAATACAAACTACTGGAGCCATCTAGATCTTATTGTCATTTTTAATTTGTTTTTGACCTCATAAAAGACTCATAGGCTTAATCTTTCAGCCCCAGTGAAGGCTGGGTGAAGGGGGGAGCTGAGGGGGACATGGGGGGCAAGTACTAAATATAGAAAAATAAATAGTTTCATTCTCCTGTAGGGAATAGAAAATTATGAAAACCTCTGCAAAGACTCCACATTTCCCATAAGGTACGCAACATGGAGTTTCTGGAGCAGAAACATGTTGTTAGAAGTATTGCTATGCAACTAGTAAGCCATTCAGTGACTAACCCTGAACCTAGAGTTGATTTGCTACACAACACTAAAGCTCCCACTGACTATGTTTGTTCAAATGCAGTCCATTTGAACTAAAATATCTTCCTTAAATTCCGCCCAATCTCTTACTGCTGTAAACTCCATTACCACCTAACACTTCAAGCCCACCCTGACCAATGCCTTCCTTCTGTATCATTAAGATTTCCCAGGTGTGGCCAGTTGATCTTTCATCCATCTTTAGTCACATAAGTTTTCAAACAGAAGCTGTATCTCAATGTAGAGTGTGCCTACAAATATGGTATTCTCAAAATATTGTTCAAGGCGTCGCTGGGACAGGTTCCCCCCTTTATGATGTGCTATGCTTTAGTAGTGGTAGGGCATTTTTAACTTAGTCCATTTTGATGCAGCTGTTTGCAGAACCCGTGGCTCAGGTTAGATGTAGCTGTCTCTAGGAAAACAGCTAATAAACTCCTTTTGGCAGTCTGTAGGGTGAAAAAAGTACTTACATATCACCAGTTCTTTTTGATATGCCTTGTTTGTGTTTGCCACACCCTGCTATGTTGTTATGTTCTGTTGTGATTGCCTTTTGCAGGCTAGGTGTTATTGAGTATATTCAACATTCTCTGTCCCAACTTAGTTTATTGTGAATTAAATGTTTATATAAAGGATTCTCTAATGAAACAGCAGTGGCCTGGCACGTGAGCAATCCTGTACTAGTAAGGTACTAGGATATCTCGTCCCCTTGTATCTGCCATTAATTAGACTAAACAGAAGTAAGCTTTATGCTGCTTCTTTTCAGTAGCAGGCAGCCTATTTAGTCTTCACTGAGGACAACTGAGAGTGTTCAGCTGTTTGCTAGTTGCCCATAAATATTCAGGCAAGATGCCATGCTATCTCACAGAGATACTGCCAGTTTGGAGCAAAACACAGTTTGGTCTAATTTGGTAGCAGTTTTCTGTGCTCCTTTCTTCAAAATGCTCAGTTAACCTTGCACTCAAATGCAGCCATTTGTACTCGTGCAAAGAAGTGGGTGGGGGCAAAACGCTACCAGACTGGGACGGTATGCTTTCACTGCAGCTCTCTGCTGAAGTAAGCGAATGGACAAGAAAGGAGGCAAAAGGACACAGGTCCTTAGCTCTTTCTAGGGAAAGTCCCTGGGAAACTAAAACCAGGAGGGCTGTATAGAGAAAGCTATTGGCTCTGAGAAAGGCTGTTATTAATTTTTCTGTTCTGTCTCCAGAAATCTTTGGGAAGCAATATCTAAAAATGATACTATTCATATATATGTCATAAAGGAGACAGGAGTAAAAGCTCATATTATGAGAGAATCTTTACCCATTTGCAAAAGATCATTTTTGATAAACTGAAAACATTTTGAAAGGAAACTATGGTGACTGCTTAATTTTTTCCCTGTGAAATGAAAGAAAACTGTTTTACCTCCAATTCTACCATGGGGTTTTGCCAAAACTATTTAGCCCACTAACCATTCACCATGAATCTTCTCTTTGCTGAGGGGAATTTTCTTTCTTATTCATCAATTATTTCTTTTTTTCCTGCTGAAATTAAAAAAAAAAAAATGCATTTTAGAACAAAAATGTCAGACATTCTTGCTTAGAGTGACCTTTGACAAGCAATATGCTTGTTCTGTTTTTTGTGAGACAAAGTTAGAGAGAAGTGGGTACTTGACTAGGGCTTATGTAAATGTCTGGTGAAGTCAAACAGCAGTGTTCTAGCACACTTCCACTTATCCAAGCCTCTTATGCTCTGCAAAATAAAAATACATATAGTGAAAACCAATCTTAATATACAAAAGGAAGAATTCACTTTCCTTGTTCAAGATACATTGAAATGACGAGAAAGACACCTCCAGACACCTTCCTAACCTTTCACGCCCACCCTTCTAAAACAGCTTTTACAGAATCAATGGTCTCTACATAGCTGATGCATGCTTTGAATGGCAGAAGTACAATGTCTTATAAAGTTATAATCAGGCTAGATCTCACTAATCTGGGTTATAGCTCAACTGTGAAAGCTCTTTTGAGTAAAATCATTTCTTTATTAATGAGATTCAGCCCAATCTCACTGATAAAAATTACTTTAAAAGATGTCCCTTTGCTGCTATTCAAATGAATGGGAGAAAACGGTGGGTGTTTTAAGAGCTGTCTTCCTGTCATATCAGGATGGATCTCATTAGTGAAGGGAATGATTTTACCAGGAAAAAGCTTCTACAATGAGAAAACATAACCTACCATAGATGAGCAAAACCCAAGTCAATTAGGCTGAAAAAAAAAAAAATAAAAATAAAATAAAATAAAAAATAAGAAATTATCTTACTGCTCTCATTCATTTTAATAACAGGAGAGAAAGAACATTTCCCTCTCAAATATATATATATATATATTAAGTTGAACTGGACTGGATCTCATTAATATAAGAACTATTTTACTTAAAAGAGCTTTCAATATTAGTCCACTTTTTAACTTTGATTAACCAAAACAAACATGAAGGGGGAGGGGAGGGAATAACTAAAAAATGTTGTATCTATTTCTAAAGCATTACATTTGACATAAGAAATAGACATAAAGGGATAATAATCCTCAGCTACTTTTAAAGTAGCTGGAATACATTTGCCCAGGTAGACCTATAAACCAGTACTTGGAACCTCAGCTAGATGTGGTCAACCACAAGTGACTGACAAAAAGGCAATTCAAACAGTTTACATGCACTGAGGGACCCTCTCCTTGATTCTAAAATAACCTCATTGTAATTAGCCCTTATTCTTTACCTCAGATGACTAGTAGGGAGGGCTAAAAAAGCCAGACTCCTAGGCTATTCTTGTTTCCTCTATCAAAAGTAAGTAAGTTTCAGCTGGGTCCTGGTCCAAAGTCAATGTCCAAGTCTGCTTTATCTTTCTTTGTTACCCTTTATTGGGCTGGGACATACTTAATGGCTAAAATTTTGTAATCAGATCTCTCAATTAATACTGTTGTGAATGCAAAAGAGAGTGTTTATACGGGACGTGCATGCAGTGATGTGGTCATTTCATTGTGCTTGGCAGCTGAATTTTACCCCAACTACGCTCTCTTCCCCTCATAAAATGGAAAAGGGGAGAAAATACAATGAATAGGGCTCAAGCTTTGAGATAAGGACAGGGAGATCACCCACCACTTACCAAAATGGGCAAAACTCATTCAACATAGGGAGATTAATGTAATTTATTGCCTGTTGCTAGCAGACTACAGCAGTGAGAAACTAAAACCAAAAAATAACCAAAAAATCCCCCCGCCCCCCCCCCCATCCCGCCCCCCGCCATCCACACTCTTCTGCCTCCTCCCCCCGAGTGGTTCGGGGGAGCAGGGAATGACGGCTGTGGTCAGTCTATAGCACTTCATCTCTGCCACTCCTTCATGGTCACTCTCTGCCCCTGCTCCACATGGGGTCCCTCCCATGGGATGCTGTCCTTTCCAAACTGAGACTGTGGGGCTGCCCACAGGCAGCAGCTCCTCAAGAACTGCTCCTACGTGGCTCTGTATTGCGGGGTCCATCCCCCAGGAGCAAACTGCTCCAGCATGGGTCCCCCATGGGCAGTAGCTCCGGTGTGGGCTCCTCTCCACGGGCTGCAGCTCCGGCCCAGGGCCTGCTCCTGCAGGGGCTCTCCATGGGCCGCAGCCTCCTCCAGGCCACATCCACCTGCTCCACTGGTAGCTCCTCCACAGGCTGCAGTGTGGAGATCTGCTCCATGTGGGACCCATGGGCTGCAGGGGGGCAGCCTGCTCCACCAGTGGCTTCTCCACAGGCCACAGGGGAACTGCTGCTGCATGCCTGGGGCACCTCCTGCCCTCCTTCTGCACTGACCCAGTTGTCAGCAGGACTGTTTCTCTCACATTTTCTCATTCCTTTCTCCCAGCTGTGTTGGTGCAGCAGTTTTGCTGTTGGTGGTGGTGGTTTTTCTTCCCCTTTCTTAAATCTGCTCTTATTGCTAGCATTTTTCACTGTCTCAGCTCTGACCAGCAGCAGGTCCCTTTTGGAGCCAGCTGGAACTGGCCCCTATCTAACATGGGACAGCTGCTGGGCTCTTCTTATGGAGTCCACTCCCACCTCCCTCAGTACCAAAACCTTGCCACATAAACCCAATACAAGTGCAGAAGTTCACATGGTGATCTCTTAAATGTTTCCAGAAAAGAGGAGAGGGTGGGAGTTTGTCCTGCAGTTGCACAAGTGTAGTGGGTTTACATGGCAAGGTTTTGGTAGCAGGGGGGGCCATAGGGGTGGCTTCTGTGAGAAGGATCTAGAGGCTGCCCCATGTTTGGTAAGGGCCCCACTGCTGACCAGAGCTGAGCCAATAAGCGATGTTGTTTTGCGCCTCTGTGAGAGCATATTTAAGACAGGGAAAAAAAACGCTGCGCCACTCAGCAGCTGGGAGGGTGAGAGGAGTGAGAAACAGCCTTGCAAGCACCAAGGTCAGTGAAGAAGGAGGGGGAGAGGTGCTCCAGGCGCTGGAGCAGAAGTCCCTTGCGGCCTGTGGTGAGGACCATGGTGAAGCAGGATGTCCCCCTGCAGCCCATGGAGTACCACGGTGGAGCAGGGTTCCACGCTGCAGCCCGTGGAGGAGACCACGGTGGAGCCTGTGCCCCGAAGGAGACTGCGGCCTGTGGAAGACCCCTGCCGGAGCAGATTCCGGGCCGGACCTGCAGCCCGTGGAGAGGAGCCCACGCAGGAGCAGGTGACCCGGCAGGAGCTGCTGCCCGTGGGGGACCCAGGTTGGAGCAGTTTGCTCCCAAGGGATGGACCCCGTGGTATGGACCCATATCTGGAGCAGTTCTTGAAGAGCTGCTGCCTGTGGACAGCCCACGCTGGATCAGTTCAGCAAGGACTGCATCCCGTGGGTGGGACCCCACAGCACAGGGGACAAGAGTGACCGAGAAGGAGCGGCAGAGAAGAAGTGCTGTAGACTGACCATGACCCCCATTCCCCCGTTCCCCTGTGCCGCTCGGGGGGAGGAGGTGGAAGAGGGTGGATGGGGGGAAGGTGCGTTTGGTTTCTTTTCTTTGTTTCTCACTTCTCTAGCTTGTTAGTATAAGCAATAAATCTTACTTTCTCTCTGTGCTGAGTCTGTTTTGCCCGTCACGATAATTATTGCGTGATCTCCTAGTCCTTATCTCAATCCTTGAGCCCCTTTCATCGTATTTTCTCCTCACTCCTCTTTGAGGAGGGGGAGTGAGAGAGCGGTTGTGGTGGAACTCGGCTGCCCACCCGAGTAAAACCATCACAACAAGGCAGGGACATAGCAGGACTGGAGCAAGAGACTGGAGCAATCTCACGCATGGTTCATGAAATTGCCCAAGCCTGGTAATATGTGTTTGAACAGAAACTAAGCATTAGTCTGTCTCTCTTTCATCGACTATGATTGTTATTGCAGGATTAAAAAGTCAACAGTGGTTACTGCAAGATCACAACTATAGACTTTTACAACCATTCTGGTTTCCTACTACAGTGTTTTTCTAACATTTTGATGTCTATTTTTTTTTTTTTTTTAATAACACTTTTCCATGAAGCAATATAGCCAGCTGCAGATACTTATCCAAGCTGCAAACACAAACCTAGACAGGAATTAGCTTTTGATTTAAATATCCCTAAATTAATTTGAATCACTGTAAAACTACACACACCTGTGCCTACGGATGTCTTTTGCTGTCTTCTGGTGTTGGAACTTCTGCCGTGATTTCTCAATGACTCCGTGTGGCAGCAGCTGCAGTGATCAGGGAAGCTCCATATGTGTGTGTTCACCACAACCGAATTTGGGGAGAAGGTGTTTTAGGATTCATTTTCCCACTATCATCTCATAACAAACATTAATTTAATTTTATTTATTTTTCATTATATTTTTCAATATTTTTATTTTCACCTTATTTTTCAGTGTGCTTAAAATAATACCTGACCAGCAAAATACTGAACATGGAATTTAGTACAAGTTTGTTGCAAGGAAAGAGAGAAAGTTGAAAATAAAAGTCGATTTTGCATAAGGCATGATTTATTTTGTTTTCCATTCAAGAAGACTGGCAAATTCTTTCACATATCCACACACTGGAATTTGAGGACTCTTTCACATATATACTGCATGTGAATATATTTAGCATGGAAGCACAAATGCAAGCACACATGCTCACACACACATGCAAATCCATAGCGACCTTTTACTTTTGTAAAAACATTTAGGGTGGAATAGCCCCTATTATTTACATTTTGATATATTCCGAACATATAAAACTGACCACGTCAAAAAAGTTCAGGCCATGGACTTTATCTTTCCAGATGAGAAAGGTCTGAGCGCTGATTGTGACTATCTGAAATAAACACTGTAGGTGTATCCCATATTAAATGTTCAGCTTGAAGTTAGCAGTTAAGCATTATTACATGTATATTATGATGAGCTGAAATGACAAAATGCTAGCTTCCATCCAAAAATTAAAGCAACAAACACTAATTTCTTCAAGGACAGTGACTACCACCTTGCACAGCAGCTTTGAGAAGTGAAAATATATCACTGGAAAAATGTTATACCAGAGAAAATATGTAAGAATGGAGTTGCTCTCTGCTGCTCTCAGATGCTACCATAGGAAGCAAACTATCTGAAACACCAGATTATGATTAAGGAACACCCAGTTAAAAGTATTGCGGCAAGTATTCTGTGTATATAAGAATGGTGAATTCATTTAAAAAAATGAAAATAAAAAATCAGTCCTTTTCACTGAAATAAAATTTAATGCATGCTTGATTTGGTCCCAGGTATTTACTAAAGAACAACCAGATATTCTTGGTGTATTAGAAAATGACCCTTTGGGGAATCTTAGCATGTCTTCCTTCCATGAAAGAATTTGGATTTATTTTACACTCATATGTAAGACCCCACAAAGTTTATCAAGATTAAAAAAAGATACTTTAATTAGGTTAGTATTTTATTTATGTTACAACTTTCCCCTGGTCATGCCAAACAGAGCATCTGTTTACAATCTTGCCAAATACCAAAGAAGAAATGAACAGAACATAAATTTACTTTTTAAAATATGCTACTTGGATAAAAATTAAATTTGAAATTCAGAATTTACATTTCACTCTATCCCCCCAAATATCAGCTTATTAAAAAAAAAATAATAATAATAATAAAAAAAAAGCAGTTTCCAAGAGATCTTTTGGAAATGAAACTTTTCATTTTCTTTTATTTTCAGAATTATGAAAATAATTTTGCTGGTTAATATTTTGGAATATTTTGAATATTACTAGTATGAATATTCATAGTAATTAATACTGTTTCTCAAGGGTGCATGTCAGACATCACAGTCCTGCCATATTGCCCTTTGAACTTCATCCTATGGCTACTAGAGGTAATACTTCCAGGAAAGAATCTTCTTTTCAGAAGATAGTGAATACACCAGGGTGTACTGGGTCTGGCTGGGATGTTAACTTTCCCTGCAGCAGCCCATACAGTGCCACGCTCTGCACTTGGAGCTAGAACAGCAGTGTTATCACACTAGTTTTGTGTCTGCTGCTGAGCAATGCTGGCACAGTGTCAGGACTTTCTCTAACCCTCCTGGGGGGTGGGCAAAAAAGTGAGAAAGAAACATCACCAGGGCAGCTGACCTAAACCAACCAAAGAGATATTCCATACCATATGATGTCACACTCAGCAATAAAAGGTGGAAGAAGGAGGAAGAGGGGAGGGGTGGGCTTTCGTTGCGAAAACGTCTGTCCTCCTCATGAACACCGGCTACGTGCATTGAGGCCCTGCTTCAAGGATGTGGTCAGGCATCGCTCATTTGTGGGAAGTAGAGAATAATTTCTCTCCTCTGAACTTCCACATAGCCTTTACTTGATTTGTTTTGCTGTTCCCTTTCCCCCTCCCTTTCCCTTTTTCCCTTTTTCCCTTTTTCCCTTTAGTTGAATTGTTAATTAATAATATTTCCTTAATATATATATATATTTCCCTTTAATTAAATTATCCTTATCTCAACCCGTGAGTTGTTCTTTCCTTTACTTCTTCCCCTCCTCCTCTGAGGAGGGGGAGTGAGAGAGCGGTTGTGGTGTTCAGCTGTCCAGTACGGTAAAACCACCACACAGGGCCATTTAAATCTTAGTGAAAGGACAGACATTAGCTTCTTAGGTGGTGTTTCGTGTTGTCTTTGTATTTCCATTATTTGTGTAGGTAATTAGAAAGTTTTGTTATAAAATGATGTATTATATGATGGGTTTGGCAGTTCATACGTCAAATAGAAATGAGAAAACACTCTTGCATTTTGCTTATTAGTTTTATTTTACTTACAGCAAACTTCAAAGCAAACAAACAAACAAAAAAACGCTATTCTGCATCTTGTGTTTTTACAACTACAATGCACTGTAACCAACAATCAACCAGAAGATCAAGTGGACAGCCCACACAATACTTTATTGATCTCAGAACAGTGCCCTTGCAGATGCCAAACTGCTTTGCTCTGCCTTGTGGCCCCCTAGGTCACCAGTATCCCATTTTCATGTCATACATCCTTGATATAAAGCACTGAAAAATTGATGTGTCTGGTTTCTGGCAAACCGCAGGGAAAGAAAGTTCCAACCTCAAGCATTTCCTTGGAAAACACTATGCCAAAGATCCATCTCTGACAGCAGCAGCACTGAAGCTCTTGCTGTTTTTTCCCCAGCAGTGAAGTGTTTCCATGTAGCAAAATTCTGCAGTCTTCAGAAAGTTATGGGATACAGTGCTCACTGTGGCTATATTTATATCACTGTTAGGTCCCTCACAGATGTTGTCCAAGTGAGGGTTCCCCAGATTGGGGCATTTTATATACAACTATTGCACAACCAAGCCACCCAAGAGAAAAGCACAGTGCTGAGTGGTACACTGCTGGGTTCTTCCTTAGCACAGCACCACCCTTTAAGTCCTGATGATGTTCTTCTACCACTCTTTCCTATGACACTGGTGTCTCATACTCCTACTTTTTTTTTTTTTTTTTTTTTTTTTGGTGGTGAAAATTTTGTTAGGCTCCAGCCATCCTAGACAGGGTGTGGAAGAGCACAGTTTGTCCAGAATACACTTGACAGCAACACAGACATCAGTGTGAAGTCAGGAGCTTTACATGTTGCCTGCCTCTCTGTCATACACTGGGGGATACTCCAGAGGGACTGTCAAAGGGCAAACAGTTTGAGTCGTTAGTAAGCTGGTCTCAGAGCTGCTGCAAGGGGGCCTGTAAAGAGACAAATCAGCAGAGTCATTTTATCCTCACTGCCTCATAGTTTCATGTGTAGCTTCCAAGATGGGTTGCTGCATTCTGCACTGGTTTTCAGTTTCTAGCTCTTAGATACAGCTTCATGCACACCTCTCTACAGTGGCCTCATTTTTAATGTAACCAGGGTAAGGGTAACAGCAAGTTCACACATAACAGAAATGCCTGCACCTATTCTAAATCCAAGTGAAAAACGTAACTTGATTGGGGCTGCTATCCAAACCATCAATAACTGCCCATGCTCATGAAGGGTTTGTAAATTGGGAACATTTCTTTTAATTTCAGCCTTGTATGTTAAACTATAAATTATTCTATGTCTTGATTCATCAAGCTCAGTCTCAGATTTCTGCCTGGTCTGTTCTAGCTGTGTTCCCTTCGGCTCAACTTCTGCAGGTGTTTTGTAAACCATTCCCTAAAGATAAGGAAGATCCAACCATTTCTATCTTTCTCTTGATGTTAATGAGCAGAGACATACACTTCACCTTCTTCCTCCTATCCCTACTCATTTGCAGTGTCGGGAGCCTCCATTAAATGTATCTTAATTTCCATATGAATCATATTATGCAAAATTGAGTGCAGTACTGAAAAATTAAACTGTCACAGAAGAAAAAAAAAAAAAAAAACAAAATTATGAGTGAGGGGGGAAAAAACAGGGCTAAAAGCTTTGATGGTATCTGGTTACAAACACAGGGTTAGAAGGACAGCTTCGTTTCCCCTTTTCAAGATACAAGAGCATTCCTTGCATTCAAATATTCAGTACATATAGCAATGCAAATGATAGAGCTGACCAGGTGAGATCTGCCCTCACCAAGTCCAATGTAAACCAGGGTTTGTGTCCTGGAAGGGACTGCTGTGAGTTTGTACTGTGGAAACAAAGAGCAAAGTTTGAACCCCTGCCATAAGAAACAGTGGAAAACCAAACAGAACAATTTTAAAATGTCAGAGTTAATTTCTGGTCTTAATAGCTGTGTACAACACCCCTGCTCCTTCGCAGAAAGGAGATGGAAGGTCACTGTCATTTCTGGTCTTGAAGACATGTATCACTCATTTCCAGCCTCTTTTGATATTTGACAGTGTGGACCCGCCTGGAGCACAGCAAGAATAAAGGATGACACAGCTCACTGAGCAAAATTTCATTAACAATTTTCCTCCTACAAAAATAAGAGCTCACCCCTGACCCTAAAATGTAGAGTTTGCTACAGATGAAGCACTTGTGAGGGCTTCAGTTAATGCAATCCAGACTTTGACAAAATCAGGTCTTTTCCTTTGGAAGAATGTGTGAATTGATAACAATCTTTGACAAAATGTTGCATAATCTTTAAGAGAGAAATGGACCACTTCAGTGGAGAAGATCACAGTTTTCATTGTCTAGTCTGATCTGAGTTTGTTGCACCAAGTGAAATCAAAATCACTGATTCTCAGTGAAAATTAGTGAAAACCACTGTGTCTAACTTGTATGTCTGTACCTATGTGTTCGTACTTATGTCATAATTAATAGTTTACTCATAATTTGCAAATTAGATTCTATATAGGTCTGTGTATATAGACTAATGCATTCTGTGTTATCTTAACACATGATATGATAATTGAGGGTTTATATTCTTATTAAAGATACAACATGAGGTTTCATTTGGGTAAGATCATGCCAGTTGCCCATAAGCATAAAAACTAGCTTGGGACAAATCTCCCAGACTAAACATTCCAATATTATGGGGAATTAGATTTCAACTTTGTGGATTTAACTAGTTTCTAATACTAAATATCCCCAGTTGCACCAGTAATGTCTTCTATTTCACCTGCCCAGACACAAATTGAGATGATCTAAAAAAAAATGAGGTGACAAAGACTGTTGTATCAGTAGACACTGCTCTTCTGTAGAGGAAAACATGTCCAGAAAGAGAGTCTTGTCACCATAACTTTAGAATTTCCACTCTGGTCTGTAAAAACTATTAATTTTCTGTGTTACCTGTTGCATAAAAGAATCTGGGTCAGGAAGGAGTGATATCAACAAACTGCAGAGACAAAAATAAAGAAAAAATATTACTTTAATATTTGATTTAAATTTAAAATATATATTAAGGGTGATTGTAGTTTGGGAATGTGGTTATTTTCAGTAAGCAGTGTCTTATGTTGCTCTCATTTGTAATGTTCCCAGTAAGCGAGAGGGGAGAGTTGTGACTGATTAATAATCAATATCTATAAGACCATATGAATAAAGCCGAATATTAAGATGAAAGAACACATGAATCAAAAAGAGATTCTAAGACCACTCCCCCAGAATTAGATATATATTTTGGGGGGGGGGGGGGGGGTCCCCGGGAAAACATTTTTTTTTTTTTTTTTTTCAAAAAAAAAAAAAAGTCCATCAATATATTTCTAACCAGTACTTTAAGTTAGTAAGAACTTCTCTAGCAGCAAGCAATTGAAAGAATCTGACGAGAGGTTTAGTTTTCCTTATTATTATTATTTCTGAATATTAGAGAGTAGGGATATTGCTTTTATTTGAAATTTCTATCCTTTCAGTGAAGAATATATTAATACAGAAAGCTGCATCAGAGTCTTGAAGTATGATACAAGGATGTATGGGGGAGACCTGTTCGTTGTGGGCGACCTGTCTCCCAAATTCAGTTCTCATACTTCATCTTTTAATTTATTCACAACGCCTTTGCAATTCACACCCTCTGATCTTCTCCTGTATAAATAATATTGGCCCTGCTTATTCCTCAGTACTTTCATAGTGGTACCTAATATGAGGTACCCAGAAATGAGACAACAGTACCCCTTCAGATTTAATCACCTTGACACACCTAACAATGTTTGCACTTTGAATAAAAAACTTATCTTTATGAGTGCAAAAGCCAAGAGCTGAAGGGCTTACATCTCCCAGTAAATAAGGCTTATGAGAGCTTTGAACTCCGCAGAGACATACAAAGAATGTAAAGGAACACTTCACGATATGAAAAACAGACATCTGAGAAGTTACAGAAACTGTATATATACAGTTATTTGGATTTTATAGAAATTATCAAATACTTCAGTTTCCTTCCATTTTTAACTGAAAAGGCTATAGAGTTAAATATATATATATATTCAGTGAGATTTGCTTTGACATTAAAAAAGAGAAAAGAAGCATTTATAGTTTCTTTAATTTAGCCAAAAACTTAAACCTGCAGCTCTGAATTCTAATAAAATTCTTAAAAACTTTGAAGGTAACTGTACAGTTGTGTTCTTCAGGTTGCTGGTTATTTACTCGTTGTTTGTGACCAGAAGGCTCATGATCAACCTCTAAAGGTTGTCAACAGTCTCCAGTAGATATTTACTGATCCATTACAGCCTATGGCTTTGATACCCATAACATTTAGTGAGGCTCTTAGAATATAGAGCTGGCCCTTAATTGCATTAGCCAGCCAAGGGGAGATCTTTGTAAGAGCAATTGAGAAAATATACCAAATGATAATTTGGATCCAGAGCACTCCTATAGGACTCTATGCCTCCCATATTGTTTTCTCTGCTTGTCCTCCTATTTAATGTGCTTTCTTAAGCTTATTGTTTACTTGCAAAGAAAATTCAGTCAGAACCATGAAACAGAAGTAATCATCAATGTTTGCGAGTAAGCAAAGGGTAGTAAATAAGGTATTAGCCACAGAACATCAGCTGCTAAATGCTTGGAGAGTGGCCAGTCTGGCTGGAAATACGTATTCCTTTTTTTCCCTGCTGTCATTTATGTCAGTCTTGAATAGATTCTGTTTCACTATGCAGTGGATTACACCCTGAGCTTATGGATATGAATATGGGTTGCTTGCTTTGCTCTCTCTGATCATGCTCCAGCAGTATTAACTCTTAGGGTCAATCTGGATTATCCCATGTTTAAAAGATGGCAATTAAACACTTCAATTCTTAATTTCTGAGAATTTCTTCTTGCTTATAAGAGCTAACGCAATTGCTTGTACAGAGTTGCTTTGCCAATATTGTGTTGCAGGTGGTCTGACTGGTGGTGAGGGGAAAAAAGAAATAAATACAGTTTGCAAATGTATTCTCCCTTGGATGGGGCAACTGGTCTGAATGAGCTGCAGGGAACTTAAAGGACAAATGGGTGATTTCACTCTTTAGAGACATTATCTCCTTCTAAGTAACTGTCTTGAGACACGTCAATAAAAATTACGTAAGACGTGTTCCTAAAGCAAAGTCTGGAGTCTGAATTTTGCCAATTGTGTGTTCAGGAAAGAACATGGTTTCACATTCTATGAGGGAAGGGTGGCTGCATGTGTGACTGGGATGCCACCGATTGAGCAAGCTTTTGGGACCCAATTTCAACCTGAAATAATATATATATATATATAAAGAAAAACAGAAGGCTGTCTTTAGCATGCTGAGTACATTGGATGAAAAGATGAGAAAATCCTATAGGTAAAGGAGATTTTCCTCTAGAATATATCCCTCTGATGTAATGAAATAGTTGGTGTGAAAACTTGCTCAATATGTAGTACCTTGGATATTTTAGCTCACTATTTTTACCCTCAGTATGTTAACTAAGAAGACAGTGTCAGAACTACATGAAATGAAGATGCTTTGAGTAAGAAAAATCATTTCAATCAAGTTTTGAAATTATTATGAGAAATTATTTAAAATATTGCTAAATCCTCTTTCTGAAGGGACTGTTTTGGAACTCAAACAAGGCTGAATGGGCAACTTCAAGGGTTCTGACAAAGCAAGCAAAAGGCAAATGAAAGGAAGATGTTTGCTTAGACTCATTATGTGTGATCTTTTCTAGGGCTGTGCTATGAATTCTTAGCTTGACCATAGTTTTCCTTCCACTTTTTTTTTTTTTTTTTTTTTCCTTATAAAAAGGACTTCACAATGTAACTGTCTGTTATGGATTACATATTTTCCCTATATTAACACTGGCATAAATCAATGATTTTAGGTTTCAAGATTATATTGTTCTTTTCTCTTGTGGAAAAAAATAAAAATAAATAAATGTGTGATTGCATGACCAGATAACAGCTACATGTCAGTACCAATGTTAAATTTAGGTTGTTTCCAAAATTTATTTCCCATATTCTCTGACAGTATGCAAGGAACATTAAGTTCCTCAGGTTTAAAATATCCCACAGTCACAGGATTCCAGGAGGCCAGAATGCATACAAGCACCCTTAGCCATGAAGGTGTTAATCAGTGTAAGTAGCGTCTCATCTGCATCTCAGAAGCCCTGCAATTAAAATTAGAACTTTTATGCCTGGTCCCCACAGCTTGCTGCTATTCAAAGCTCCTATCTACATACACTAGGGATGGAAAAGGCCTTTTGAAAGTAAATAATTGAAAAAATTAGAGGGATTTTTGAAGATTGCAGAGCTTCCCTTTAGGACCAGTCCAGGAGCCCTGTCCTTCTGTCAAAGTACAAATTACCCCCATATGGTGATGTCCGTTTGCTCAACTGTAATTTATTCATTATGCAGACTGCCGAATACCAAATGGTGAAAGCACAGCAGCAGAACAATGAAGCAGGCTCAGGAAACTAATAAGTGTCCAGTCAATGAGAACCTAATGAACTATAACATGTAATACTTTATAAGGCATTCAAATTAAAAGGGGGTGAAAAAAAAAAAAACACGATGTAATAACAGTTTATTTATTCCAATTCTGACCAAATGAAATAAACATTATCCTCTAAAAACATGGGCATAACTGATATTTGGGGAGAGGGAATCCATAGAAGGTAGGATCAAGCCAAAATTCCTTTAAGAACATGATTACATACCAACCACCTGTCCTTATCTAATACAGGCTCTTTGCACCAAGCTCCTTTGGTGAGGCAGTAAAAGGCTGTTGTTTGTTTTCTTCAGTATCAGGGTTTGTGAAGAGAGATGCAAGATACATCTTTAGATTATTTTAATAAGCATAGCTGAAATATTTATCAAGTACTATTGTTGTATTTCATCAAATACAATGCCTTTATGTTTCAAGACCAAGGCAAAAACTTATTTTTTGTCAACACATAACCTTGTCCCCTCTATCCCAAGAACATTGTTTTACTGTGAGTCTCATTCTCATCTTTGTTAAACACTCTTGGATCCCGTTCAGTAATGGTACGAATAATTAATAAGTAATGTACAAAGTAATCTTAAGAAGGTGCTCTGTTCTTCCTAAGCAGCCAATGTGCAGAACTTCTTCTGGATAGAGCTGTTTTCAATGAAATGATGGCAAGGAAATTATTAACTCCTTCTCCAAGAGGAGGAGATGATGGCAGAGATCCAGGTATCCTGTCTGACAGAGCACTCTGTTGGTTTTCCTGTCTTCTGGGCTGCACAGTCAGTCATCTGTCCTTCACTCTTCTTCCACTGAGATACCCATCTTGACATGAGAAACTGAGAAATTTCAATTAATGTCTCTCTGAATCTCTGAATTATTGTTTCTGCATTTTTTAAAGAGCTTGTAGTGGGTTGTTGATTTTTTTTTTTTTTTTTTTTTATTTAAGTCCTCATAATCCATTTTATATTGGCTTCTTTTGCCTTTCCTGACAGAAAAGGTGCCAACAAGATGGTTCATTCTTGTCTCAGCCAGTTACACATATTAGCAGTTCTCACAGCAGTTGCCAAGTATAGCTGTACGTCCTCCTCTTCAAGAGTGGCTGTAGTTTTCTTTTTCCACAGCAGTTGACATTAAGTGTCTTCTGTGTTTCCTGCTGCTCCTGTTTGCATGTGATAGCAGTTAGTGTCAGCCTCACTATCTCTCCATTTCTTCTTCTGTGTGTGCTTATTTCCTTTTATATATTTCTCCATTAAAAAGTATAAAATAAATCTCTCTTTTCATTTACAGTTCTGTGTTTACCCTAGGTTACATTTGATAAAAGACATTTTGACTCTGGACTTCTGTATCCAACTCTGCTGCTGACATTGCGGCCTTTTGCATGAGTTGCATGAAGTCGTTAGGTTATGCTGTAAGAGCCCCGTCTATAGTACGATGCTGTTTATGAAAGCAGAAACCTGAATGATGTGTGCCTTTAAACATGTATGACATATGTGGTCATAAAAGGTTTTGATGCTTTCACTCCCCAAATGGGCAGACAAACATTGTTCTTAATAGTCATGTGTTTCTTAGGGCTTTCTTTCCCTGTAATCGGAATAAAACCAATAGCAAGGAAACCCTGTGAAATGGTCAAAGATGCAATGTGACAATTCCGTCAGCACAACAGTGAACAGATACTAGAGTAGATGGCTTCTGGGAACTAGAAGGATCCCTACCTGATGTAAGATAAATCTCACTTTTCTAACAGTGAAAGGAGGCAACAAGGGCTATTTTGTTTATTTGTCTGGGTAATTGTTCTAATACACAGGCCCCAGGAAGGGTGCTCAGCATTTTAGGATCACTGGACCTGTGTAGGATATTTGAATGTCTGAAGAGCTCACATCAGTGATGTCTTCACCAATCCAAGGAAAAATCTTGAAAAATCTGATCAAGTCTTTCCAGATCTGTCCCATATTAATACAACAATAAAGACAAAAGGATAAAAATGCATCTAACTCTGCTTTTGAATCCAACAGTAAGAAATAAGTTGTTATTCTTTGGATTTTTTTTTTTTCTTTTACAGTTCTGTGTTATTTGTTGTCTCACAGATCTTTCTTTTTCTTTCTCACACCTCACACTTTGGCATGACAGTGTCAAAGCAATTGCTACCAAGATTACATTAACAAACCTCACTCAGCAATGCAGGTGCAGTAAAATAAAAATGAAAATGAAAACAAAAAAAGTCAGGAAAAAACAAACAAACAAACAAAAAAAACCTGCTTTGTTTCCCAAATTATCATCATGCAGTCCAGACATGAAGGTGCAGCAAACAGTTATCACAGTCTGCATAATACTAAGAAGTGCTTCTTAGAACAATGGAAGCAGCCTCCCATATGCAGGATGGGAGTTGTCAGTGGGAATTAGTGTCCAACAGATCTTTCCCATCACCTAGTGTTTCACTAGTGGATGGATCCAGAAGGTACACTCGTGGGGTCAAGGGGGAAGGCAAAGCACAGAAGGTTGAGTATCAGTCTACATTGTTGGTTTTCACTTCCCTGAAGGGAGTGCAGTGGAATCTCAGTCCCTTTTTAATAAACAGAAGTTTTGCCTCAAACAGTAAGTGCAAGATAAATACTTTTAGCTGTTTTACATGGCTTTTTTTTTTTTTTTTTTTTTTTTTTTTAACTATTATTCAAATCCTGTTTCAAAGCCAGCTGCAGCACATAGGGTTAAAGATGTAAAATCTCAGCATGGTGCAATAAAACTGATACTAAAATATTGTCCCCCTACTGTAGGAGGAATCTGCAATCAGGACTTCCAAGCACATGCAAAAAATAACTCTTGGATCAGTCTTCTTGTCTTCCAGTAGACTTGGCAAGAAAGAAAGCCATATGTGAAGCCAGCCATATATCAGTTATGTGGTCTTAGATATTTGCAATAAAACAAAGGACTTTGCTGTCAGCCCTCCTTGATTTCATGAAGCCTTTACAGCTCACAGCAATGTCCCTTTATCAAAAGCCACAAAGTTATCCTCAGACATGTGCATTTCTTAGGGAAAATATTTTCTGAAAGAGCTATTTATGATTAAATCCGTCAGGGAAAGGGGAAGACATGAAAAGACCTAATACAGTCAGTTGCAGCCATGCTGAATGCATGGCTGAAAAGAAGTGGGGAGGGGGAGGGGTGTGGAGGAGGGAGACACATTAAAAGAATTAAAATACACATACACAAAACAATATGATCTAGAGGAAAATCTTTGTGACAGTTGTGTGGATTCCCTGGTAAATTAAGTGGAACTGAGGTTTCACCTCAGAATTGCTCCCGGCCATTTATTTAGGCATTATTAGCTACTAGTTTCATGCAGAGATCATTCTAGGAGTGGCTTCAAAGAAATAATTTTATAACAGTCTTCCCATTTAATGCTAGATGGACAGTCTGCACACAAGAAACCAAAAAATGCTGGGTGAGCCATGAAGTGAGGTCAGGAACTAACGAACAGCTGGCACCCCAGACTCACAAAACCATGGGGGTGTGAACAGCCCTAAGTGTGTGATGGCTCAAGCTCAATGTTAAAACTAGTTTTATTTGATGTAGCAGCAAAAGGAGTAAGGAATGGGATTTAAAAACTGAAGTGATGTGATTACTGCAGTGTTCTTCTGAACCAGCCTTACCGAAAAGACTTAAGAGAATGGGCTTATTACAAAACTGATAGGGTGTTATTGTAGAACTGCAGTAATGACTTTGGCAGTCTGTGTGAGTTTCTAAACTGTAATGGCAAATGCTGATTTTAGATCAACTATTATTAACTATTACATTATGAATAACAGTAAATCCCCCATGGACAGATTAGCATTTCTGTTCACTTTGAAAGACCTTTTTTTCATTGCTCTTTTTGGCCAGACTGTAAATTTTAAAAGTGTTTGAGCTTTCTAGGTCCAATTCAGCGAGACCCTTGTGCTAACTTTAAGAGTGTGATTTGTCTCATTGGAATTAGTGGCTTACAATCACGTGTGTGCATAAGAACCTTACCATGTCACCTAAGCTAAAAAAGAAAAAAAAAAAATTGAATCCCTTTTTTTTTTTTTTTGTCCCTCCATATAAAATCATTGCAAATAATATTTTAAATCACTTTATGAATTCAGATACCAGTGGAATATTTGCTTTGGAATGAATATCTCTTACTAATGTCCTGCTCAACATCATGCTGTTTGTGTGGACTCAGTATATAAAGTCTTAGGGCTATTTTTCAGGGATACCGCTATACCTATGTTTATAATTTATAACTCCAGACAGGGCAAGAAATTCTATTATACAAATATTTGAAGCTAACACAAGGAAAGGAATACTTTAAAATAATCCTTCACTCAGAAGTTGCACTTGCAGCTCTTTTCAGTTACTTTTCATTATTTCACCACAGGGGAACAGTTTCAAGGAATTATGATACTAACCATTATATTAAAAATGAGCCCTAGAACTCCACCCCCACCCCAATAAATATCTTCTAACATTCATTGTTGTGGAAATTGCAACAGACAAATCAAGAGGGTTTTCTTTTTTTGCTTCTCACAAAGGTATGAAAATATTAGCAAATGCTCAGATCTCCACTACTCAAAATATTATGGGTCAGATCTGAGCAGAGGGGAGAGGTCAGCGCTCCATCATCACAGCTTTATATCATTATGGGCTTTAGGGCATAATAGCCCGCAAGGAAGCTTGGTTAAAAGATGGGAAGGAAAACTGAAAAAGGTTAATTATGGCACACACAACACTTGACAGTTCCTTTTCAATCTGATTCAGCTCAGCTGTGAATGTTGCTATGTCTCCTGCACAAAGATCTCACTCACTGCTATGCCACTTTCTGTCACCCCAAGGCTATGGTGTGGTTCACCCACAAGGACAGATCCCAACCCCAAATGCTTCACGTTTTCCAAAGGGTGCACCTGCTTTGCTGTGGATCTGATGCTTAGAGCTTGCTGTCTGAAACCTTAACACGCAGAAACTTGTTTTGACAGTTTTGGTTATGTTCATTAGGGAATCCAAGGCAGGAATATTTCTTGGAGGGAGGAGGGGGATGGCAGGGAGGAGAGGGGAAGAAGCACAAACAAAACAAAAACTTAAGCCTGTGACTAATTGGCTGAAAGGATGTGAGCAATTCTGCTCCATTTAATAGAATGTGGGCTCAAATTAAAAAGAAAGAGTAATTGCCTTCAAAACTTTGCATTGCAGATTGCTGGCCTCTTCTATACATTAAGTGAAATCCTTAGAGCACGTGTCAGTGGTGTTGTTGACAAGACCCCAAATATCCTGTTATATGCATCTACATTCAGATGACTTTATTCTAGAAGGGATTAGCCTGCATTATATTGATGGTTTTATTTACAAAATGAATTTTCATGAAAGAGGTGTCCTGATTTTGGCTGGAAATTTCAAATCATGACCATGCTTTCTAAGAGCTGGCTGCTTTCCAAACATTTATCAGAAGACCTGAAAATAGTACTTTGGTTTTCAGTGTAAAAATAAAGAATTTTTGCAATTAGTTGCAAACCTGTATATTCTTACTCAAATTTTCCTTTGAATTTAAAGAGAACCTTAGTTGAGCAAAGTGAAACTTGCGTTAAACATGAATAACCAAGGAGCAGAGAGTCAAGGAATTCACCTATGAAAGTACAAGTGTTATAAAACCTTGCTTAATAAAAATAGTGAATTGACTCATTTGGTCTGTACATTGCCATTTATTCTTTACATCAAAGTAGCATCCACAACTTCTAGCCCTATTGTCCTGTGCACAAAAACATAGAACAAAAGAAATGTCCTTCCTCTCAAAATAATTCTTTGCAAGAGCAACGAAGACCCTTTGCTATTTAAGCAAGATTGGTGGACATCATCTTTAAGCAGAAACTCTGAGAATCAGCCTTTTCTGTCCTCTTCCATACATGCATATGCACATTTTTCACAAGTCTGCTACAGTAAAAGGGCTCCTAAAGAAAAGAATGGAGCAGAGCAAAAGGAAAATATTACTTTATATTAATAACAAATGGAGTGCACAATGCATTCCACATACAAAGGTTACCCATTTACAGAGCTGGAAGCCAAGGGCATTTTAAAACCTAAAGATCCTTTAAATAAACATATTGGTTTAAGTAGGAAGCAAATATTCTTAGCTCAGCTGGTAGTTGGTATCTAAATCACATTCAGACTTCACATAAATACACATGTCAAAGCATTTATCTAGTAACAAATAAAATAAGATAAAATAAAATAAAATAAAATAAACACTCTTAAGGAATGCAGTTCAGATAGGGAAGTGTCAGTTATATTGCACATTTCCTATTTCCAGCTCATTAGTTTCAGCTTTTGACAGGGGTGGAGCTGAAAGAGGGGGTCAGAAATCCTGTGGAGGTTTTTCTCTCCTCCCAATTTCACATGAATAAACAGAGGGAGGGAGTCCCCTGTCTGTCTGCCAGGCTCTTATCCATCATATTTAGATGCTAGATGCTGTCAGATATTAGATAGCAATGCCTGTAGGTGTTGCCAGTTACTGGGAAATTAAACCTGGAACAGAAGATACTCCTTTCCACTCCCAAACTTACTTTGTGTTGTGAGTAGGTTTCAACATCCTTCAAAAAATGTTGATGTCCAGACAAAGATGACAGCATCATATTTTCGTCATTCACTACTTACACCAGATTTATTTTTTCTCACTCTGTCCACGGTCTATTAGCAGCACACCAGCTGCACCTTTTCTTTCACCTGTTTTCTTACATTCCTCTCAAATTCAGGTATTTCTGCTCCAGAAGTGGTAGGTTTAGATTTAACACTGTTGATTTTTATTTAAACTCTCCTCATGTAAGAAACATCCTTGAGCATTAGAAATTTTCAGTAATTCTGTGTTTTTAAAACACAGATTTTGTTTTTTAAACACAGATTTTTAAAACACAAATTACCTAGTAAAAGTAGGCAATTTTCCTTGATTTCCCCCCAAAATATTTCAGACAATGAGGACGTTCCTCCAGGGAAAAAAAAAATACAGTGAACATTACTGTAAGAGGGATTTTTATCTAATTCTTGGAAAATGTGCTTATGATCAGTAACAATCAAGTTAGCAATTACTACTCCTGCACTAGATGTTACACGCCTGTAAGTTGAGATAAAACAACCATGTGGGTACCCTTTCCCTCCCACCAGCAGAGCAAACCTAGTCACCATAAACTGTGAATTAAAAGCATGTGTGCACTCAGCTACTATTTCATCTGAAGGCAGGTAATTTCCAGCTGATAGAAGGTAACTTTTTGAAGACAATATGACTCTATGATGGGGTCATCTCCTGCTCTGCCGTTACCCCAGTACACAGTCTAAGCACCTTGAAGTACCTCTAAGTGATGTAACTTAACATTCTTTCCACCTGACTTATTCTTCCTTTCATCTAACCACTCTCATGATTTGTTTTCAGTAGGATTCATTAAAATAAAATACAATAAATAATAACAGTAAATAATAATTAAATGTGTGCATGTCTTCTCACGAGAGCACATCTGTATGCTTCCAGGTATTTTGCTTAAAGAGGGTAAAACCAAAAATATGGCATGGTCCTTTTAATCGGTGACATGTCAAAGAATGCTTTTCACCTATAGGGTCATTCACACCTTTGGATTATCCTTTGAAAAAAACAACTATGTGGACCATGAGATGCTTCTAGTGCAAGATAAATGAAATACAAAAAAAAATAAAAAGGCTGGCTTTGATTTAATGTCCAGGTGGAATTTCAGTTCAGTTCCTGTCACCTCCCAGACTTTCTCACATGATTCTGCTCCTAAAGTCTGTACATATTTGACAGGAAGGGGAGTTATGACTTGTTTTAAAACCATTCTCTAGACTGGGACACAGGTGAAATAAATGACCCATGACTTTTACCAATAATCTCTAGAGTGGCACATAATTAAATATTCATTCTGCATTAACTTGTAAGCTAGCTGCACCAACAAATGTCACAACATTTTTTTTTTTTTTGAGGGGAGGTTGGGGGCAAATCTCAAATTTATTGTGTGGAACCGTCATAAAGGGGATGCAACTTCCTTCTGGGATTTTGAGCAATTGCTAAATACAGCAGTAATGGAGAGCCAGAGAATTAATTGTCCTGTGTGACTTTCCTGTTTCACACAGCCAGGAGCTTAGTAGTCTGTCCACTATGGCTGGTGAGATATTTTAGAGGATTATTTCTAGGAGAAATGGGGGAGAAATGGAACCAAAAGTAGATTTACACTTAAGTAAGAAAAAAGTTTTGTTGATGTAAATTTATCTTTATTTGAGACTGAGTTATAGAGTGCTGACCATCAGCCATACAAAATGGATGAGGAAGAAAAAGAAAAAAAAAAAAAAAGAAAAAAAAAAAAAGAAAAAAAAAAGAAAAAAAGAAAAAAGAGGCAAACAGGTACACTAATTATTAAATTAAGACAAAACCCTAAAGAAAAATAGGAGTAAAAAAATTATTTGGCGCCTTCCTTACTTTGAGTTTTCAACTGTCCATTTCAGATTGTGAAGCTAATAGTAGCTAATCAGAGAGTAAGTGAACCAAACATGAATAACATTTAGCTTAGAGCCTATCAGGTGGCAGATGTCTCATGGGTGTCGTGGAGACTGAGGTTAGTAGAGAAGATGCTGATCTAACAGAGGCAGAAATATAATTCTGCTACTGTTGATCATTTTTCTCAAATTTCCAGTTGATTGTTTGATATGCAACTCCAAAAAGTTAGTATTTTTTTTCTCATTTTTTCTTTTCTGTTAGCCAATAATGTGAAACCATAACATCAGTGTTGTTTGAAAACATATTTATGTTTATTTTCCCTATAAAAAGAGATAATAATGTTATGTTCCAATAATATTAAGTTGCAATGTTATTTGCAAGATTGCAGAGCTTTTAATTTTCTGATTATTTCCACAGTGGGAGTTTCAGCTCAATTTCTACCAAGACACTTCTATCTGTTTCAGTTATTTTTTTATTACAGCTAGAAGCAACAATAATTGCCTTTAGTGTATGAAAACATGACTGAGGAGACAATTGTTGTCCCTAAAGACTAAAATCATCAGCATACATTTTTAATGTAAAACTTTTGTAAATTAATTGCCAGGTCCTATAAATATTATATTTGCTAAAATTGTGTTGTCTGCTGTCTTCAAAGAAATATTTTTATTTTTTTTAACTATGCTTCAGACACAGTATGTTTCCTGAGGCAGAAAACAAAAACTTGGAACAAAATATTAGCCTTCTACTTTTGTAATTTTACATTCTACTACTTTTCCTTCCCAATTCTTTCTTTTTAATATGATTCTGGTAGGTTTGAGGAAAAAAATCAGTAACAGTCTCAGTAATTTTCAGTTTATCACTATTCAGATGATCAAAAAATTCAATATCCCTTCCAAATAATAAGGCAATAAGGCAGTGTTCTTTCATCTGCTTTTTTTTTTTTTTTTTTTTTTTTTTTTTTTTT
>CM021769.1:13244696-13269096 GCA_011076525.1 Nettapus auritus | reverse complement strand
TTTTTTTTTTTTTTTTTTTTTTTTTTTTTTTTCCCACAAATCAAGAAAATAAATTTGAAATGTCAAATATTTTGTGGAATATTGTTTCCTTAATTTCTATTCAGAAATTATAAAATGAAATCATTTAGTTATCTCATAATCATTTTAGGTATCTCATAATGAAAACATTTCAACTTGAAGTTCTCCCAACCAAAGTTATATGTTGTGAGAAATTATCTATCATGATTTATAAAGGAATTGTTATCTACAAGCCCCCTTAGAGAAACCTGACAGACTGTCCAAGACCTGGAAATACAGTTGTTAAAAGTCTCTGAGATAACTTGGGAAGATGCCAAGATTAATAAGCATAATTAAAATTACACTATTTTTTTTCCATTTTTCCTTATAGAAAAATAAGCCACAGACAGCTTTTTTGTGTAGAACAAACAAACAAAATCTAGATTGTTATTAATATATATATACATTTTAATCTGACTGCATTAACATCTTTTAGCTGTGTTAGCTCTCAGTCTGGTGTGTCCTGTGCAACCCAGATGTATAAATGTTTCACAAGATTTATGGGTATATGGCAAAGCTCTAGAGACACCCAGTTTATGTCCCCTTTCAATAGCTGCATTTGACTTACAAAATATTTTGGATAAATGAGATTAGCAGGCTTTTCTTTGAAGGAGAAGTAACAGCAAAAGCAGTCTAATAGCTAATATCAAGAACAGTGATTAGTTCCAACAGATCTGTTTTATTCCAGTCAGAATGGCAGGCCTTATTTTTGAGCAGGCATTATAAGTGCATTGCACTTATATTAATTCTAGTAAATTTGCTCCTAGAAAAGCAGTTGAAAACCTAGGGAAAAATCTTAGTAGGAGAGCATGCTTTCCTAAGATCTGCTCTCCAAGGAGGATCAGGGACCAGATTGTCTAAACAACCAGGACGTAACTTGATAGACAATGACAACTTCAGAAGTAGTCAGCCTGCAGTTACTGTATAAGAATGTACATATTATTTTTGAAGACAGAGTATCAGAACTAACTCATTTTGAAGTTAGTGACAGCAACACTTTTCCCAACACCAATGGAGACTGCTATGGCGGAAGGGTTTCAGCTCACCCGCTGGCATCAGAGGGAAAATGAGGGTTCTCTGCGTGTCAGGTAGGACTGCTCCACTGGTATCCCCACCTGATCATTGCTGCAGCTATGCCTGGAGCAGGAGCCCATTTGGTTCAAGATGATTTCATGGCAGGATGCAGACGGATGTGTGGAATCATCCTTGTTTTTAACCAGGTGTTAGACTTGCAACTTCCTCCATAAAGGAAAAAAACCTCATGTCTGTATTTAGTTAAAATTGAAATCCAAGTGATACAAATGACTAACTTCTTCCCCTCAATAATACCATTGTGATCAAACTTTCAACATGATTTACAAACAATGTGGGATTAACCAATAATATGCTGGTCAGCCAGTAACAATGACTGAATCATCTGTCACTTCAGAAAAGGATATTGGCATGCAACTTGGAAAATCTCATACCACCGAGTTCAAGCTACTCCCACTAAACAAAGCACTATCCTTCAGATCTGATGAATGCTGTACTGTAATGTAATGAATTTTAGCGCGAGAAGAAGTTTATGTCTATTTCTATAAAAATAACTATGAACATGAAGAATAATTGAATCCTAAGTGGTTGCATATCATTTGTCTGCATTTGTATCTCAGCATTTAAACTCGTTTCATCACCTTGGAGTATGGAAGGGTTAAACAATAACAGATTTCCTGTGCTAAACAGCTTAATGAAAAACATTCTGGATATATATATATATATATATTTTTTTTTTAGAACAACAGACTCATACTGTAGAAAGATAATCTTTGTTATATCTTCTTTTTTTTTTTTTTTTTCTCACAGAGAAAATATAGGCGAGACAGACTTTGCTATAATTCTTCCTAATTGCTCTAATGTATTTCATTTTATTTTAGTGTTTTCAGTTTATAAAAACAGTTAGCATCAGTTTGCTTCCAGTTTTAATGGAGATAAACTTCATCTTTTCCCCCTGAAAAACTTCACAATATGGTTGGAAATGTCAGCAATAATTAGACAAAATGCTTGTGAAAACATAAAATAAAAACAATACGTCTTTTTATAATGAAATCAGTTTGTCTGATTATCTCAAACAATGTACATTTCCAACTGCCCAGGAGGGTCATTAGAGCTTATGAAAATCAAACTGTTTTTTCTGCTTCATACATCATGGACAGCAATATTGTCTTCACGATCATTATATATTGTCTGGATTTATAAATATATGTTAGACTTTCTTGAGCTACAGTTAACCTGGAGCATAAAATGCACTTAACGACAAAAAACATCAGGAAAAACAAAAGCAAAAACAAAAAACAAAACAAGCAAAACCAACAAAATCCACTTCATGTTATTAACTAAATAACTGTTACATAGAAATTATAGTTGGAAACATAACCTCACTGAATATAATACTCAAGGGAACTTGGTTCTATTCTGTCTTCAATCACAGGTTTCCAGTGTAACCTCAGGAAAGTCGTTTCTACCCTATGCACAATGAGGGCTATTTGTCCCTTAAAGTGATGGTTGTGACAGCGCTCCCTTCTGAGTTCCTGTCTAGGTGTGAAGTCTAATTCAAGAAGTTTCTGTTATTCCTTTGAGATACACTCAGAGAATAGAGTATCACTTCTACCTTTTTTTCCCATTTGTAGAAATGGGGCTAATATTCCCCTGCTCTCACTGGAGAGCTTATGGATACAATCCATTAGTGTGTGAGAGGCATTCAGATACCATGATGACAAGGGCCATTTAGCAAGTAAATATCTGGTTGGAGTAGGAGGAATTCAGCTACTGTTGCCACCTCACATCACAAACAGTTTAGTGCAAAAGATAAACAGGGGAAGTCTGACAAGTTTATCATATCATCAATTACAATCGTGCAACAATGCTGCACTCTAGGAAGCTAGAAAGATGTTTCAAATATGAAGTTTCTACCTGTTTGGTTTGTTTTCTGATATGCTTGCTCTGCCCGATGGTTTAAGAACTCTGTTCTTTCTCACGGATGCTGGGTTTTCAGTTTTCACTTGTGTCTTTCAGATTCAGCGACAGTATCACCCAACAAGATGGAATTCTAGTAATGCTGCTGCTTCTTTTTGAACAGGATCCCACTATATCAGTTGCCAAAGTGCCCACGGAAAAAATGAACTTACAACAAAAGTATAACAATATGCAAAAATTTCATTAAAAATAACATGTTCTAAACCTTTTAGCAATACAAAAATCTGTTGAAGATCCTAAGATGTGTGTGGAAAGTGTGGATAAAAAAATAAAATAAAATGTCTTAGAAAACTAATCTGCTAAAACCAAAGCAGGTATTTATCTTTTATAGTATTAGTACACATATGCTGTTGTTAATACAAGCAAATGCTTACCAATAATGAACACTCTCTCTTGGTTGCAATGTTCTAGCCCAAAGTAGACATGATGCTAAAAACTATTTTTAAAACACATGAAAAAATTAATAAATGAAATCCTTCTGTTACTCCAAATTTGCAAGGAAGCAATTCCCTTCAGCCAAGCCTTCAGTATACTGAAGCATATTTTCAGGGGTGGTTAAAGAGGCATATTTTCCATGGTTCTCTACATATTCCAACCCTAATAAGGATTAGACCTACCCTGCCAGTGCATGTTTATTTGAAGGAGGAGGACAAGGATAAGGGACCGTGGTCTTCCACCCTGCTTGCACTGTCTCCCATGTCATGAGAGGTGGGAGAAGTTGCCCTGCATCCCAGTAGCAATATGGGTGGTTATGCTCCACCACTAAACACTAAGAGCTCCATTATCAGTCTCAGACAAGGATTTTTGTTCTTAATTAGGAGAAACCAAACCAACGAAACAATATCAACATATTTTGTTTTCTTTCGTGTGTTTTGCTCCCTAGCAATTGTTGAACAGTTCATTTTAGCGCAGTAATTCCTCAACTAGCAACACAGCTCAGCCAAATTGTATTGTACCTCTGTGATCATCTGTTTCTTAACCAGTGAAATGTGGATTCATTGGCAAAAGAAGCAGAGAGTTTGTAGATCAGAGCAGTGGAGGAGTCACGTTTCTCTCTTTTGTATCTTTTACAGAGTGACACAGCACAGAAAGTAAAGCTCAGGGAAAAACAAACTAGACTGAGGCCCCAAGGTCCTGCAGACATTTTCAGGCTTTATCATTGAAAGAAAGATTTGAGAAATCACCAATCAACAGCTCTAATCCACCAGAAGCAGAAAGCCAAATTTGCACCAACATGCAGATTCTCACATGAGGCTTTCGCATGGTAAACAGCTGGTGTTTGCAAAGGCGCACAAGAAAAAATTTTGGGAGAAACATTAGCTAGGAGGGCAGGCCAGTTGTCCTAGCTCTCCAGGGCAGACTGAAACAATAAGCAAATGACACAGAGGAATAGGAGATTAATTTTCACCTTGTGTACTGGTACTGCTGTGGAAAGGACATAATACAATCTCCTGAGAAGTCTATTGTTCAAATGTCACTGCATGAAAACTGTGACTATTGTCAGGACTTGGTCATAGCTCCACATACTCTGCCATGAACATGAGCACGCTCAAGTGTTTTATTCTTTTAGAGGAGGAGCTTCAGGAAGTTCAGCTGTAGTATTTTCCCATCAGCCTCATTCTTCCATGTAATCTACTTGTTTCTGATATTTTCCCACTTGTGTTGTTTGCTTGCAGAAGCTGCTCCACTCATGAAGTTCAATAAATGGTGTTTGCTATCAGAACAATTTGATTCTACTTCTAATTATAGCAACAAGCTGCTTTCTTCAAATATATTATGGGTGTTTCATTATTTTAAATTGTTGTCTTCCATATTAATTACAGAAGCTGTTGATCGTTTCTAAGAAGCCAGCAGCTGCAAATCCCCTCCTTTTTTTTAATGTCTCATTTGAATAGGTGAAACATCAGGTAAAAATTAAATCAGGTTTTAAAAAATATTCTCTGGAAGAAGATATGTAAGTTACAACACATTGCCTCCAGATTCCATAGGGTTACACTATTCAGATGTACTCAACTGTATCGCTTAGTATAGATCATAGCAAGCTGCATGCTACACAGCTGAATTGCAAACACAATACCCCTAAATAAATCACACAGCAATGGCAACATTACTAATGGGACTATCAGAATCAAAGGAAGCAGGGTGATGCATCTGAGAAGAGCCTACATCATTATTCTGCATGATTTGTTTATGGTATTTTTGGTGAGACACGTTTCTCCACCCTCCTTTCCCTAGTCTGTTTGGATTAAAAATGGGAACTGAAAGAGGAACTAAACTCCTGGAATAGCTTGTATGCTATAGTCCTGCAATCTTAAGGACCAGTGGTCTGGTGCTTATTGCAAGGCATTTTACTACACTAGCACTCATCATCTTTACTCTGAAGCAATTCAAGAGCTGAACTTCTGACACTTTTCTGCTGTCGTGGATTTGTAGCTACTGATCTCTGTGATCCCTGAATGGAACACAACTCAGTTATTAAGCCTGCTGACATGTCATACTGTTGGCCATCCTTACTCAAAGACCTCTGACTTTTTTAAGCAGTGATATAAATTTATTCATGTTTATAAAGTACAGGGTATAAAGTACAGACTCTTAACTGGGGGGTGGACACTTCCTTCCCACTTAGAACAGTTGTTAACAATCATAAAGAAAAAAAATTTATGTTAGGGTTGAAAAATATGCTATCAGCAAAAGTAAGTTCTTTAGCATTTCTATCATATTCAAAATTGCTTTGGATAAAATATCAGGTTATTTTAATTATTATTATTATTTTTTAACAGTTCTCTAAAGATAGAAGATAAATTGCATGACACTGAGGCTCTGCTCTGACCTAAACTGCTGACACTGTGCTGAATCCTTTATGCAATTGGGTAACTGGGGCACATTTACATTATTTTAAACATGGATTTACTCCTTTGCAGTGGTTAGGATCTGGCCAATCATAAATATGTTTGGAAGATAGAGACTCAACTTCTTAAATAAAGTATTGACTGTAGATAGAAACATTTTTTTTCCTTTAAGTGGTACAAATAAAAGCTAGATAACATTGAGACACTTTTGAATAGAAGCTTTCAAAATCCCTGCATTGATCACATCAGGCAAACAAGACAGAGAAAAGAAAAAGAAAAGAAAAAAAAAAAAAGAAAAAAAAAAAAAAAAAAAAAAAAAAGAGAAAAAGAACAAGAAGAAAAAAGAGCAATGAATGTAAAATAAAAATAAAATAAAATAAAATAAAATAATAAAATAAAATAAATAAAAAATAAAATAAAACCACCCAAAAGCTAGATCTCAGCCAATCAATTCAACATTCTCCCCCAGCAACCAATGAACAGACAGTAGTATAAATCAAGAGTTTATATAAAAGACTAATGATCCTTTTCCCAAAAAATCAATAGTGCTCCCAAACATGTTTCAAATGATGAAGTAAGATTTTGCAATGATGAGTAGTCCAAAATAATGTTCAGATCAACCAGATAGTTACAACTGTGGGTTTTTGTACTCCCCTTTCATTTTCCTTTTCTTACATGTCCCTCCCGCTTTGCATCATACCAATTAATATCTTTCCTTCCCTAACAGCTCTCTGGATAATTCACAGAAGCATTTGTCTGTGTGGCCTAGCATTAAACAGAAACTATTAAACAGTCAAGTATCTCTTCCATAGAATTAATGTCATGTTAACTCCTAACATGCCTTGATGTTATGTCATGTGTAAATGAGATTTTTTTAAAGAAGTTAGGGTCTTTTTTAAAGAAGTAAGGCACTTTTATCACTCCCTAAACACATTCACATGATTTAAGTCAAGATGTAGTAAGACTGTTTTAGTTACAATACGGGAATTCTTCATTTATTTGCTAATTTCTGCCTTAGTAATCTAAGGAGAAATCACAAGGAAAATCTGATTATCTTTATAAGAGAGAAACTGAGATAAAGTTTTGTGTGGTTTTATGCCTTTCCAGAATTTTACGATTTGCTAAGGAAAAGTTGGCTGGGAGGTAGGAGGAGGGGATCAGACTGTGTGACTGATAATTATGAGTGTACTTTAGAGTGATTTAATACTGGATCCTACCACTTCTGCTAGAACAGCATACTTTTGTTCTTGGAGTTCTAAGCACCTGAGCACTCACTCACCTCTCTAAGTAATATTCCTCAGGGTCCCACTGTATTCTATTCATTGTATTACCATGAACAGCCTCCAAATTTGTACTAAAGCAGTCCAAAGTATTGTGAGTGTTTTGATCTAACCTTGGCTCATCATCTGTGGTCTCACTAATGACATGACTCCAGCAACTGTGCAGGTGTGGCCAGATCCCCTTTCATCTCAGGACCTCCATTTTCTTCCTAAAATGTGGAGGTACCATCAGAAATATACCTTTTGCCACTGCCCTGTCATCCAGAGTCAACCTGCTAAATGGTATGGATGTGCTGTGTCTCCTGGAGTGGCTAGCAAGCAGTGAACCAATCAGATGTGAGTTGCAACTGCATCCATGCTCAGAAACAACACCCTCTGGCACATCATCAGGGCAAAGTACAGGACTACGCTGAATTTTATTGTGGTCTGCCCAGATTTTAAAGAACCCTGAGACTCTAAGAGCCCCAGCACTTGTCCAAAAGTTGATTTGTTAACCCTAATGTCACTTCTTCTTTCCATCCCAGGGTACCGCTCTCTCCTGCAAGTGTTCATGAATTTATTCTCACTCATAGGCAATCGAATGAATAAATCTACTGTACACACAGGAGTATGCTTTCCTCTTGTGGGCTACGCTGTTTTTCCAGAGCTTATTTCATGCAGCCTGATAAATCATTTGTCACCTCTCTTCCCCAGACATTGCCATCATCTCTGTGTCCCGTGGTGACCATGTGGCAGTGTGCAGGGCAGGCAGGAGTCAGGAATGCCAGAGAGGAAGATTCCCTACAACTCATTCAGTCACTTTTGGTCTAAAGCTGTGAGTATCATATGAGGTCATCAGTACTATTTACCATCCTGCTGCTTTATGAGAAGGAAATCTGAGGTGTTTGAGTATGAGTAATCTATATATATTTAAAAGAAAAAGAAAATGAAAAAAACAAAACAAAACAAACAAAAAACAAACAAACAAACAACAACAACAACAACAACAACAAACCAATAAGTCAGTCAGCCCAAATACTCTGCTGAGCTGGGAGGTATTGACCTCCAGCTGACAACTAACTTGGTGATCTTTACAGCTTTCATGCTAACTAACTCGTTTTCAACTCATTTTTTTTTGTCTTGTGACAAAAATCAATACTGCTGTTTTACAGACAGGACAATAGAGCAGCTTGACTGGGACCAATGAGCCCATATTAGAATGAGTTCTTTTTTTTGGCTCCTAGTCTATTCCAATGCTGAATACAGTAATTATATACCCCCAGAAATTGCTGGGCTGCAGCAGTCAGGTTGGAAGGGAGAAGTCTCAACAACAACACATTTAGTCCTATGGAGAGAAGTTTCCACCTCCCAAAAGTCAAAATTTTGTGTGTAGTGAGCACTGAGCAGTGCTGCAGAGAGCAAAGAGAGCCAACAGCAGTCATGGTGCCTTTTACTCTTGGTAATAAATGAGCAAAACCAGCCATGTAGAATTTATCTGTTAGCACTGTCAGTTGTTAAAGACCATGTAACAGTCTGTAATGTATATAGAATTATTGACATCATATGTGTTTATATTTAGGTTAAACAACTATATTGTTTTTATAAGAGAAAACTGTTTCTGGAAACAATAGGCCAAATTGCTTTTTCTTGCTAAGAACAATGATGCAACGCTGCCAGTACCAACAATTTTTATTACAGAATCAGCTAACTGAAAACACAAGGCATGTGTTTTAATGACATGCATCTTACAAAGCACTCCAGTGCATGATGATGCTGTTTTGCTTTGTTTGCTAGTCAAGATACCCATTAAAAAAATTTGGATTTTGCATTTTTCTTATTATTGCACTTTTCCTGTGTATGGGTCCTCCTGCTTTCCTTTCTTTTTCATGAGGTCAAGTGAACAAAGACCTACTTCTTCTGAATTTTTCACTATCAGAACTAGTTTGATGAAATCACAGTCAGCTGAAGGGAGGAAGGCAAATCCTTATTGGATATGCAAGGGGCCAGAAGGAAAAGAGAAGGGAATTGAGATGGAAAATATACTCTTGTCACCAGAAATAAGCAAGGCTTCCCAAAATTTGGAGATTGCACAGTCACAGTCACCACAGCAAACATATTCTGAACAGTCTTGGAACCATTAATTTTATTTTTATTTTTATTTTTTTCAATTATATAACTGTAAGACAGTTTGCAACAGGGCTGTGTATTTGAGACTTGTTTAAATAGCTGAAGACATAGCAAGGATAATCAATTCAGATATGCTGAAACTGTGACTGTAAAATAGAAAAAGAGTAAGGAGCCTTGCCTTTTGCCATTTAGAGGCAGTTTAAAACAAAGTATTCCACTTTTCACCATAGCTGACAGGTTAGAGATTCACCAGATGTGGAGAAGATGAAGCACACTGAGATCATAGATTGATTTCATATTTAAGTTTAAACTGTATCTCATTGTCACTGAGATAATCACCAAAAAAACACCGGATAATATAAATTCAAAAATTAAGCTCTTACATTTGGCTCAATAATGAAATATACACCATCCCTTGTTGTGCTTACCTTTGAACTGCAGGTAACTGTACAACAGTGTTACAGGACAGAGATACACTTGTGAAATATTCACGAGCTGATGTCTTTGCAGCCCCATGGGACCTGTGAAGAGCTCTTTTTTTCCCCACATCTCTCTCTCAGACTTTAAATAATGAGGAGCAGAAAAGGTATGAGACAACATGTCTGTGTGTCTCCTTTGAAATCTTTTCTTACATTACCTTGTTATCTGTGCTCAAGAGCAGCAGGTATTCGAGCAGTTCAGAGTGTATCCACAGCAAAAACACCCAGCAAAATAGAGTGCCAGTAGACACAGCTTTCAGTTCCAGGTTCAGTTGGCAAAACACAAAACCAGCACCTTGGGAGGGTGCTGGCATGGCTGGGGCTGGTGGGGTGAAGGCAGAATTTTTGCTAAGCAGTGAGTTATGAAAATAGGTATTTATTATGCATTCTGGAAAACTACCTAATACACCATTTTCTAATTTGTGCTCACAAAATGCTTTTGTATGGAAAGTTGTTAAACTTCCATACTTCATTAGTGTTACAGCCTGGATCAAAGCCTGACCACCTCAGGCAGTTGAGAGTATCAGTCCTTCCACTAGTCAGGAGGATTTGGAACATTGCATTCAGTTTAGTCCTCAGTGGTGACTGCTGAGAAACACCAGTTCAGATCTGAATTTGGAGTTTTTTCCAATGTTCTGTACTGTGTGTTGGTAAAGATTAATCTGAATCCAGCATGAGTGGAATTCCATTTGTGTCCACCAGTCTCGAGTCAATCTGGAGAAATAATTCAGACCAGATTTATCAGGGGAGTCCAGCCTGGGTTCAAGGCAAATATAGCCCTTTTTCAGAGGAGGTATCACATGTTTAATTTCCAGTGCTCTCTAAGTCTTCTAACCATCTTTTTTATTCTTCCTGCATTTCAAAGATGCTTATATAACTGGTACTTTCCCACACTGGCCTTAAAAGTTCTTATTCCCTTTTTTTCATTATTTCAACAGACTAATAGTCATTGCAACACAGGTGATGGTAAATCAAATCAAGTTGAAATGTGGGCCTGACTCATTCTCTGATGATATATGATTTGTTTGCATTACATTATCTTGGAAACCCATAACCAATGTGCGCTAACTACATGTCCGCACATGGCAAGAAGATAAACGCTCTTAGTCAGTAATATAAAATCTAAATAAAATTACAATCAGGTTTGGATATTAGGATAGGTTTGTAACACCCCTGGGGCATTGCTCTTATCATTAGAATTATTTGCATTAGAGCAGTGTCCAGAGATCCTGACTATGATCAGGTTCACATTGTGCTAGGCTCTGGAAAACGTGGGAAGAGACAAAAGTTCTGAATGTTAAATAGATAATTACAGACAGCGGGTGGGAGAAATAAAGGATTGTTATCATTGTTTTGTAGAGAACTGAGGTGTGGATATTACATTTTTTTATATATTTTAAGCATAAGTGCAAAGCAATATTTGAGTCCAAATTCACCTTACATGTAGTTTGCACAGCAGATCATGTTTAGGCTACCACTGGCTTTTTGGGAGTGCTGTTAACAGTGGTAGAGAAAGCTAGAGTCTGCCTTTCCCCAGCTATGTACATAGGCGGCTGGGAATACCGGTGGCCTGTCTTACTCTGCCTGATGCAACAGCCACATATCCTGTCATGCTGTCCTGTGACACCATCTTCTTGGTGCTGATCAGACATGTTTGACTGAGTCCTTCCCGTAAAGGCTTAGGGCTTGGCAACATGGGATGGATGGGTAGGTGAGTTACAGGAATGTCAGGCTCAGAGTCACACACTGAAGGGCTACCTGGACAACACAGGCATTTTTGCTTGTTTTGTTTTGTTGTTGTTGTTGTTGCTGGTGGTGTTTTGTTGTTGTTTTTGATTTTTTGTTTTTGTTTCCCCTTTCTTGGGCAGAATGTTTTCCTTAACGTCATCAGAAAATGAGTGGAGTTAAGAACCAGACACCTACCTCCCTCCATTTCAGCATCCACATTCATCATTACAAGTTAAAGTGAGAGCTGCTGGAATTACACCAGCAACTTGTTCAAAAAACAGGACTGATGGTCTTTCACAGGTGGAAGGTCTTGAGCTCAAAGAAAGTTGCATTTCAAGTAACATTTCAAGGTATCCTCTGTGCATGTTTACAAATTTTTTATGATTACACAAACAACCTCCACAATGCTGGGCTTACAAAAGAGGGGGGTGGATGTTTAGATGCTGTAGTTTCACCCCATGTTGGCAGGGATATGAAAATTACAAAGTGATAAGGAGAGATGTAAGAGGGAGGAGCAGGCATGAATGCTTGATTATTTGATTAATTAAGCATTGCTGGCCACATCAAGTTGTGGTGAAGCCTGTGTACATTTGTAACATGCTTTTAGTCCTAGGAAATAAACTGGTTACTTGCCTCTGAATGGACAGTGAGGGGGAGATATTTTCAAAGGTAGAAACGTTGACTATCCAGAAGAGCTGGATTTTTTTTTTTTTTTCTTTGAAGACTGTATATTATCAGGTAAAATCATGATCTCATCAAGTGATCCAGTCACTCACAGAAATAATTCTACTTAGATTAATGAGACAACAGGCAGAACCAAGACTTACAGATTTAGGCCTAAACCAAAACCTTTAATATTCAAGGATATAAAGGTTTTTCCTCCTGTTTATGTTCCTTTAATAAAAATGCAGATATTGCTTTCTTAACCATGATAGGAACTCTAGTCATTATTTTTCAATACTGATGTTATACTGTTTTCCTATAACTTCTGTTGTTCTGTAATTCTAGGGGCCCATGTCTAATCCCATATGTAACATGTTTATTAGATGTAATATTTTATCTCTTGGATTCAGTGTCTGACACTATAATTTTGTTCTTATTTCAATAAAAGTGATTTCCCTTCTCTTCGCCCTGACAAGATCTAATGGTTTTCTTTATCACAATAGAAAGTTAGAAGGATTCCCACCTAAAAACCAAAAATGGACTGCATGTATGTGTGGCTTAATTCAATTTATATCATAAAATCCAGGCCAAATAAAGTATCTGTATAACACTAGATATAGCCAGAATTGAGCTGACTTTGTTTGTTTGTTTGCTTGCTTCTTGTTTTTAATATATGGGTATCTAGTCTCAGTAAAACTGTAGCTCTTTGGCTTCATCACCTGTATCCCTGTGAACACAGAATGAAACAGTACCAAATGCTCATATGATTTCTGATTTTCTTTGGGAATTCACTATCTGTATGCTTTAATCAAGTGATAATATGTAGTAACCATTCTAAATTTGAGCTGACAAAAGCACAATATTAGTTGTTTGATGAGAACTCTATGGATAAAAATTCCATATGGATTTTCCAGGCTTTGTAAATTTATTAAAAAATAATATATTCTATACACAATTAGACCATGAATGTTAAAAAAGTAAGTAAATCATCTAGAAAACAAAGACATTTTCATATAATTTTAGCTGTCATTTAATAATTTGCAAGACACATAAGACATCTAAAACCTTTGGTATGCAGACACAGAAAAGATTACCACCAGAAATGTATTCCTTGAAGACCATCCTCTGGAATAAAGGACCTTTTTATCTCCTTTATTATATTTGTGTATATTTTTGCTAAATGGACATTCAGAATCTATTGTTTAATAGTGATGTTGGAAAATGCTCATCTTCTTTCATATTCATTTTCCACACCTTGTCAACAACTGCATAGCTCACCAATGAAGCTGCATTTCATGCAGTGCACCCAAAGGTGCACTTTTAGGTCAGGGATAGGAATTTTCACTTTGCAATCACTGGGCAGCTGAGACTCCATACATTATTGTGGTGACAGGTATAGTACGCAATGATGAACCTTCTGTCAGTCAGACAGAGGTCACATTGGTATCATTTGCTAACATACCTCTCTCAGCTTTTTTTTAAAAGGGGGGGGGGGGGGCCATTTTTTTTTTTTTTTTCCCCTTCTTGTGGAAAATGGAAACAGAGTTGATGTTATTCACTAATGTCAAGTAGCTGGAAATTTAGGGCCCCAGAGCTCAGGAGGTCTCCTTTAACTGTGCTAGCTGCACTCTCAGAATCAACATAAATTGCTGCCTGAACTGAGCCCCATAGAAGCTATTCCAGAAGCAACTCTGACAGCAACATTAGCAACTACTGTACTTGAAACAATGAGCTCAAGCCCAGTGTCAGGGAATCCAAAATAAGAGCATGTCAGCCTCCTGTTTCATATATACATATATATATTTCATATTTAGCATCACTTTTACAAAACCTGTTAAAGATTATTACCTTAGCAGACTGAAAGAATTTTAGTTTTGATAAAGAGATGTCTGAGTCTCACATGCAAGATTAAGTAGTAACATGAACAAAAGGAGGTGAATAACTGTAGTTTGCTGAAGGTTCAACTACAGTCCTGTAACTTCAGTACATTTATGAACATATCAGAATGCCAAAACTAGGATCATTAATCATATCTTATTATACCATCCTTGTCTTCTCTGTCAAGAAAATGCCGTAACACATCAGGTAACAACAGGATATTTATATTGTAAAGGTTAAAGGATCATGCTGTTTGTAGTTACCTCAAAGTATTTTGGCCAGCTGCTATAAAATCTCGTCTCAAGTTTCCCAGAGATCAGTGATCACTGATCTCTGCAGTTGGTCTATGATGCCCCAAAAGATTCTTCCTAAGTTCTTTCATTTTCCCAGCCTACCTGTGGTACTATGTATTTGCTCTACACAGGCAAACGTTAGCCTTCCTAAACAAGGTGGTTGGATGACATGTTTTTTGTGTTAAAAGGAAGTCCTTCTTCCCCTCCAAATGGGAAAATGGGAGAGAGAGAGAGAAGAAGAGAACGGAGAAAAAAATCCCTAGCATAAAGCAGTGTTAATACACATAGAATAAATTGATTTTGCCAAGGATAAATTTGTCTAGTGGAGCCTATACTTGAGATCATTCAAGTGCTCTCTTGAGTTATCTCATTGTATCAGTATTTGCAGGACAGGGCCTTGAATTTGTTTCTGCCACACAAAGTTGATACATAAGAAGAAAGGATTTAATTGAAACATCTCGAAGGAGTTTTCAATAAGTCCTGTATTTCTTTATCAGAATAAACTTTTTATTATGAAAGAAGAATCAAAGAGTGTAAGGAGCCTTTAGTAGAGATCTTGATATAAAATGCACCTATAGTCAGAAATAAATGTGACTGTAACCTATATATATATATTTATATAATATATATATATTTATATATATATTATATATTATATATATATAAATATATATATATTTAGAGGGGGAAAGCTTTCTGAAGGGGAAGGCTTTGCTCAGTAAACCTATTTTTTTAATTTATGTTGCATATTGAATTTTGGAAATTGTGTTTGTATTATTAATTTGATGCAGACATGTCATGAGTTTATGAAAAGTCTTTAGCTGCCAAAGACCCTGACCTTATAGAGGATCACCTTTGTTGGAGTTCTGTCTCTAAGCAAATTACGGACAACTCATGGTTAAATAAACAAACACTTTGGAACAAGAACTATGGAGATCCATCCAGGTTTGTTAGACCTTTCTCTATGTCCCCATCTCTTCTTCAGCAAACATGCAACTGACTTACCTTTACCATTATTTTAGCATAATAGGGATTGAACCAAAATCTTTTGTATCTGAGGCTGATGCTCAGGTTCTTTCCACCTAACTTGAGGAAATTCAGGAAAAATTCAGGAAACCCATTCAAGTGCACTGTATGCCCTGTTGTTCTTTCCTGACCTGAGCATCATGTCACTAGACTGGAAGTTGTCTCAGCTTCTAGGAATGGGAAGTCCCGGTAGCCAGTTGTTGTGGTTTAACCTGGCCGGCAGCTAAACACCACACAGCCGTTCGTTCACGCTCCCCCCTCCCTCTCTGGGATGGGGGAGAGAAACGGAAAAGTGAAATGACAGTTGAGATAGAGACAGTTTATTAAGATAGAAAACAATAATAGTAATAATAATAATAATAATAATAATAATAGTGTGTATGAAACAAGTGATGCACAATGCAATTGCTCACTGCCCGCTGACTGATGCCCAGTCTATCCTGAGCAGCCAGCCCCCCCATCCCAGCTTGCCACCCCTATACATTGTTTAGCATGATGTCAGATGGTATGGAATACTCCTTTGGCCAGTTTGGGTCAGCTGTCCTGGCTCTGTCCCCTCCCAGCTTTTGCTGCACCCCCAGCCTGCTCACTGGCAGGACAGAGCAAGGAGCTGAAAAGTCCTTGGCTTGGTACAAGCACTGCACTGCAACAACCAAAACATCAGCATGTTATCAGCATTCTTCTCATCCTAATCCAAAACACAGCACTCTACCAGCTACTAGGTGGAATATTAACCCTGTCCTAACTGAAACCAGGACACCAGTGTACCTGGGGCTTTCACTGCCTGGGAATCAGTGGCTATGAGTATGAGAAATTCACCCTGATAGTCCAGAAAAGGCAAGAAAAAAAAAAATAAAAATAAAAATAGGTCATCCAGGATTACATTTCAAGGGTCTTTTCCTATTCCTTCAAGATTTCCTTTACTATGATATCACCCTTGCCATACCCAGGTCTGTACCTGATAGCAGTTACTGTGGTGTATATCGAGAACAATTCCATTAAAGTCAAAAGGGTATAAAGGTATAAAACTGGGGAGAAGAAGCCTGTTGTCTAGTCTCTGTAGGTAGAACTGCAGGAATTAATTATGTCTTCAGATGGCCAATTCATCTGACATTTGACAATAAACAATACATTTAGAAGATATGAAATATTACCTTTCCTTTGTTCATTTTTGAGGAAATGTAACACAAAAAGAAAAAGATTTAAGCTTTTCTTAAGCTTAGTGTCCAGCCCTATCTTGCAAATTTAGCCATGATTACATGTGAAAAAAGTACAACTCATCTGTAGAATTTAGCTTTATTAAACTGATTCTCCTCCATCTCTGCATCCATTAAATTACTGCTCTTCTCATTCTCAGCTCCCCCCAAAATACTATTCATTAAAATGTAGAGAATAAAATCTCTATATGTACATTTTTGCTTATTAGCTGCACTCGGTGCTTCATCATTTGCCAAATTCATATTTGTTGAACAAGGAGGGCAGAAACAATGCAAAATCCATCTTTTTTGCTTGGACAGATAAATATAAGACACAATAAGAGAAAGAAAGCCACAGAGAAAGAGAGATAGGGAGAGAGAAAATAAAGCAAGAAAACAGAAACACCATCCCAATGGTGATGGATAACTGAAGTGAACATGTCAGGATGGTATTATGTAAATTACCAAAGCAGACGAGCAGTGCACTGATGATTACAGAGGATGTGAACAATGTTGTGGTCCCCAGGTGCCACCATTCCTTGTTATTTTTTCTTCCCTCCAACTACCCTTGGGGTAGATTCTTCCTGACCTGAGTCCTTGAAAAAAATCATCCAAGAAATGTGTTCCTAAAAAAAAAAAAAAAGGTTAGAGGACATCTATGACATTTCTCTAAAGCAATAACTTCACTCTGTATGTTGCCAGTTTAACATTCTAAAACAAATGCCTTTTACTTACAACACAGATGGATTTGACTTATCAAATACCTTGATTACAGAATGGGCTCAAGGTCAACATATTTTTAAACAGAAAAGGGAAGCTGAGGGGCATGGTTAGAATTTAGCATTCATTAAACTATATTTTAAAGTTACTCTGTGTTACTAGAAAACAGCTTTTCTTCCTCTCATTCGACATTCTGTCTGTCTTTTTGAATTTGTGTGTTTGTGACTATGTTGGTTTGTATGCATTTTCTTTCTGCTTTCGGTGAGGGTTGTTTTAAAGAACTGTTAATGAAGATTGCATGGTGATGATTTGCTAATTAGTTCTCATTTGAAATCAGTTCTTATTTGAGATGACTGTAGACCAAAGGACCAAAGTCCCATAGTCCATCGATATGTTCACAAAATATTCAGACAAACATCTGTATCTTCTGTAGTTTGCTCAGGAGTGAATCTTAGAAAATAATAAACCTCCATTGGCTTAGGTTATGCAAAACAACTTTTCAACCTGTCAAGAATTTTATGCAAATACTTCCTTGCAAATAATGTTAGGAATGAAATAAAGCCTCAGAAAACATAAGAAAAATAGATAATTTTTTTCCCCCAAAAAAATCTAAATTTCAAAAATATTTTATAACTATATTATTTTTGTCAGGTTCCTAATCGATTTGCAGTCTCTTTTCATGAGTGGATGAAATTATGTTATTTTATTAGCAAGGTGCTTAGAACATCATTCTACTTGATCTAGGTTAATCTGTACTGATTACAGAAAGTGCTCGTTATAATAATTAAAGTTGCATGAAGTTTAGGTAAACTAAGGCCCTCCTGTATGTTCTGCCCACTGAAGAACAACACAGGAGAGGAGTTTCTTTGCTTTGTAGGTCAGTCTAGATGACTAAAATTGTTCATCTTACCTTAAAATTCAGTAAAGACATGCAGACCTGGCTGGTTTTATGTTGGTACGGCATCTATTAAATCAGGCCCAATGTCATGTCTAAGTTCACTGGACTCAGCATTGTCAATAATGAATAAGAATAATTAGTGTTTATTCCTTCAATAGGAGTTTCTTGGTTTAAGTACTGTAATGTCTGCACAGTGGTGTACTTTCTAGCACTGCTGTGGGCAGCCTCATGGGACTAACAGAGGAATGTGATAACTGACACTCGTACAGGTTTATATTTGAAATTGCATTTAATTTGTATGTCATTATGTAATTGAGAACATGGGCCTTTAAGGCAAATATAGCAAGAAATGGGCATCCTTATTAAAAAATATGTGCAATACAACAACCAATTTAATGGGTTTCATATCCCTGGAGACTATTACAAAGGCCTTTTAATGGCAGATGCATTTGCTTGTTTAACATTTGTAAGAAGAGGACAGTTCATGCATGAGGGTATGTGTGAAGTGGCAGAAGTCTAGAAAGTCTCACTTTTGGAGTGAGAATTGCTTTTCAGGGGACAGGGACAACATGAGCAATGTAGAGATTCTCTTGGATTCAATGCTGCATGCAGCTCTTCCAGGAGTGGAATTTATCAGCAAGGTCAGTATGGCTTCTTTGGGGTCCTTTCTGGACTACCTTGGAGCCTCTGTAGTTGGCACCGAATATGTCATTCTGTTTAAATTCATGATAAGGAAAAATAAACAAATGTGGAGTTAAAAAATAAAATAATAATAATAATAACAATAACAGCAAAAACACTATCTGGCTATGTAGTGAAACTTTATGTTGCCAATCTTATCTCTGACCTCATTGCTAATATACAGCAGTTTGATTTCCCCAGACATCTCAAAAATACCAGGCGATAAGAATATGATTTTAATGGAAAAAATTACATGTGATTCAATTAGTTTGTATTTGTTTACATTGCCTAGCTTTCTGTTCGGCTAGGCTCCTTCTACATTCCTGAACTCATTAGTGAACAGCAATATAAACTATTACGCAACGATTTGTTCTTTGTTGGATCTCTACTACATGTAATTTGGGATTTATTTTATTTTATTTTTTCATATGAAAATACGAAATATCTTGTATGGAAAGAACATGGAAACTGAGGTCTCCTTCATGTGACTTTCTCTGTGCTGTATTGTATAAAATCTCCAAAAACCCTTAAGAGCACAAGTCCTACTAATTGTTAATTGGGACATTCAATAGGACTTGAGCACCCACTTCACTTAATTGCTTTTGAGCAGCCAACACAGCTCTGAGAAGTGGCAGACATTTGTGACCAGATTTACTCCTATATCCTGGGTCCAATTTGTCAAGAGGAAAAGCATCACTTACATATGTCACTGACCCTCAATTTTTTGGCTTTTTTGCAGAACCTGGGCTACCTATTGTTGGAGTTGTTCTGTTCCACTTGGCTTGTCTTTATAAAAATAAATAGGTTATATATACAGAGATAGATATAGATTAATTTTCTATTTCTTTTACCATAAAGCATTTATTTTAATGTGATTTTTTACTGGCAAAAATAATGGTACTTCTGGTGGTGTAATAATAACTTGCATTTGTATTGTACCTTTCATCTCAAGTGATCCCAAAGCACTTTACTAACTTAACAAGCTGAAACACACTATATTAAATACTACATGTAGGGATCACTTCACCCACCACTGCAACAACCACTTATGTGGTGAAACAAGCCAACTGTTTAAGGGCTCAGTTCTGCAAGGTGTTGAGCTCTATTAGCCTGGTACAATGCCCACTGAAGTCAATATAAAGACTCCTAAAGATTTCATTGGGCTCTGGATTAAGATTTATTACACTTTTCCATCACAGCATTTAGAAACATGCTTAACTTGAGCACTTGAGCAGTTCCACTGACATTAATAGAGCTTTAAGTTGCTTAAAGTTGAGCGTGTGAGTTTTTGAAGTAGCACTGGGTGTCTCACTGCTATGTAGTACAGATCACACCAAGTACTTTAACACAACATATAAAACCAGAAAATAAGAACTGAGAAATGCCTTAACTTATTAAGTACACTGCAGAAATCAGGTGGCAACACTTAAACACCCTTACTGAACATACCATCAAAAACATGAAAGAAGAATAGTTAGTCCACCCCTTAAAACATTTATGTATTCACTACATGCCAGTAAGTTTATGTTTTTACCCCTGTGCTTTATTGGCAATGCTTTATTATTTGGAGACTGTAAAACTATGAATCATTTTGTGTTTGCAAATCATAGATTCCTCTCAATGTAATCCAGTAATTTGTTACTTTTCTTCCTGCACTGGTAGTTGGATTAATAAGCATCCCCTACATTAATTTATTAATTATAATACTGTAAGAATTAATAGGCCTAAGAGCAAAGTGACTGGAAAGGACTATAGCAAAGCAACTGGAGGAAAAAAAAAATATGTGGCAGCTATGTTTAGTACCAGACAGATCTAAGGATGCTACTTCTAAGTCCCAGAGACAGTAAGGTTTTGTGATACTAGAAAAGATAGTAAGTCCAGGTCAGAGCTGGGACAGTAATAACCCTTCTTCATAACCTGACTGCACTCTTCCATGTTAACATACTGTGAACTGAGCACAAGTGACAAAACCAATCCATCACTGCACTGCCAACACAAAGAAGAATAGAGAGGTTAACAGAAATTGATGACATCCCCGCTCGAATTTTACACTGATTCGGCCAGCTCTACAATTGAAACAGACAAAGATTTATAGTCCGAGCTAGGACGCTGGCTCTCCTTGATTGCCTTGATTTTTTTATTTTTTTTTTATGCGCTTCTGCATAGTTATTTCCAAGCTCATCATGGGCTTGTAGCATTAGAATGCTGATTTGATTTTACAATCCAAGAGGAGTAGACATTATGCAGCCATTTGCATGATGTGAGAGAAATCACCATAAAGGTTTTTGATATCAGCGACCAAAATGATCGCTAATGTTCACCTGCATAAACAGGATTGTGTAATATATAATTTTTTTTGAAATTCAGATTTTTTCCTTTTGCAGTTGTCTGTGTAAAAAATAAAAAATAAAAAAATAAAAAGAGGAAATTATTCCATATCCTGTGGATGAGAAATTGTGTTTTGTCATGCCTCCGAGGGCTACAGTGGTATTGAGTTTTTATGAATTCGTTTGATATCAGGGCTGAGCATTACGAGTTCCAACACAAATTTTTTTCCCCATGACATTATTACTGAAAGCTTTTATCAGTTCATTGTGACAAAAAATTGATTATTATCCTTGACATTTGATGGATAGCTTTCATAAAAGTATTTTTTGTGTGTGTATGTGTGTGTGTGTATGTGTGTAAGTCTAAATTTTGTATGAAGGTTCTATTTTCTGGAGAGGAAAAAAAAAAATCAAGCACCAACTACTTAACTCCATGAAGCATTCTTGTGCCACTGCTATCTGTGAAAAAGTTGGAAGTAAAGTGACAGTCCTGCTTCCTTACAGCTTTTTCCACTTAAACATTGGAAAAATATACATTCACCTGTTTAGTGATCAATTTTGATTCATAATCTAGCTCTTCCATTACCTGAAAAGGGGATTTTGAAGCAATTGTGACAGAGGCATTGGTAGCCACTCTGTCATTAAAGTTAATTCAGACCTTTGTCTTTGCCAGATTCTAATGCTTCTTTGGAGTTACTGTATTTTAAACAAACATTCAGCAGGTGTCTGACAGAAGAACAAAACTGCCTTTAAATAGTTTAACTCTTGCTTATTGCATTCTAGCAACAAGAGGCAATGGTACTCAACTCATTCTAAACAACGCCAGGAGCTGAAGCTGATGGTGATTCAATTATGGTCCTTCACAAATGGGAATATTCACCTCTAAGTGTGCATTAGTGTTGATGGGAGCTCTGTGCTTGCCTTGGGAGGAGAATATACTTTAAGAGAATGTGGCAGAACAGTTTGCTTCTGGAGGAGTGGGAAATGTCTGCTCTCCCCAGTTGCCATTCTCAGTGATAGATTTGTAGGAGTCTTCCTTGGGACCCTTGCTGAAATGAAAGGTGGGAGGATAGGGAATTGTAGAGAAATTTGTGAAGACAGAAAGTCAGCCGGAGGCCAGACCAGATATTTACTAAAGAAAAGGGGCTTTAGAGAAGATAAGATTAGTTATAGGAACAGATTTTAACCTTTTGAAACAAATGCTGTTAACTGTCAGATCAATTAAGAAATAAAAATAAGAGTTTTCTGAACTGTGTGCCAGTTTCAGACATTTGGTGTTTCTTGGGATCCGGGAAGTCAACGCTGAACAGAAAGAAGACAATTCAGCCTTGCTGTTACTGTTGCACAGATTGCAAAGTGATTCCTGGTGATTGACCAGTCCAAGGACAGTTGCAACAGGAGGGTGAAAGAGAGGAAGGAGGATACTGCACAGCTGGGCTGAGAGGCCTCAGTCCATCATATAACCTGTGATATATACCCTTTGCTAAGAGCAGTGAATGAATGGCTGCAGTCCACTTAATTCCATCACCAGACTTTCAACTTCACTCCCAACAAGTTTGTCCTGGGGGTTGGTTCTGGTGCAAGTTAACCAAACAGGGACAATATACATGTCAGTAAAGCTGTTGGAAGGAAGAACTCTCCAGTGTATACTTTGCATTTTTTGTTAGAAAGGAGGAGGACATTTATAACAATAATGAAACGAGTTTTGTTCCTGTGCTACTGAGAGGAAAAGTAAAATTCACATTTTTAAGAAAAAATAGATTAAGTTAATTATGATGACATACTTCAGACATGAAAAATTGCAAAAATATTAGAGGAATGTCAAACTAGAGGATAAATCTTAGAAGAGTGAAAAAATCTGTGACTGGAGAAAACTGATTGTTGCATCATTTTTTAGGAAGGACGAATGCTTTGGCTTTAGTAAACTGTAGTGTGGGTAACAGGATACAGAGCAATTAAGTCACGGTGAAATGACAAATTAAATGAAGAATTAAAATAATGATAATATATGCACTGTCAATCAAAATAGATTAATGGAAATAAATGTCAAATAAACATGTTTTTTGAACGAGTTTATGATTTAATTGACAAAGATTTCTGTAAGATCTTTCATTTCATTACGATTTAAAAATACTACAGGTAGTGAATTCATTAAAACCTTTCTATGTGGTACTTTTTAAAAAGGAAATTAATGAAAAACTAATTCAAAAGTTATGTTTTGTTTTCATTTTTGTTTTTTGTTTTTTGTTTTTTTTTAGTCGCTTCCTTATAGCCTGATTCGACTCACAATCTGAGCAGCAATGCAGAAAAACAACATAAAATCATTCTTGTTAGAATTTGCACAGAAAATATATCATTAGGGTTAAAAATTAGAAAGACATATCTGAAGAACAACCTGGCTATTACAGTAGACTGGACTTACTTGAGTAAGATTTATTTTAACATTTGCAATGGCAGTATTACATACCTAGGAACCAGAACTGTGAGTCACAATTTCTCTGTGTAGGAGAAATATGTTTTGAAAAGTATCTTTCTTAAAGAGCTGGAAATTGCCAGGGATTCATAAGATCTGGCAAAATGTATGATCAGTAAGCTAAGAGAGCAAATATAGTCCTCAGATCTGTGTCCAGAAAGAGCAAGGAATTGATAATTAACCAATGTAATAATTTATTTAAGGATCTTATGAATTCTCCAGCTCTTGGTGTTTAACACAAAAAGATTTGAAAGATATGTTCTGACTTACCAGCAGGCCTGATACAACAGATACTAAGGGTCATAACTGTTCCCTGTACTGCTGAGTTTAAATAACGTCTGAATTGTCAGCTTCATCAAAAGAAAATTAAAAATATGTGTTTTTTATTTCTGAAACCCATATGACTATAGGTCAAAAAGTATTGCATAAATTGAGAGGTCCAAATTAGGCACTGAAAGCACTGAAGAAGTGCTATTAGAATACCTAAATGGCAGTTTCAGGTTCAAAGACAAAAGCTCTTCTGAGTACTCCTGTCTGAAATGTTGTCACTTACATGTGCTACTTTAGATTTTTCAGTTGTTTTCTTTTGATGATAGAAAATTAGTATCTTGTATGCAGCTTTAAGAGGAGAGAAAGAAAAGAAAAAAGAAAAAGAAGAAAAGAAAAAGAAAAAAAAGGAAAAAAAAGGAAAAGAAAAGAAAAGAAAAGAAAAGAAAAGAAAAGAAAAGAAAAGA
>CM021769.1:13224096-13244686 GCA_011076525.1 Nettapus auritus | reverse complement strand
AAAAGAAAAGAAAAGAAAAGAAAAGAAAAGAAAAGAAAAGAAAAGAAGGTTGGCCACTACTTTCCCTGTGTTAAAATGATTTCGCACTCTGAAAACAGGAAGGTACTACTGTTGGAATCTTGGCTCCATTTGTCTGTGCACTTGCTACATGTGGCTTTTTTCAGTTGGATTGTATATACCTGGTGGTTTATCCTTGGCAAACATCCCAGTTCCCACCCAGCCACTCACTCAATCCCACTGCTTAGGACGGGGGGGAAATAGAATAAGATAATTCTGGGGTTAAGATAAAAGCAGGGAGATTGCTTACCATTTACTGTCACAGGTAAAACAGACTTAACCTGGGGAAAAGTAATTTAATTTGTTGTCAATTAAAAAATATTTGGGTAGTGAGAAACAAAAGATAGACATTAAAACTACACCTTTTCTTCCCTACCTCCTATCAGAAAAGCAACCTCTGCAGTGTCCCCACTACCAAAAGATTGCCACAGACACACAATACAATATAATAGAATATATACTAGTCTAACAAGTGTTCTAATATTTAATTTGAATGTTGCTGTTGCGTTTATATTTTTAGTTAGTTTGTAGTAATTACCCTGGGTAATTTTCAGTAGGAATAGAGAACCCACTTTTAACCAAACTTGATGGGCATGATTTTACCTGCAAAGTTAGTTTGGACTGTTCATTTAAGCTCTCACAATGAGATGAGAGATCACACTTTTATTTCACTTCTGTCACAATGACTGCAATTGTAATAAAACCATTAAGACAAACAAAACCCTATCTTGGTTCTAGATATCATTTTATTTAAACTGCTAAATTGTTGCTCTCTATATAGAAATGAATTTTGTAGAGCATAATACTAGATTCTTGGCTGGATCTTCCTGTCAGCAATTCATTAGCTGTAATAAGTATGAAACTAATGTACTATCCATATTAGAAATGTGTGGAGACTAGAATATCTGCAGTATAAAAGCTTTTCAGGAATTTTAAAATTTGCTTGCCAGCAGGAGTGATTTCACAAAAAATAAAAAGATGGTAGAGCACAGAGTGGAACTTTGGGTCATTCAGATGTCTTGTTTCAGAAAATTAGATGGATTTGTTTTGATTTCAATGTTTGAGTCTTTGTTATATTAGAGCACTTGTTATTCTGTTATGATTATAATATGACAAATTATTTCTAATTAGAAAGTTATTTTCCATGAAAAAATGAAATGTTTTAAATAATGTTAAAAACAGACATTTCAAAACTGTTAGAAGTTTTCCCTACATTTGCAAAAGAAATCCTAGAAATATAAATCCCATTTAAAAAGCATTTCTGTTTTGATAGGAATATTTTCCAGTGAATTGTAAATCCATCAAAATTTCTCTGAACACTTCTAGTCTTTTTCTCATAAATTCCCATAGTCTTTATTATCGGTTGCCAGTTTGATTAATTTGGGACACAAGGAATTAAGCTTAAAAAAAGTAGGTTTTAATATTAGTCCTAAACACAGAAGCAAATAGAATACGCTAATTATTTCCAAATTAAAGGTTTTTAGTTTTGTTTGTTTATTTGTTTTGAGTTGGAAGACATTTAGACATTTCAGGATAAATTTGCTAGTTAAATGAACTTAAAGCCATGCATTGACAAAATGACATTGTTTTACACTTAATTTGATATCCATGCAGACCAAATGTGGAAACAGGTAGGAAGATACCAACAGCCTGAAATATTTTCAGTGAGAGGAATAATTATATAATTCTCACAAATAAAAATAAATTAACTTTAAACTGTGAAGCTGGAGTCTATCTTGGGAGAAAGAACAATAAACTAAAAAATAAAAAGATTGTTCTCCATTGCTGTGAGTGAATTACGCACATTACTCCAAAGACTTTTAGCTATAATCCACTTGTTTTGCACTTTCATGCCTAAATTTTATGCATCATATGTACAAATATGGATAAAATAATATTTCTGAGTTATAAAGACGCATATGCAAAACCAAGTACTGTAAGATTGAATACTCTCCATACATTCTGTAACTGGGAAATAAAAAGATGACAGTGAGAATCAAATTAACTTATTTTACTAGCTTCTTCCTCAAACACATTTTAAAATGTGCAGAACAATGTAATTTGTTGTGGCATGTTACTCCCTGTGTTGCTATTAAGCTATCCAGGTGATGCTCTCTTGGGAATCCACTCTGAACAGAGGCCTAATTCAAGACTGGATCACAACATCTGCACTAGATAGAATTTGTCATCTTCTGTCTTCAAACTCATTGGATGTTGCTTAGCAACTGGTCAATCTCACAGAGTATTTGCCATGACAAATTAGTAGTGTTGTTACTATGACAACCAGCTTTGTTACTTAATTAAATTGATTTGAATCAGAATTGGCTTTCAGGGAAACAAGTGTGCTGTGTGAAGTAGTAAACACAGGCTTGCAGCTAACCATTCATGCTTTGATGTAGTAGTCCCTAAAATCAACACCATCAGGACGAAATCCACAATCAAGTCCTGAAATCATTGAAGGCAGGTTTGCTCAAGATTTTCATTTCCTTTTCCAGATTTTTAGAGTACTCAGAACATATTTAGCAATGGATGAAAAAAATGTATATATAATAATATAAATAAATAAATACATAAATAAATAATAATTCTAAAAGCACCTCAGAAAAACAACAACAAAAAAATCTCAGGTTTCTCCACTTTCAAGATTAATACTTTGGTAGCATTCATGTGGAATGTATTGCTTTTCACTAACTGATTGTGTAGCCATGTTGCAATATCATTGGAGAATGCAATGTTTCAGAGAAAAGGGAAGAGAAATTGGATCATGTGGGGTAAAGAGATAAGAATGGAATTTTCTGACATTCTTCCTCTTTCTGCTCAAGTGTAATTTTGACTACTACCTTGGGTGTAGCTTACATATATGGCTTTGCCTGGTTGTAGAAGTGAGGGAAATCCCATCTTCTGGTACTTTTGGGCCCAGGCATCACAGAATTAAAATATGACAAGCTAGAAATTCAAATTTAACACTACTGGTAAATTTCTTTTTACAGAAACACCTACACACTTTTTAATTATGTTTTCTACCCTTCTTATCCTGTTTGCAGACTGACAGAGACACCAGATTAACATATTTATATCTTACATATATTTAATGAATGAAATCTACACATTAAGTATGAATACAGCTATGGCAGACTTTAGATATGCAATCTCACTATTTTCCAGTTTATCTCTGTTTTATCATGGGTAGTGTAAGGGTGGCTGCTGTTGCTGTCCTTCCCGATCTTCTTGTAAATTTAACTGCACAACTCAAGTTGTATTTCCTTATAAAATATTAAATGAATTGCTTGGAATGATTTGAGATTTCTCATTATGTGTGACTGATTTAAAGCTCGAATGTGCTGTTTTGCATGGATACTCCAAAGCTTAAGCCTATGTAAACAATAAATGGGAAACATCAACCAAGTGGTGACTCACTTGGGAAACTGCATAATGTTGGCAAATTCTAAATTACAAGGTGCTGTGTGGCCTTGCTACATTTCTTGTGTGCTATCTGTAATTCACACTGCTATCATTAGAATATGCAGACAGCCCACTGAATCTCTCTGAAGTAGATTTTTATTTCTTTAGACTTTATTAGCTGAGTCTCACTTTTTAATGCACTTGTTTTGAAAGTTTGTTTTTGTTCAGAAGCTTCTGGAAAAATAAATCATTTAAAGGAAAGAGGAAACATTTGCATATGTACCGCTAGCAAAAACAGCTAAGATGATCTGGCACACCTCTGAATGAATTCATACAAAGCACTTTTCTCCCTAATTTTTTTTATTATTATTATTATTTTTAAATGGAACTTTGTAATCGTGGAACATGATTTACAGCAATGTAAAGGAAAGTTTCAAATACTTTCATATCTTCTTCCTGGTAAATATAATGCATTATATGTTTTACCCTGGTACAATGATTTCATCTACAAAAATCCTGTACAAATGTCATATTGTCCTTCTCTTTGTTACAGCAGAATTAATAATGGGAACTGACATCTTTATTATATAGAGAGGGAAACTGCAAAGGGAAAATTAAGTCATTGTCACAAGTTCAGAACTCACAGTCATTGTTCAGGTGTCTCCTACGTAAAGCAACCTTAGGCTTCAAGTTTGACCACCTAAAATCTCCATAGAGTCAGCTATTTCCAAAAGTTGATTTTCAAGTATTTTTTTAATTAAAAACTCCTTTATACTTTTATATGACTAGAGGATAAAAATAGATGTTTAGGAGAAAAGGGCAACACTGATTAGTATTTGCCTTTTGATATATCCCTTGTACTTTTCTGACTGCTGAAACAATAAATCGTTGGAAATATGTTTTCCAAAGAATAGTACCAATGTTAGTAATAGAAAAGTCTACAGAATTAAAATGGAGAGGAAGTGTGGAGTAAAAGTATATTCAAGGGATATGTGTAAGTCTGAAACAGTGTAGTTGTACAGGTAAATCGGAGTAGCTGTTAAGCTATGCCAAAAAGGTCAGAAACAGACCAATTTGGAAAAACAAGAAGAGATTATCATTTTTGCTACATCAGTATAGCAAAAAGACTGGCAATGCCTTACCTGTTCCATGGTTTGCTAGTTATTTATACAGTCATCAGTAGCAACCTGTATCATCCAACAAATGTACAGCTTTGATAAGATAGTAATTTCTCTCCAGAAGAAAGGAACACTTCAGCAGTTTTTAGCTATTCAAAAAAGAAAAAGGCATCCATAGCATAAATACTCTGATTCCTTCCTAGGTGTATTTGGCCTTCAGAGGTCATGAACTACAGAAAATATCAGGGGATTAGAAAGCAGAACAAATTAGTAATTGAGGAACCTGTATATACACCATTCACTGCAGCATGGGGCTGTGAGATGCTGGTACAGAGTGGAGAATGATGCTGGGTTTAAACATACAGTTTCATTACTGCATCTTCTCCTACAATATAAATACAGGGCTATATACAGCATGCCTGATACATTCAGTGATGTTGTGGTCCCAGAAACAGGGCTTGTGGCAGAAAAGCATCTGGCTACATGGCTGGAACTGAGTCCTTTACTTTGGTGGTCAGTTCAACAACATAAGGTGTTAGGTCTGCCCAAGTGTGACTCTTACCAGTAAAATATTTGTCCACCCAGACTGTTTAAATAACAGTCTTGCCTTCAGGCAAAGTGGGTAGGTACTTACCAGAATCTGTCCATTACTATTTTAGAAGCTTTGTTAAATTGTCAATACAAATACTTCAACTTGACTTAGCCACAGCTAACGGATGTCACAGTTCTATAATATTTTACTCTTTGTTCAGATCTTTGAGGGATAAGTCAAAACAAGAATTTATACATATGGCACATTGTTTTCAGTAGTTTGTCATCACTTATTACTGTTCTCTGTCCCTCCAAAGAAATAAAAGGATAGGGGCTTATTTTCCTCTTCAAGGTTAATGAGTGTTGTTACACTGAAAATGAATGCCTTAAGATTCTTCTATGTTGATTAACTTCATATTCCAAGCAAGAAACTTTTCCTTTTGGAAGTGTTTTAATATTCTTCTGTAGCTGACCGTCCTCTTCTAATTCACTTTAGGAGATGATAGCTTACTGATACTTTATCTACCCATGCCTTAAGATTAAAGGTACAATTGGGCTATTGAAAGCATGTCCCTTCTTTCCTTCATGAGCAGTGACACATCTGAACCACACGAACATCAATAGATGCAGCAGGACTAATTCTGATTTTTCTTAAAGCTAGGTAGCTCTGGTATAATTTCAGGGAATTAATGTTACAATGTATCAAGATTCTTATCATGAACTCTACTGTACTAGGCACTGTACAAACAGAATAAATGTACAGAGTTACAAGTCAAAATTAAGATATTGGTCATATACATATGGGGAAAAAAATAAAACTAGATAATTATTAGTCAATGTGTTATGTTTCAGTCATTGCACATCACAGGATTCATGTTTGAAAAGTATCAGGCTTAGAGAATAATGAATGTCATTGGGGTTACTTAGAGATAATAAATAGGTAAGAATAAGTTTGTACATAAGGATAACATAGTTAAAGGTATGGGCTCTAAAAACACTTGTTTTAACAGAATAGTCAGTATTTTTCAGCAGGGTAAAATGGCTATTCTCAAAGCAAGAGGAAAGGATATTGTAGAAATTGGGAGGAAACTTGACAACAGTTTTAACTGTGGATGGATAAGAAAGGTTGTGTTTCAGATAAATTATGTAGAAAGTAATTGGATGTGAACATTGAAGAGCTGTCAGAGATGAACCAGGTTATAATATGAGTGACATGCAAGATGATGATGATGAACTTGATCAAAAAGAAGACAGAACAGAGAATTTCTTTCTTACAGTTGTCTGAGGATGAGTAAACCTGAGGTGATAGTTACATCAGTCTCAGTGAATGAAGTGACCAAGACCTGTGACTTAGAGGAAAAGGAGGATATCAAAGAGTAAGGCATATGGTACCACCATAATAAGCTGAATAGAAGCTTGAAACAATAGACCAGAGAACAGATGAAAGAGAGGATTAGAGGAAACAGGAAAACAAGAGAGAGCCATGGAAGCCTGCAGAACACAAGATTTCAAGCATGGGACTGATTTTACTGACAGGATGAGGGTGGAGTACTAACTCTGATATTTGACTAAGAATCCTTAAAATCTTTGGTGACAATTGTTTCAGCTGGGAGGAAGAAAATTTTCCAGTGAAGGTAGAAGTAAGAATAAGAATAGAGGAACCCCAGACACATGCAACGATAATTTCTTTAAAAACCTGAGAAGAAAAGAAAAACAAACAAACAAACAAATAAGCAAACAAAAACAAACAAAAACAAAGAGCACAAGAGCTGTGTACTGGAAAAGCAAGAAACATCATTAACAGACTTTTTAATATGAGATAACAAAGTTATGTTTGCATACTAAGAAAAAAAAATATGGCAAGGAATGACAGAAATTCATGGAAAATATAATGAAGATTAGGGGATTCACTGGGAAAAAATAATCAATAAAAATCATGGGAGCAGGAAAAGAAAGTCAGTACTGGAAAATCATACAGTAATTCCAATATTAAACTGTAATATAATGGCAAGATTATTTCCTGATAGAAAACAAACAAACAGACAAAAAACCCACCCTCAAAAAAAAAAAAAAAATAAATCTTTCTTTAATTGCTTCTCAGTTTTCTAGATTGTACATGGAAAACCATGCCAGATTTGTATGCACCTGGCAGTTTAGGAAGAAACTGCTAGGGTTTTTAATGGTATAATTCAGATCATAATTAATTGGATATTTAAAAAAAAAGTTTATGAACGTAATAGTGTAAGAGAAAGCTAAGTCTAGCACAGGTCTAAGTCTTGTCTGAAAAATCAGTAAGAAACTGGAAAAAGTGACTATCCCTCTTGTAAGACTTTATCAATTTAGTGGTGTTATTTTGTTGTTGTTTATTTGTTTGTTTTTTTTTAATGCTATTATCCTTTAACATTAAAAAAAAAAAGAAGTGCCAATATCAAAATGCCACGTTGCTAGGTTACAAATTCCATTTCCTACTCCCATTGCCTATTTGTAATATAACCTTACAGTAACACACACATGTTTATATATGTATATACATATGCATGTATATATACACACATATCACTATAAAGATACCTTGCATATCTACAAATAGACACCATATTTATTAGGGTAGTAAATATATCCAGGCAGACCTATCACCCCATTTGTATTTATTAATTATAGCTTTTTCTCCATCATACTGTACAAATATATAGAAGCTTGCAATTTCTTAATGAACCTCAATGCTATATATTTTTTCCACATTCTTTACAAAGCACTTAATAAATATTGCATTATATCAAGAGAATACATCTAAGGGCATACTTTCCTAATAGAGCAAAATAAAGGACAAAGTTAAGGTTGAATGCTTGACGGTGAAAGGAAATGGTGTTGAGTGATGACGGATTATATTGCAGTTAGGAGAGGATGCATGTTTTCATTCACAGAATCACAAGGCTGAAAATGACCTCAAGAGGTCAGCTAGCCCATCCCTCTGCCCTAAGGCAGAATCAGCTACACCTACTTCATTCCTGACAGTTGCTTGTCTAATCTGCTCTTAAAGGCCTCTAATGATGGAGATTCTTCAGCTCCTAAATAATCTTTTCCCAGTGCTTCCCTAGGCTTTCTGTTAGAAGACATTTCATAACGTCTGACTGTTTTTTGCCCCAGTTAAAGCTAGTCTAGTCAGTGGGGGATATGTTCATTTCCATATTTTTTTAGAATTTTTTCCTCTACAGGAAGTTGTTTTTTTTTTTTTTTTTGTTTGTTTTTAAGAATAAATTTGATACGGAGTATTAATTTTACATCAGGGCAGGACAGAAAAGATCTATTAAAATGTTCTGGGTCTTTACAGATATTTAAAAAAAATATTTGGAGTTAGGAGCATAAAGGTGAAAGATGATAGACTGATTTCTAGCACTTATTTTTTCTTTACTCTCATTGAAATAAACTGATCAGTTGTGTGAATGTAATTAGCATACATTCAAATGTGATATAATTAGGAGAGGGCACTTTATATGTAATGTAACATTTCAAAGCATTTGGGACAAGGACTTCATTTTGCAGTGAGGTCTGTATCCATATCTCCAGCTGATACAGATCACTGCCCACTGGAAACCACAGAGAGCAAAGAGCACCCTGAGGAAGTGTTACACTGCACTGTCGCAGTCAACCAAAAGTCTAGCGGTGGTGACCTCATGTTTTACTTTTTAGGTTCCTGTGGCTGTAATTAACATCACAGAGCCTTTCAGGTTGCACAGTGCCTCTGAACAATGCCTTGGGAAACAATGATAAAAACACAATGAGTTGGAAAAAGCAACTCTAAATATGGAGGTGATGAAACAGCCTAAACTCATTTATTTCCCCATGTTTTGTTGCTGTTTTTGCTGTTTGTTTGCTTGTTTGTTTTTGTTTTGTTAGGTGTTCAGTACAAAGTATCAAGTCTTCACTTGATTCTTGACAATTCTGAGAAATGATAAGAATTAAGGCAAGTAGTTTCAGAAATCACATTATTAAGAAGAAATCACACAACATGTGACTACACTAGCAATGGTAACTGTGTAAAACAAAACTATAAGTGAAAATATTTGTAATTAACCCTTCCCCCTCCCATAAAGATATGAAAAATCCAATTGTTATCCAAGGAATATTATTTTTCAACCATCTCTGAGTAAAATAGAGTTAGGAAGTTCTTACTGTACCCATTCTCTTTTGAAAAGGCTAATCTGACCCTGTCCAAATATTTTCAGTTATTTTTTTTATTAAAATCTTTTTCTTTTTTTTTTGAGTTTTTTATCAGTTCTTTCATGCCTAGTACACAAAAGTCTGTTTATTCCATGCAGTTATTGGTTTCCACCATTTATCAAGGAGGTTGCAAAAGACAATATTCCCAAATGAACACTTTTGCTTTTAGGCCATATTTTTTTAAATTATTTTATACACTAAACTCTTCTGATCTACATGAAAATAATGTAAACACAGTGAAGTGATAATGTATCACTTAATGAAAGTTACGGTACAGCTTCAGTTTGATGATATCTCATTTACAAAGTATGGAGACTGAATAAGTAGCAGAGAAAAGCGAAAGGAGCAATCTGAGAAAACTGGAGGGTGGCAGGGGAGTGGGATACTTTAGCTAGTGTCACTAATATTCGTTCTCCAAACAAGCTGGGGGATTACTGATCTTAGAGAAGTGAGGGCAGATTTCTTACAGCCCAGTGGGCACACAAACTCTTGATTTTTCTTTTTGTTCCCTGAACAATCTGTATACCACAATCTAATCTGGTGTAGCCAACAAGATTTACTGTCATGTTTAAAATGTGTTTTAAACAGTGATTTACCATCTCTTAAAATAAATATCATTTGTAGCAGACAGTCTCTGGTTTAGTTCTGTTTTCCCTATCTACCATGAGGATTCTATTTTCCCTTTAGTATGCTGACAACACAACTTCGTTAAGGCTGGTTGGTTCCATTTGCATTGGACATCTCTTCTGCATATAGATTGATGAGTTTAATCAGCAAATCAGGATAAAGACTTGGACATCAATCAGTGTCAGTCTTCTTTCTTTCTAATTTCTGATTTGCTACTTCTAGTTATCAGTGTAATAAAATGATTTCAATTTAAGATAAAATCTTAGAAATAATGCAAAGTTAGTGTAAAATGTTCAACTGGCCCAGGAGCTCTACTGCATTATGATCACTGATATTTTGAATAAAAGACACCGTATTTAACATCCAGGACAAACGATGAATCCATTGTTCAGAGTTCAATAAAGAAAAGACAATCCAGTAGTGTACTGATTCAATCACGTACCTTCTTTCGTCCCATCAGTAAAGGTAAAAATAATATTATGCATTTCCATGGCCTCCTAAAGAATGGAAAAGTCAGTTCGTGCATCAAAAAATAGCCTCTTTTTTCTATGAAAGTAATATACTTGGTACAGTTTCATATGCCCAGTGTATATGAAATATCTTACAGTATTGTCTTATGTGTCTGTTTTCACAGGAAACTTTGGAAGTAGGAAATATGGTTTTTTTTTTGTTTGTTTGTTTTTTTTTTGCGGTGGGGGGCAGGGTAGAAGTAGAGAAAGATATAGTAAGACTAAAGTCTGGACCCTCAAGATCTGAATGGTTGTATCACGTATTTGGAAACTAATTCCAATCAAGTCAAATTAAGCTTCTCAAATTTGTCTAAGCATTGCTCAAGATCCTGTGAAGGCAAAGAATCAAACTAGATCCCCCAGGCTAATTCCAAGCATTGCACTGTTCTTCCTTTGCTGGAAAATACTAATTTATAGACCTTTGCCAATAACAGATTATTTTCCTGACTGTGGAGAAGATGGAGCTGGTGTTTCGTTATTGCTAGACCACCTTTATTGTCACATGCTGGCATACAGAGAAATGTATGGGGTACTCCTCCCATACCTACAGCTTAGAGATGGATGGATAAGGAAACTGGGAGAGAGATCAGTCCTCCTCATGCCCTAGCATGGCCATGCAGTTTTGGTCCACAGTGTGGGCCTAATTAAGGAATTAGACTAGCATCCTTTTTTACAGGGATATAGACTAAAAAACAGTGTAGTTAGAACAATTATGCCTATACATCATAATACGGTAAAAAAAAAAAAAAAAAAAAAAAATCAGCTCAAAGGCCAGCCACCCAAGAAGATAAAATGTCTCATATAATTACACCTCTTGAAGCATGTTCCTGCTTTTATAAAAGCTACTACATGTTAATGGAGATTCTTCATTAGTTTACATGCTAGATTGCTGTGGTTTTGAAGCAGTATGTCCTGAGATTCCTCCTTCAGCACTAAATGTTTCTGATTTAGTTATTTACAACATTTTCATTACAAGTGACAATCACACACATATTTGTAATATCAGACTTTTTTTTCTTTTTTTTTTTTTTCTTTTTTTTTTTTTTTTAATCTATGGCTGAGTGCTGTTGCCAGAAATATCTGAGGAAATATCCATTTGCTTGTATGTATATGCAGGCAATCACAGAATCACAGAATAGAATCTAAAATCTTGCAGTCAGATAAGCTTAAAATGAAAACCATTTGCCTCACATTTTCATTCATATTATAGTATGCAATGTGGCACGGACTGAATGTGTTCTTGTATACTTTGGAGAATAATTTTCAAAATTTACTTTCTTTTTTTTTTTTAAATTCCAACTGATTCATTCATTGAGAATAATAAAACCAATAATAAGTAACAATTATGTTCATTAAGTGATATGAATATCTGCACAAAGGCAGATGTACTACCTTGTTGACAATATATCTACATATATATACATACAAATGTGGACAGGTAAATGTATGTATATATATTCATATGCATGTATATAGAAATTCACATATGTGTATACAAAGCAGTCTTAGTACTACATACATTTCAATACATATGTTTCAGGGAGTGACTAGGAGAGGATCCAACTGGTCCTTATTTAAAAGTTATGTGATCAACCTTGTCTGGAAAGAAAATTACACAATTATATAAACCAAAGAAGCAATAACAGAAGAACAAAAGCAACCCATCTCAAATGATAGAAATTAAGCTATTTACCCACAGTCGTAATGGTTACTGAGGAATTCCTGCCTATCCAAATGGCACTGTAGCTATGCTTTGGTACAACGATATCTGGTATATATAGAAGGCCTGCAGATAGCATTTGTAGCCTTATATCCTCCCTGAAGAGGCCTGTAAACATGCTGAAATGCAGGTCCCTAGGACCAATGTTGTCTAGACAGAAAGATTTCCAGTAGTATCTGTTGTATTCCATGAGAGTTTATTTAGCACTTCTGCAGCCACAGAGGAGTAAAATTGGGAGTTCTGAATATAAAATGATTTGACAGTGATTTTTAAATATATTCAATGTGGTGATACCATATCACCTAAAAGAGCAATAGGTTTTCAGGTGCTCTGGATTCTACCTCCCAGCATCTGTCAAGGTTGCTTGATGGCTTTCAATCTACCAAATGATATTATAGATCTTATGTATGCAGCCTGTGCTTTGCTATCTTCTCCTACTCCTTTTCTCATAGAAACAAAGCCAGATAGATGCTGAGGGCTCACTTCTACAGGCACTGAGAATTGCAAAGGCACTCAGTGTCATTTGAGCTGCCCTAGGATATTCTTGCCCAGCCTCAGCTGCCACTTCAGAAAGGCACAGGTCTCCTGTAGGTGCAGCATCCCATCTGACAGCCGTATGTGGATCCCTTAGGGTATATCAAGCAATACTAGATGCTAGAGCATGGAAAAGTGAAACAAACCCTCCCGGAGATATGCTGCAACAACAAGTCCTGCAACCCTGGGCAGGCCCCTCAGGCAGCAGAATCCCAGAAGATTCCCCCGAGGGGCAGGGCAGGCTAGCTGGCTCCTGCAAAAGCTATGCTACCAGACTTTTACCACCGCACGGGGTGGCAGTGGGTAGGAAGTCAGTGAAGGAAAGTTGCCTAGGTCTGCAACTGCCATTTGAGCCCCCAGACTCCTGCTGCAAGCATTGTGTTGCAGTAGGTTTCCCAGAATGCCTTTGCAGTCAATTCATCATTCAAGGAAAAGATTTTCCTTTTTCCCTCATAGCCTGCTTTGGAGACACTTATCACCCAGGCTATTCAAGCTGGCCCAGGGGTCCTGTTTAAAAACAATCAACTGCATAAAATATGGAGCTGACTGCACTTGTACCAGCGTCTAACTTTAAAAAAGAAAGAAACAGAGATTTCAGAGGAAGCTAAGCTCTTATTTTAGGGCAAGTTCATATGGAGTAGGCAGTACCCAAAATCCTTGGCTTAAAAACCCTTATTCACAATTAGCTGTATTAATTGGTAAGACACAGTTGTTCTGGAACTGACTACGCAAGGACACCTGATCATGCAAATTCAGAAGCTGGAGAAATCTCTAGGGATCTACACGTGGTTTTCACACCTCCCCGATTAGTGACTGAAGCCAGACCCTTTTGCTTGTGATAGATTAATCAAAACTCCTCTCAGCCCCTAATTGGATGACAATCAGGTTCTCAGGGTATGCTGAATGGGGGAAAAAAATCTCTTATATTTTATGTGTCTTTCATTTCTGGCCTAGCTGTCTTTTTTTTTTTTTTTTTTTTTTTTTTTTTTTTTTTTTTTTTTTTTTTATGTGATTCATTTACTTTGTTACAGTTTCTTCTCCTTTAAATGAGCTGCATATTTTCACCCAGCATTACTAACTTCCATCAGTTTTCCACCAAAGACACAACCTTTCTTCTTATTATAACAGCACAGCTTGCAGAGTGATAGTTAGGAATCAGATTGTGTCAGCACTCCCATTACAACCCCCCATTTTCAAGGAATCATTTTTAGTGTGGCCATGTAAATATACTTGAGAATTAACGCTGCTATCTAGGTCTTGTTCAAAGAGAGAATTTCTTTTTCCTCCACACAGCTGAAAAATAAAATATTTGACCACTTTTAAACTCCAGGAATATAAACAAATCAGCACAGGGGAGAATATGACAGATTTATGAGGCCAAGGTTATTGCAGTGTTTGTCTGGCCAGTCCCTTTTCTGCCCCAGCACTTGCTAGCATTAGATGCCTTATCTTCCCTCATAGTGGCTGTGCATCTAGAAAAGGATGCATGAAGTTTCCTATGAATGAATGTTCAAGCAACTTCTGAGTTCAGTTTACTCCCATGAAGAACTGAAGTTCTTGAATGTTTATTCAAATTTTAGGCATTTCCATTTAGTTTTCCTCTTTGCTCACCGATATCAAGTCAAGATGAAAGGAACATCAAGTTCTATTTACCAGACTTTGCCTGTTTTTTTGTTTGTTCATTTGTTTTCCTTGCATTGATTGCTGAGGATTTGGAGCTGGCTTGAGATTATTACCTTAATTTAAGGAAAAAAAAATAAAATAGCCTTCAAAGAGGTCACCCCCCTCATTGAGTTTTTAAAAATATGAGCACCCCTGATTCAAGAGGAAACAGAGTGAAGGTATACCCCAAACTACTGTTACTGCTTTAGAATTAGCAACTGCACTGAACAAATTTACTGAATGAATTTTGATTTCACAGTCATGCAAAATCACTTCTACCCACTTTCACATTCTATTGCAGCTGAGCAAACACTATGAAGAAAAGGTGCCTCTAATTGTATGTGTTATTTATTCTGTCCTAATCTATCCCAGGAGAATTGAGGCATGTAAACTACAGTGCCTCTGACTACTGAAGTCTGCCTATACAGAACCTAACTGTGACACACAGTTCTGGCTCACATGCCAAACTCTAGGAATGTTCTTTGTCTGGTCAACTTACATTTTATTTAGCGGAAGCCCCTTGTACCAGCTCCTGACTCCCTCATGCGTGAAGCCTTAATACCACACACTGTCTCGCCTAGAGGTCTACCTAGGTCACCTCAGTCCTTTAATCCAAATCCTATTCCCTCTTCAACACCACTTTAAGTGTAAACATCATGTTCCAGTCTTTAAGGTTTCACCTAACCATGCTCCTATTTATTTATTTATTTATTTTTTAACCAGACTTTTTAGGTTATTTTTACACTGATGCTTTAACTATACACGTTTCTGCACAATTACAAAGGAAAATCATCCAGCACCTTTTTCACCACTTTGAACTGATGTTCACTTACTTACTCTGAATTGATTCTTGCTAGAATTTCCCAGCTAACAGACAGACTGCACTGATCAATTCCCTCCTGACTACCTCCCACAATCTACCCCCCCCCAGAAACATGAGTCTTCCTATAAGTTGGCTGTGAAAGAAGGCTGGTATGTCAGTACAAATATCACACCAAGAAAACTAAGCTCTTCAGCCTGTTTTTCTGCATCACTTCTACCTTTCTCTAATAAATTAAATGATTTTTCTTAACTCACTCTGTAACACCATTTCAGCTGTATGTATTCAAATCCATGTAAGAAGCAATTTTGTTTTTGCTGCTTGCAAGAGCTAGTTCATAATTGTGTGAAGGTCATCCTACATTAAAATGTATTAACGAACCAATTGTGTTATTAAAAGTATAGCTTAACAAGTACAATAATTAGCCTGACCACTATGACTCTATGTTGCACTCATCTAGATATCTTTACTCATTTAGGCTGTTCCTTCTATGATATGATGATCTTTCTTTTTGGGTGTGATGAGTATATATCCAGAAGGCTGTAGGACATAGTTTACAAAATCTTAATCATCATAGTTCATCTTGGTAGTAATAGGGAAATTGTCCTAAACTAAGTTCTTATTCTCAACAGCCCAATAATTTTTTATCTGAACTTTACAATTGGTTTTATATCCAGTATTTGTCATCTTGGAAATCTCTTCTAAAATGAAGCAAGAAAAGTTAGTTTGTATTCTGTAATTTTTAATTGCACTGTTAAATTTACCTTTTAAATGTCTTAAATATTATATGGCTTGCTGATCTCAATTAAATACCTAAATGCACCTGGACTTATTACTGACATTCTTCACAACACTGTTCAAGCACATTTAGTAATTGTGTTATGGGGAGGGTTTTGTTTATTTGTTTGCTTGTGGATATGTCCCTTTATTTTAAAACAAAATTGAAAGTCTACTCTTAGAACTAATTTTTGAGACTGTTCATATGCTGAGTGATGGAAAGTAAAAAACAAAGTCGAGTGACAGGAAGATAAATGCACTAATGTAAACTTAGGCCTCTTCAGTACCCAAGCTTTTCCCATGGAATCCAGTGTTGCTACAGCTCTACTGCTGCATGCACAAGAGCAAATTTAAGAGGTGATGCTTATAAGTTTCATTATTTGGGGAAATGATAATTTTTTATCACAATCAAAAATATAAGACTAGAGAACAAATAAGCACATAGTTGATATAGGCAAGTCTTTGTTCATCAATGATTAGTGGCTACTGGAGAGAAAATATGGCAAATTACAGGAAAGATGACCACTGAGCAGCTCTTCCTTGAGACAATCTGCATTAGCGTGGCCAGAGAGGTCTTTTACATATCAGATGGTTAACTGAAAAATGAATGGCTAGTTTCTGGCCTCCTGAGATACCATAGGTCACCTTTCTTTGCTGTCATATTTGCATAATATCATCTTTGACTCAGAACTGTCTAAAGACATAATTTGACTTCAGACTCCAACATTCCCAGGTGTAGCCTTCAGGGTATTTGCCATAGGTTATCCTCATATTATATTCCTGTGCTTCTGAAGTTGACCTTTTAGTCAATTTTTACTCCATCTTATTTAGCAGCTTTGCACATCATAACACCTCTCCTCCAAAGGTCTCAAAGGGCATTACAGCCATCAATAAAATAAAGGTGAGATTTTCAAGGGCACAAAGGGCACTTACAATGACTCTTCCACCTGATTTTCAATGAGACTTACACAATTATCTTTCACTTTTATACCTTTGAATATTTCCATCTAACACACCTGAGAAGGATGTGAAGAGGCTAAGTGTTATTGTTCCCATTTTGCAAAGGGGGAAACTGAGGCACCATAGAGGTTAGTGGGCTAGGTGAGGCTCACAGCTGCACTTTCTTGGAAGAGCAACTAAGGGAGCTGACTACCAGCCTGCTATCCTAACTATTAGAGTACTTGTCTAGAGAAACCTTCCAATTTCCTTCTGTAGCCTTAGTGCAGATGACATCCAGGACCTGAAAAGATAGGACCCTTCTTTAAAACTATGCCAGTTTCTTCAAGTCCATTCTAGGCACTCAGATCTATTTTTAAAGCTTACTCCATTGAATGTACCCCCCAGAGCCTGGAGCAAGCCTTTTTTTTTAGCTGTTCTAGTGTATTGGGTTTGTATGTATTCAGGGCTTCAGGCATTTTATGTAGCCAGTTGATTAAATATATATTTAGAATTTTTAATATGCATATTAATTACCCAATAGACTAGAATGACTCTTTAGGAGCAATTTCTGTCTATTGTGTAAAATTATTATAAAAATCCACATGAAAAATAGTAACTGCATATGCTGAAATGCTTCTCTTCTCCCTGTGCCGGCCCCCTTCCCTTCTCCCTAACATACCAAAACCAAGTTGTATCGTATCCTGGATTAATCACTGGATGAATTTCCATTATTGTATTGCATGCAAAATCTCATCTTAAACTGGATTTTCTTCCCCTAGACTACAAACTAGCTAATGTCCACATGAAAATTGGTACAGGATCAGGACCCTTACAAAGTAGGAAATAAATCCATCTTTATTGCTGTTATTGTTCTAATATGTATATATTTAAATAAAAGATTTTTTTGGGGGGGGTGCTATGCACTTTTTTTATACACATTTCTCTTTCATTATAATTTGTACATACATGTGAAGTGGTGGAGAGGGGAACAAGGGGGAACAGAACTGGACTACAGATACTGATAAGACCATAGGTAGATCCAGACAACAACAGCCAGGCAGAGAAAAAGTGGGGGGCCATGGGGGGGTTGGTGAAAAGATTAGGAAGATTTTATGCCACCTGCTTCTTGCCCCATACCTCTTACTACATCCCCAAATCTCTATACTTTATGGTGCATGTTCCCACTGCATCCACCATGGACATGATTGACATGACTGCATGTGCAGCCTTTCCTGTCTAACTACAGGAATACTCCTTTTGTACCCTTCCTGGCTATACCTCCCAAATATTTTTCTCTTTTTTCACTTTTTTTTTTTTTTTTTTTTTTTTTTTTTTTTTTTCACTTCTTATAGCCCTGTAAGTGTTTGAAGTTGCTTTGGGACAGTGTTTTACAGAGAACCAAGAGATGAGGAAAGGCTGGTTGCAGAAATGGATTATAGGGTTGCCTAGATCCTTGCAAACACACTGCTGTTCTGCAAAATTACTGAAGACCCAACAATAAAGATCATCTTTCCAGCAAACAGGTAACGAGTTCTTCCTTTGCTCACTTAAAAGACTACCTTATGAGGAATATAATGTAGCATGGGTGATTCAGCACTTAACCCATTTCTTATTAAATTACAGGAGGAAGGTCCCAGCACTTTATACTTTTTTTTTTTTTTTTTTAATCCAGTTCCTAATATTATCCTAATTATATTTTTGCACATGAAAAGAAATTGCTTGGATGAGATGTAAATGCTACTCAGTCACTTGCAGCTGTAAAATGAGGTGCTGTGTAGCTCCTCTTGGAAATCTAGTGAAGCATGCTGGGTATAGTCTCAAACCAGCCTCTTGACATTCAAGAGTTAAGTCCTGCCTGCTGGCTTACACAAGTTTACAGCAATTTCTCAACTGACTGATCTGTTTGAAAAGCTTCAAAATGAATCCTGTGTTGTTTTAAAGCCCCCCTGTCATTTTCCTGAGGGCAATGGGCAGAGCAGCACACTGTTCCCTAATAGTGACTGTAAAAGCTGCACCCCAGCAAGTCAACTATCAAGGAAGATAAATGCTCTGTTAACCTGCTCTGCTGTTATTAAAGGAATGCAGCTGAAGTGTGCACCGATGGACCATGAAATCTGAGGAGAGCCACAAGCCACTCAAGGTGAGAAATATGCGCTGGGAGGTCACACACCATCTTTGATGTTTCTGTCAAATTATCACACCATAAACTGACAGACTAAAATATTAGATTTTGACCTTTTAAGTCAATCATATCACTTTTTATCTTTAAGATCTTTCATTTGCAACTTGGTCACATATCAGAAAGTTTAACGTCCTTTTCGTGGTAAAAAACAGGTGCAAGCAAACCCTCTGGGAAAGGGTGAGCTATGAAAGCCATTTGTAATCTTGTACTCTTGCCACACTATTTCACTTAAATGTGGTATATATGTGTTAAGTTAAAGCATAAATAATACCACTTGTATATCTGCCTCAGAGAAGATAGTATGCACTGTTTTTTGCAAGCATGTTCCTATCTGAAATGCAAACTGAAGCCCACAGTGAAAGAGACTGAATCCTCAATAAATAATTACCAACACTACTTCTCAAATAAACACGAAATCCAAGAAGCCACTAATCTGAGTACAGAATAAGAGTAGGCAAACACATTATGTTTTATATGCCTGAATTTCAGTTAAGCTCATTGGTTGGAAAATACAGGAAACTGATTAACACTTCACTTGGTCTTTGACTAAACTTAAGATGGTTAAGCATCTCCTCCTATGTCCTTAAAGAACAATCAGTTAAAAGCATCTTCAGCATGATTAATTCAGATCTGTAGTATTAGTTATCATTGCACCATGATGTTCTAAGATTACAAACAAACAAAAAATAATAAAAACTGTATTCTAAAATCATACATTTTACAAGAAAAATAAATTAGTTCATTATACAGATGAGATAAAGATATTAGACCTACATAACCTGATTGCTGCTAAATAAAAATTCATTTGGGGAAAATGAGTGTGCACCGTTATTATGTTGTCTTATAAGAAATTGACACTTTCTTTTCCTGTGAATACCCAGGAGGAGGAAAATGATCAGCAGGTGGTGATGATACCCCTGTGTAATCACCACTCTGACCACTGATCTGCTATGTAACTCTCACCAGCTTTCTTCCCCCCTCCATAATAGGGTAAAGTTGTAAGGCTTCAATTGCTGTAAAATGGAAATTCTTTGATCAAGAACCAACCAGAGGTCACTGGCTTAGAATTCACTTAGTTTATGATGGGTCAGTGACTCCATAGACAAGGAACTAAACAAAGCCTGTATTCACAACCTGTATCATGATGCTATGATGTAATGTCAGAATAGGAAGAACTATGTTATATATGTTGTTGTGTTTTGTTTTTTGTTTGTTTGCTTTTTTTTTTTTTTTTTTTTTTCCTTAGATATAACATTTTAAGGATCCTTTAGCATCTGACTGAATTCCATCTGAAATTACACAATATCAGACTTGGAATGAAATCTTGAATTTAGAGGGGAAAAGGGGATTTTTTTGGTTGTTGATGGTTTTTGTGTAACTAAAAATGAAAAAAAAATATAATATAAATTTGATGGTTACAGTATAATTAGAAACACTGAAAAGGGGAGAGGAGAGGAGAGGAGAGGAGAGGAGAGGAGAGGAGAGGAGAGG
>CM021769.1:13190267-13205980 GCA_011076525.1 Nettapus auritus | reverse complement strand
TTCCTTCCTTCCTTCCTTCCTTCCTTCCTTCCTTCCTTCCTTCCTTCCTCCCGTCCTCTCTTTCTTCCTTCCTTCCTCACTTTCTTTCTTTTTAAGTGGTAGACAATGTTACATACTGTATGTCTGAGCACAAAATGTCTAAATATCTCCTGAGCCTGAATATTGCCTCAGCCTTGTCTCTCCCTTACATGGCCCAATCCCAAATGCGATCCCAGACTGATCAGAAAGTGAGAAATAGCTTACAAAGCAGAGGCATTAGCAGAAAGATACTAGGGAGGATGAGTTAACAAGTCAGTCTAATATGAGAGGGAAAAGTCATAATGAAAAAGATACTATGCCTCTTCGAAAAGATGTGTCACCCTGCCTCCTGCACCAGGGCCGACAGCCTGCCGTACTCCACACTGTGTGCTCTGACACCACCTCCAACTGCTGCTGACATCCTTAATGTCAAAACTTTTTTAGACTGCATGTGGAAAGTAGTTGATAATTGGAGTTTCTATGAACCTAAAGCTAAAAAAAAGAAAAAAAAAAGAAAAAAAAGAAAAAAAAAGATTTTTGCTATCAATTTTTCCTTTTTTTGTTTTGTTTTGTTTTAATTATTAATATTTGTGGTATGACTTGTATGACAGATGTAACCACAGCTCCCAGTTATAGCAAGCCAAATAGCATAATTTCATTCATGGGAGACTTAACAGTGATTGAGATAGATAGATAGATTAGATAGATAGAATCTCTCTTCCCACAGCTATTGGGATTTCTTTTCATTCCACATTTGACAAAAAATGATCGTTTTCAAAATCTGTCATGATAATCTCCTTGTGTTTGAAGACCCACTCCAGGGGCTTAGTTCGCAGCACCATGCTCAGGTACTGGGATGGATACTGGGACAGGGGCATGGGCTGCTTCCCTAGGTACAGAGCCCTGGATGTGGCCATAACCCCAGCAGCCCAGGGTGGCATGTCTGCAGGACAATTCTGAGCACTGTCAGGTGAGAGTAACCATATAAAGAGCTGCATGAGGCAGCGTAAATGCTAGCTATAGAAAACTAAATCTAACTGCAAATCTCTAATCTAGACACTTTTCAAACTGTATGTGTATTTTTTAAGGGGTGTGTGGTGGGATGTTTCTTCCCATTACATGTTTTGTTTAATGAGATAGATGAACACCAGAGACCTCGGTAGTAACAGCTTCCTCAGGGTAGCAAGAAATCTTACACCAAAGCTATATTGTATTTTATTATCAGACACAAGATTTTAATTTATTTTACTGTTGCTTAAGTGCCCAGGGTCCCATTCTCAAGGGATTTACTTATTTATTCTAGTCAAGGATAACTGAATTCTTTGGTGATATCTTTGCCCTGTGCCCCCTCAGTTAAGTCAAGGTGTTTACTTTCCTTTGTTTGCTTGTGTATCAGCTGAATACTTTTTAATCTCCATCATCTTAGGGCTTTTTGTTCGAGTCTTCCTGAAGTATGACTGTCTTCCTGCTATCTCTGTCAGGAAATAATGGCTACAAGGCCATGCAAGGTAGCCATGTTGAGAGACTTGGTAAGTGCTCTGCACCACTGCAAGGATAAAGAAAGCTGAAGGAAAATGTGACAGCAGGAAAGAAATGGCTCCTCACCCAAATTTAAAGGGGTGAGCAGCTGCCAAAGCCCAGATGGACAGGATGCTTCTTGCCCTGGCCAGGGTAATCCAGCTCCTGGGACAGGATGGGAGCCAGGAAGATGGGATAAAGGAGTCGCAAGGATTTTAGGTGGAAAAAAAAAAAAAAAAAAAAAAAAAAAAAAAAAAAAAAAAAAAAAAACAGTATTTTGGATGCCATTTAAGAGCTAAGTAGTACCAAAACACATGACTGGACCCCCTTTGCTTTGTCTGAAGTGGCAAGAAGAGACAGAGCCTTGAAAATAAGGAATAGTTTTGAGTAGGTGACAGCCTGAGTTAAGATCCGTTTGCTGATTATAATGAGCCTGTGAAGTACACCTAAAAGAGCCTTGAGTGTACTCCTTAGTTATATTGGCTCTCCACAGTGATTATCTGTTTGTCATCTGTGTCTATTTTGGAAAATTATATTTTAGTTACTGCAAGTTAGTCAGCAGCTTGCACAATAAACAGCTAGTCACAATGAGTATGTCAGACTCCTACTGGGTCCAGTTACAGAAATGCTTCCACCAACAGGATTTATAAATGAAGCACACAGAAAGCCAGCCTCTTAAACACAGGGCTGTGGTAAGTCTGTTCAGTGCAGCAGTGGAAGGAGCAATTGTTTGGAAAAAGCTAGACACAGAGTTGAACTGGACTTTTCTCAAAAACTGGATTCTGGAAGTCTGGGACAGGGGAGAGGTGGCAGGAGAGGGACCGTCGGTTCAGGAACAACAGGAAGGATTAGTTTTGCATCACACAGCTTGAAGGAAAGAGCATAGCAAAATAGCAGGGACGTAGCAATATGATCCAGCGCTGTTTCCAGGGAAAGCAAGATCTGTATTTCTCTTCCATGTGCTCCCAGTACCTATCACCAGCATGGTTTTTATCCATGAATCAGTATTTTAGGAACTGCTGCAATACAAATTAATAATTGTAATCTATTCTGGAAGAAAAAAAAAAAAAAAAAAAAAAAAAAAAAAAAAAAAAAGTCAATAAAATCCCTGTAATATGACTGTTATCTGCTTATTTTGGCCTGTCTCATATTATATTGACTACTTTGGAAGTGATTCATCTAATTCAGAAGCCAGTGACACTAACTTAAGATTGAAGCATTTTCCAAGGACTGTGAGGAGATGGAGGAAGGAAGACTGTGCCTGTGTGTGCTGATGGACTGTAGATGAGGGAGAAAAATCCTAACAAAAGTAGGTGACCTGAAATAATTTTCAAGCAGTCATTTTGTTAACATCCCTCAAAAGTGCAACGTCTTTCTTAAAGATTTCATCTGTGCCACATCCTGTTAATAACACCATCTCATTACCACAATGGTAACAGTCACTTGATGCTCATTTAACAGAAATCTTTCAAAACAACAGTATTCGATTTTCACAGTTGGCTCTGTATGATACAGGTTAGCAGCTTCTTAGCTCTGCTTTCTTAGCATAATTACATAATTTAAAATTAGTCACTTGTGTTGGCCTTTAATATAATCCAGCATTCAAAACTCATTTTGGATAGTTTTGTTGTTGTTGTTTGTTTGTTGTCATTAGCAAACAGTGAGCTGCCATGAACATTTCTGCCACTTGCTGACAGTATCATAGTGGCCATGTAAGAGTCAAGGTGCAGTGCAACATCTGTACTAGCTATGCCCGTCATTTGAACAACCTGGGTTCTCACCAGCACTCACATCTCTTAAGGTCCAGTCTTATCCTCTGAAATAAGTAGTTTTCATCCTTTCATCAGAAGCAGAATTGACATCTTTACAAGCATAATGATTTTACATACACCAGATGAAGGGATAAATTCTACCCTGGAATACGTCTTGCCAAGCTCCTGCAGTTACAATTTGTGTATATATAGAGTATGGTAAATCTGAGCCCTGCATATTGAAGTTCTTTTATCTCAAAAGTTTTCCACAGGCAGAAAGCATTCTGACCACCAAGAAAGTTGCCCCACATCTGTGATGGAATTCAGCAGCTGTTTGCATTTTTGTGCTTAGTTACCTGGCTGCACCCTCTTGAAAATCAAAAAGGTTGTTCTGGGGTAACAGAAAGCAGAATGTTGCCTGTAGCTTTTAGACACTCCAATCCACAGTGCAAATATCTCACACACAGTGGTTTGAAAAAAAATAAAATAAATAAAATAAATAAATAAATAAATAAACAGGAAGAAGTAAGATAAGCCAAAGCCTTGGTGACTGTAAAATACACCTTAGTAAGTCCCTAACTGATACTGCCTCTTATCAGATGAAATACCTTAGTATTAATTCCCTTTAATTAAATTCATACTTGATTCTCTTTTGTATATATTTAAAGGTACTCTTCACTGCGGTGTGGTGCACTGTGAGTTACAGAACTGCTTAGAGCATTGAGATGGGCATTGAAATACATTTCAAGAACATGAATACGGGTGTATGTATCTAAGTATACACAAACATATTTGCATCCATACAAACATACCAGCATCACATGCAATACAAGACCAGACACCATGTAGATTTACTGACTGCTAATTTTACTCTCTCAGGACACTTTCTGCCTCTTTTAGTGTTTAACATGCTCTTTTATGGATGAGGTCAAATTGCATAATAGCCTGCTGATATATTGTAAGGTGCCTGTGAGGCAGACAATCTTTACCAATAATTATCAACTTTATTGTCAACACACAGCAAAGAAAAAATCATGAGGCTAAGGAATGACATGACAGTGCTGAAAGAACCATACCAAAAGCAAAACACATACAAAATTTGGATTATTATTATTATTATTATTAATTCTTATTTCATGCAGTGAGGTTTTGTGAAGCATTGACTGTTTCTTTTTGTCTTCCAGTCACAATGTAACTTTTTCCAGTCTTAGAAAAATAAAAAGAAAAAAAAAGACTGAAGATGCAGGAAAACTGTTTGCAGATCTGTCTAATACCTGTTACTGACAGATCAAAATGTGCTTAAGATCTTTTTATAAATATACTAAATATCTTTAATGTGTGAAGGAATATTTATTTATTTTATTTTGTTAAGATGCATCCTATCCAAATGCATCCTATCCAAATAAGACCACATGTAACAGCACACTATGTTTTTCTGTTTGGTTGCTAAAGCAAGTTAGATACAAAACTCTCATTTTATTCATCCTCGCCTTAGCAATGTATGCTCTGTTGACTAGATGGACTAGTGGTCTTGATCCTGGCAAACTTTCAGAGAACTATTGTTTCTAGATCAAAATTTCTCAATGTACCATCTCCTGCTACAACTACAAAAGTCTCATTTAATGCTATTACAAATTATAGAAAATAAATTATATACATATTGCTGAACAGCAATATGATAAACAAACCAATTCTACTTCTAATAGCCTCCACAATGAGTCAGTGTTATGTAGAAAGGTTAATCATGGTTAAGGACTATTATTCTGTGGCCAGAAGACCATACTTATCCCCATCGTTTGTGGCTGTTTTTAAAAGGGACTCTATGATGGGCCTGGCTAAAGCCTTATCATTGTGGTTTGTGGTCAGATGGGCCAGCTGGAGCACCGACCAGAATGTATTTACACACTCAGAGCAATATCTGGTGAGATTTCCTCAAAAACAACAGTTAAACCAGCTGTTAAAGAAGCAAATGATTCCTAAGGTTAAAAACAATATTTGTGAAAATAACACTGTCCCTGTTTGGGAATGGGAACAATTTGGATCAAATATGAAAAATATAAAAATATGATCCAACTCCACTATTCCTTAGCACACTATAAATTCACTGTGGCAAAGGAATAAATTAGAAATATAAAATTAGAAATATGCAGCCAGCCTACAATCCATCCTTTTTTTTTTTTTTTTTTTTTTTTTTTTTTTTTTTTGACAAAATACTTTTTGCTAGAAAATACCACTTTACAAAACTCAGATCTTTCCTCAGTAGTTTATCAATTTCAGTGGAATTTCCACCAAAAAAGAAGGGGGGGGAGGGGGGGATGGGGTTCTCATGACCAAAAATGGGACTGTAAAACCTGCCTTACAGAAATGTAAGTATGAGATCTTTCACCTTGTGTATTGGAGCTGTGGGTTGGAATACCAAATGAGGGAACGCAGAAACTCTTAATACGGATATAAACAAAAGGTGAAGTGACCATTACTAAAAAATCCCACAAATTCTTTAGTATTCACTCTGTTGAAATACAAAACCAAAATAAATTGTCCCAGCCTGTACATCTCAGTAGAGATTTATCTTAACGCCAAGCTGGTACTTTTGAGAAACCTGCCCACATCATGAAGAGGAGCTTGCTTTCTCATTGTCTCAGAATCACAGAATCACAGAATTTCTAGGTTGGAAGAGACCTAAAGATCATCGAGTCCGACCTCTGACCTAACACTAACAGTTCCCACTAAACCATATCCCTAAGCTCTACATCTAAACGTCTTTTAAAGACCTCCAGGGATGGGGACTCCACCACTTCCTTGGGCAGCCCGTTCCAATGTCTAACAACCCTTTTGGTAAAGAAGTTCTTCCTGAGATCCAACCTAAAACTCCCCTGGTGCAACTTCAGCCCATTCCCCCTCCTCCTGTCACCAGGCATGTGGGAGAACAGACCAACCCCCACCTCGCTACAGCCTCCTTTGAGGTACCTGTAGAGAGCCTCCTCTTCTCCAGGCTGAACAATCCCAGCTCCCTCAGCCACTCTTCATACGACTTGTTCTCCAGGCCCCTCACCAGCTTCGTCGCCCTTCTCTGGACTCACTCAAGCAATCAAGTCTGCACCTCAGCATCTGCAATTCAGCTTTCTCGAGGAATGCTGAAAAGTATTTGTCACCTTTGGTGGCTCTTACCAGGGTGGATGTTTTAATTTGTTTTGAGCTTGTAAACTTGCCTGACTCATATTTAGGTGAGCACACATTGAAAAATAAATAAATATATTAAAAAAGAGCTTCTGCCACCCTGACTTAGTGCAGTTGAATTTATCAGATGAATTTTCTCCGTGTGTGAATGTGCTGAAGGCCCAGATTTTGGAGAATTGAGGCAATTTCTACCTATGAGAGGATTAGGTCATCCATTTTAGATACCACTGAGGCTCATTCTGGAGAATTTCTGAAATAAATCAAGGCTTTCTGTAAGTCCATCTAAACAAACTGAAGCAATAAGCATTGAAGCAGATATTTCAGAACACCTATGCTCAACACTGAGGGCAAAGTGGTTTCAGGCAGCAGTGTATTCCCAGGGGCCAAAATAGTTAAAAGAAAGCAAGTCTTACTGCCAGTATGCCCCAGTTGGCTGATTAGCAACCACATAGTCTGCTTTTGTGCTTATATCATTTCATCTCACAGCGTATTTTCTGAGGGTGCTGGTCAGTGTTTACTGTACACTGTGACACTTGGAAAACATTTCTTTTGCAGGGAGATAATTGTCTATTAATCCCAGCTAAATAGTTGGCAAAGAGATTTCTGATGAGAACCTAACAAATTATTTAAGGGATTCCTAGGAACATGTTTAAAAATTTGAAGACTAATGCATCTATGTGTTTCACATGGCTGGAATTTTAGTGCATTTTGGCATAATAGCGCAACTCTTAAAATCTCTTCATCATTACCTGACAGAAATTAAGACAATTCTGTAATTATTATGATTATCTTTTACAAAATACCTTGAGTATATTTGCTATATTCATATATGTCTGTGAAAGAGAGAAGCATATCTATGCTCCATAGATATTTTATTCTGTGAAGGAGAAGCAAGCCTTTTGTTTCAGCCTTGTGTAAGTATTGGCATGTAGCATCTGTCGTTTAGGAGAAGCCCTGAAGGAATTGTGATAGGACAGTGAGTCAGTGAATTCCCATCTCCTCTCTCATCTCCTAAGGGAGTCATTTGTTTTAGTTCTTTACTGATTGCAATTAATTTGCCTCCTCAACCCACTGCCTGCCAACCTGCCTGCCCTTTGCACAGAAATCAGAAGACTGGGCTCCCCATCCATTCCCACTGCCTGCCACTCACCTGTGGATGTTCTCACATATGTGTCTGGCATCCTTTCTGGGCAATTGCAGAAAAGTTGGTAGAGAGGCAACCGGTGCAGATAAGAAAATAGGAGATGCTTATGACAAGAAAGGACATATTTTGCATTTAAAGAATCAGCACTCCAGATGCTCATATCAGCTCAAGCAACAACACTTACAGAAGGTATCCTTTCATAGAAGGAAAGGAATGTCCCTAATGAGATGTTATTATACCCATTTTACAGATGGATTTCAGGTGCCTGGAATTCCAGGACACCTGAGGTTATACGGAAAAAATCACAGAGGTAACAGTTTGTCTCATCTTTTCCTTGGTTGGAAATGTAGATATAATAGATGTAAAATAAAGGTGTAGTTGTTCACATGCTGTGTGGTGGTTCTTGACAGGTTACCTTTTGTAAAGCTGCCAAAGGATGCAGAAATTATGCCCAAGCTACTGACAATATTAGGTCCAGGAATCCTTAATCCCAGTCCCCCTAATATTAACTGCTACCTAATACTCCCTCTTGTGTTCATTCATACGTTGCTCATGGCTATGTAGAAGAGAGATTCCTCTTGGAAAACTTCAAAAACTTCTGTATTTCAGTAAAATCAGGAGAGGTCACTCATTTATTAAACGGAGTAAAATGACCCATCCCCAAACCCTTCGGCTGACTTTAGAATCATGGGAAAGTCAGTAAAAGGGCTGGTTCCCTACTCTTGGGCACAGCTAAGGGGACAAGTTGTATATAATAATGACTCTGGGGTCATTATAAGGATGGTGTCCAAAAACTAAAAATAAATGAATGACAGCACAGGAAGAGGATATGGTTTGCAAGGCTAACTTTTATTCTCTAAATTAGCACAGTAAAGGCTATAGAAAGGAAAGAGAATCCAGCATTTTAGGAAATTATTTATGAAATGTAGATGGGCCTTCAGTTGGGAATAGGGCTGGGCAAAACGTTAGTGGTTCTTTGTTCTTGCAGCTGGCCTGTCGAATTACACAGAGCCAGCACAGTAAATAATACTACTATTGTCTGCCTGTGTCAGAGACAGACAGAAGGTACATTTGGACTTGGTCCAAACACCACAAGGGCCACTCATAGCCACAGTGTCCAATTACTGCTTGCTTGACTATAAAATGCACTTTTTTGCTGAGCTAATTTAAGAATGGCAGCTTTTAATGGAGTTTGTATTAAAAGGGGACTGCTGCTCTGGCTTTTGCCTGCAAAAAAAGTTATGCGCTGTACAGGAATCATGAAAAACATACACGGTGAAAATAATCAGAGTATGATAACATTTGCATAGCAATAACAACAGTGATAGCAATGTTAGTGCTTTGCAAAAAATAAAAATAAAAAATAAAAAATAATAAAAAATAAAAAATCAAGCCCTTCTTGAAACAGCCCTATGCAAAACGTTAAAAAAATGCACTCTATCTAGAATGACGAAACAAGTGCAACCACCCTAGTTCTCTGTAAATGCACACATATTGCATAACTTCTTTCAGTCTTTCAAAGAATAATTGACCACAGATTTCACAGTCTTTGCACTGATACTTTTCTTCAGATTTCAGTTGCACTCATTTTTGCTCTCACTGCCAAATGGTTTGGAGAGCAGTAAACTGTATGATCCATTTTGCAAATGGCCAAAAATTATTTGTATTATAAATAATATATTTTAAATATATTTATAGAAGATTATTTCTACAGGAGAAAGATCCCATGGGATTAGTGATTCAGAAGCTCTCCGCTCTACAGAACGTGCATATCAGGGCTTTGATTTTCTTTGCCTATCTATTAGCTAGAGATAAATTTAGGTCTCCTGTTTAGAGCAATCTGCCTACAGTGCACAAAAGATCAGTAGTTGTCAATGATCTATGAAGACTTACTGCGTTTCTCTCTTCTGCCATGCTGACAAGGTGTTAATTTCTTTCTTGGAATAGCAAGTTAAAAAAAAAAAAAAAAAAACAAAAAAAACAGCAAACTGATAAATTTAGGCAAAGCTCAGGCAAAGACCACATCGCTTTTTAAGGCTTCTTGCTACCACTGTTCCATCATGCATCATGGGAGTTTTACAAGTCTTGCATAAGAATCAATAACAGAATATGATTATTCTCTAGTTTTTAAATCTTGTTCCTTTCAGTGTTTTTTGTATACACACTTGCACATGCACACATGCTATAAGTGTTCACAAAAGTATTTTCACACTCAATTGTAGAAGGGTTTTAAAATATGTGCCACAGGTACAGAAATATTATCAATCAAAATGTTAAAGCCTTCATAAGCTCTATGTAGGTGAGTTCATTCTCCTTCTCTTTTATCTATGGATGTCTTGCAGAGTGCTTCATTTGGAGAAAGGCCTAAAAGCCACACTGGGTAACAAGAAGGGATAAAAGGGTAAACCTGTCTGTTCATATTTGCCAATCTTCAACATGGAGAACACAGCAAGCATTCTGTCAAGGAAAATGAGGATATTCTTTTTTGCTTCTTTGAATCCTCAAAAGATGCATCTTCTTTGTAACAGAAAAGAAGTATCTCAATACTTAAGTCAAAATAGCAAACTTTTCAAAGGCCAGAAACTTGGAGCTGGTCATGCAACTTGTGAATTACATACTGTAGGTTTGTTTGATATGGTATAAAACAGAGAGAAACTGAAAAATTTCATCTTCAAAATGATGGATATGGACAGTGCTTTCTCCACAAAGCAACCTTCAATTATTAACAGCAGGACTTGTGCTCAACAGAGTAAAAAAAAAAATCTTCCCACTATCTAGAATAAAGCTCCCTCCAACAGTCATGGTTGATTCTCTTTCTCTTATACAGAGACATGAATTCCTCCCTAGCACATAAAACTATTCACATAGAGGGTACTCTTCACCTACAGAGAAATATGCACATACACACAGTTAAAGTCAGGTTAAGGATGTCACTTTCCCAGATACACTCACATACAAAAACAGAAATTCAGTGTTAAACCACCTGCTTGTTCCTTAATTCATGCTTTTGCAGAAAAACATATTGGTCTGTGGGTTACATAAGCTGACTTATAACACCAAGACATTTGTGGTGCTGTGAGTGAGCACGAAGACTAAGGATAGTATCCTCATAAATGAGGTTAAAGGAATTACTCCCATGCAACTAGCTGTGAATCCAACCATTAGGATTATATGACAAGTTAGTTTGTCCTCATATTTTATTTATTTATGGGCTTAAGAAATAAAGGAAGATTATTTGTCTGCATTAATCTTGTTAATTAAATCTCAGGTGGAGCTCTTATTCTTTTCACATACAATAATCAACAATTCCTGTGTATGGACTATCTAGTAATGTAAATGCCACTCAGTATGTACCAAGTCCATATTCTGTAATGTCAAGGACTATGGTACCATGGGGGCCCCTTAGTATGCAAATTATTGACAAAATAGAACATAGCAACTCTTTTGAAGTCCTTATGTTTTATCACGTCAGAGTCTAGTTGAGGACTCTTTAATCTAAGGATTCTTGAGAAGATAAAATCTAATAGCTCCTCTGGAACTATAAAGGTCTCTGATGTCATAGGCTATTTGGACACTCCTTATTACAGCATAAAGATTATTAATACACTGTGTATAATGACTTTGTGACTCCTTTGTGGTCTATTGTATCAATCTAGAGTTTTATAAGGCTAGTCACCACCATGGTATATGAGACTTCACCACAAATTTAAAACCAAAAAGTCTCCCTCTTTCTTTCCCTTTGCCATCCACCTTGTATGGATACAGTAACATTTGGCTGGTCCATAGATTTAAAAACAAACAAATAAATGAAAAAATCTTAATTAAAAACAAATAAACAAACAAAACAAACAAATAAAATAAAATAAAATAAAATAAAATAAACAGATATAGCAAAGTGTATAAAGTAGTGTTTTGAAACACTTTACAAGAAATTTGAGTCAGACAGATTCATTTTGCATTTAGCTTTGAGAGACTGTGGTGGCCGAACATATTTCATCTGATGGTGTCAGTGGAAATTTGCCCAGTATAACACTCTTCCCAGGCAAAGCAACTTCACTCTCTAATTCTTTTTATGGAAATTACTTGCAGTATTATCTGGGTGTCCGTGTCTGTGCATGTCAACATGAACCTTTTACTACTATTAACTGCAAGTTTCCCTCCAGATCAGACACGGAGGAGAGTAATAACTAAAAAAGGAAAACCAAATACAGCAATTTGCATTTCACACTGATGATCTGCCTCAAAACCAGAAGCTCTGAACTCTGTTCCATCTCATAAGCTCTAGGAGCTCTTGCTTCGTTTCCCCAGTGAATCTGGAATTTGCATAGCTATGGACTCACAACCCTTGGCTTACCCTATCCTAAATCTCTTTGGAACTGATACTCAGCTGAGAGCCAGGATTACTAGGATTTAAATATATATAAAATGCAAAAGTGGGGAGGTGCAGTAATTTATACATCAGCTACACAGGGTGAACTTCCATGATGTGTGACAACAGAGCCTCTGCCATTTCTCAGCTGGACAGATTTAGGGCAGGATTTTTTCATTAGTCAATAAGTGGACATGTACATGTATAAAACTTTGTTTTGTTTTGTTTTGTTTTTGTTTTCCCTTTTCATTATTGTTGTCCTTTACTCAGCTTGCACTCTGAACATATACAATTTTAAGATTTTAATGTCTACAAAATATGCTCAATTTTGTGGCTGATTTTTTAGTTATTTTACCCAGGATGCCATCTGAAAACACACAGGCATTACTAAGAATTTATTATTTGCATGCTACCAGGTGAAGCCATTGTTCTATGTGCTCCACAAACAGAAAAACAAAAAGTCTCAGAGATCAACAGCAACAGGACACAGAGAAGTGGTAATACTAGCCAGCAAGACAAGAGATACCTGGTATGAATGCATCAGCAGCTTCCTTGGCTTCATGTTTTCAGTAGACATTAAAGCAAGTGCCTTCAAGAAATGAATTGAAAGAGCACAATGTGAACACCTGAAATTAACCAGGCAGGAAAGGCAGAGGGAAGGACATGTGTTCCACTTTAAATAGCAACTGATGGGTGTGACTTTCTGGGCCAGGGAAAACATCCCAAAAGAGAAACCCAGGAGGTAAAGGCAGCTGGAAGGATTTTTGGAAGTCATGAGAAAAAGCTTATATTTGATTGAGCATAGAGAAATCTATTGGCAGGATCCATAGAAGGGACATGAACAGTGCATTCATTTCAAAAATGATCTCCAAGAAGCATTTTAGGTGAATATTGGCCTTGCAATAGTATTTATGTCAAATCAAGAAACACATATGCTGCATTAAAACAGAATGCAAAATAGTATGAACATCAATGAGAGCTTCACTGTGTGAATAGCAAGGAACGTTAATAGTCTTAAGACATTATGCAAAAAGTGTATGCAAGATTTGAACCATACAGCTAGAGGATGAGGTGGTCACTTCTTTTTCTGTGTAAGCCTTTTGTGTTTTGCAGAGTTTGGAGAGGGTGCTAAACTGAGTCCTTTTTTTGTGACCTGCAAAGCCAGCAGTTTCAAACTGCTGAATCTTTTTTGTGTAGTATTGGGAATCCAAGGTGACAGTTGCAGCTTCTTTTCAAGAAGAGCTGTGCACAGTTGCTTTGGGAAGAAGGGAGTGTGGGTGTCCATTGTGATTTCAAACTTAAGACACTTTTTAGCTGGTAGCTGAAGCACACCAGCAAACTACTGTCTTACCAACATACGATAGGAACCGTCGATGTCTTTTGCAAACATTCCTCAACATAACCCCTAAACCACTTCCACTTGTATTCTATCCAATTAAATATGCACATTACATATATAAAAGCATTAAGAAGTTAGTGTTCAGTCACAGAGCAAAATTGTCATGTTATGAAGAAAATGAGTAAAATCCCTTTGAATATTTTTCAAGCCATTTAGTGGCACTCAAAGCATTGTATATTTGGAAAACTTCCAAAGCAGCAGCATGCACACACTGCATGTGCTTTAGTGTCCATATAATCCTTATTTCATGTGCAAAGATCAACAGATATCTTAACTTTGTTAAAATTCAACATATATTATATGCATATATATTTAGGTTCTTTACCTGCTCTATATGCTGGCTTTAAAAGTTTTCTAGTTTTTAAATATTACCAAATTTATGATGCATCACTGAAGTTAACATCAGTTTTACCTGTCCCTTCTTTGTCAGAGAAGCAGCTGTCCTTGAGAGCAGTTCTGTATAAACTCAAATTCTCTTTGTTCATAAACTACCAGAGCTATCAGAACCAGGACACTTACAAAATAAATAAATAAATAAATATTGTATCCTTCTTTCATGACCAGTTCCAGATAAATAGGTTCATCATTTCTTCAAACTACTTAATTTTGGATCATGTATACAATTTGCTAATGGGAGTGGAGGGTGTGGTGGGGTTGTTTGCTTTCCCCCAGCTGGAATATGCAATACTTAATTTTTCAAGATCCCTAGATTCAGTGTATGATAAACTTGCCTTTTCTTGCTTTATAATGAACAATTATCCTCTGGTTGAGTTAACAACATTTGCTTCCTCTCAAGCTGTGCTTATTTTGTTTAAAAATATTTTTCAATGGTAGACCAAGAACTAAAAGTAAACTTGTATAACCAATGTATAATTCAGGTGATGTGCAGAAGTTAAACTTGCAGCTCTTTGTCCCTGAGATGAGGAAGGTTGTCTTTCAGTAGTTTTGTTTCAAGTTGTTTAGTTTTTTCTGCTCCAATATTTTATTTCTTTGGTTTAATCTGAGTGACATGGATCATGTCACTACTCCAGGTAATAACTTAAATGAAGACTTGGATGAACCAATCACACCCAAGAAAACCATTCCAGTTCCTGTCTCCTATCTTTTCTCCTCCTCCTTAACTTATAACTAATAACACGAGTGGAGGATATTTTCTATGTTTCCAGATCTGATCCTCTAGGACAAATCTTTCCATTTATAATTATATTTTCTAGTTTCTCATACAGGAGAAGAATATATGAAACTGATAGTCCAAATTATATTTCCATTCCAAACAGAGGCCAAACCTCTTCTAGACACTGAAAGACAGATTGTTGAAGACTCCACCACAGTATTCAACATATCACCATAAATTCAAGGGGGTTGAGACATTATATGAGGTGCTCTCTCTGAATCAAACCTGTTTGAATTCTGGACCATATTTGGAAGCCATGTCAAAGAACACCTTCAGTCCATTACGCAGAAGGACAACCTAAGCTGGTTGTGTAGAAATCCATCATTGCCAATAGAGAAAACAAATATTTCTAGGGAAAATTTATTTAGTTTGTTTTAAAATAGCCATCTCAGACCTGAGAAATGATACCATAAAGATACACCTTTCTCTTTGATAAGTGTAGTAGGCCTTAGAGTCCAGATTTGGATAGTCCAAATTTGTATACCCATTTTTTAGAAAATTGAAGCAGGTGAAAAAAGCTCCACTTCATACCTTGTGGGCAAAGTAAGGTCAATTCAAACCAGCTCAAACTAAGCCTTGTGTGCTGCTCATTCCTTATCTTAAACATGATAGCCTGCCTGGTGGACCACTTAACTTTCAGAAAAGTCATGTCTCCTCTTTGTTATCAAAACAGAAGTTAGCATATATCTGGACCTATTTTTAGTGGAACATTTTTCTTCCTATGCATTCACTGGTCTAGTCAACAAAACACTTAACTTTAGGTGAACCATACCATCTATTCCTTCCTGTTCATCAAAGCGCTTGATTATGAAGGTGAAGTTAAGCAGGTGCTGATTTCATCACTGAATTAGAGTCAGGCTACTGGCATAACAGAAGTCTTTTTCAATGTACCTATTCATTGACTTGAACTTTCACAAGGTGAAAATATACATGTCCCTTATGAAAAGTAGCCAAGATATCTTCTGCATTTTTTCAAATCTCCACAGTGGGGATGCTTTACTGCAGAAATGCTCTAATGAAACCCAGTTAAGTCTCCATTAAAAGATTCTCATTAGCTTTCACAGGAATGAGATCTGATCCTTGCTTACCAAAATCATAAATTGGTTCAGATAATCTTGGAGGAGAGGAGAGGAGAGGAGAGGAGAGGAGAGGAGAGGAGAGGA
>CM021769.1:13166423-13190167 GCA_011076525.1 Nettapus auritus | reverse complement strand
GAGAGGAGAGGAGAGGAGAGGAGAGGAGAGGAGAGGAGAGGAATACCCCACAAAATCATACATTGCAGGAGGTGTGGCATAAATAAAAACAAATTGTCAAGAAGTCTTCTTTTCTGGCAATGATAGCAAGCGGCCCAGAGGAGACCAACCAGTTAAAAGAAAACTGAAGAAATATTTTAATTGCATACAATCACCTACATCTTAGAATTAAACTTTTAAAATTAGTACACTGATGTGTTAAGAAATATATATATATAAAAATTAATTAAATTAATTATGGATAATTAAATTAGAATAAAATAATAGTCAAGATAATGGAAGATATGTGCAAATAAATGAAAAACATCCATTCTTACTGCATTACAAATACTGCATTTGCAGGATCAAAACCTACTAATGCTATAAAACAAAAACTAATCTTTAAGAGAAAAAAAAAATGACTGTGCAGAGCAGTGCATGCACTGGAAGAATTAAACTTGAATAAGGGTGCTGGAAGCTATGAGACTTAAAAAATCTGTGGGAAAAGGCATGCTTTCATAACATTGCATGTTTGAAACAGAATATCAAAAACAAACAGAACACATATCTTTTCAGTTTTTTTTTGATTGAAAACATCCCAGTGTTGTGGGCTTTTAACACCAATGAATATATTTTCATTAGGTAACCCATGAAATCAAGAAAAACATTAACAATTTTCAGTCAAATCTACTTTGTAGGCACAAATTTATCCATAGAAGAATGACACAATAAAGCAACTACAGAGTACACAATTTTAGAGTTGAAGAAATGTAAACTTCGGAATCCTTAAATAAAACTTCAAAACTATAAAGTACCCCAGAGACACAGTTCTGCATGTGTTGTAGAATTTGGTAAATCATGTGGCAACACAGTACTCTGTCCATTCTTCACTGAACAAGCAATACATAAATATTAGATCAAGAGTAAAAGGCCCTCTGTTATCTTGGAAAATAAAATGTAAAATGGGGGGGATGGGATTGATATAGTGCTGCAACTTATTAAATCTTTGAAAGTAAAGAAATATTCTTTCTTTTGTCAGTTTTGAATGCAATTATTCCCATAATTTTTATTTCAACGGTGCCTTGGGGTCCTACGTGAGATCAGATCCCCTTTGCAAACACAGTCAGAAAGTTCTTGCCTCAAAGATTTTTCAGTCTAAATAGACTATGCAGACAAAGGACAGAAGCATTGTGGTGTGCCACAGCAGAGCTGCCAACAGATTTATGGTTTCTGCCCCTATATTTGCAACTTTGATCAGGTTGTCTCAAGAATAATGTTCTCTCACACTGAACTGCAAATATACATGACAGTATAATACTGAAATTTAATGTGAACCATGCCTCTAGTGAGAGCTCATATTCACATACATGAGCAACATAAGTTTCACGTGGTCATAACCATTTTCAATTTAGGAAAAAAATAACTTTACAGACGTTATCCTTTTAGCATTCAGCCCTTATAGCTTGTTTATAAGCGGCTGCTGAATCTCAAAATGACACTTGGAGCTCAGAGTACCAGTAGCAAGCAGAGATTTGCTTGCAAATAAAGTCAATTGATTCCTAGGGGGTTCTCTTTGAGCACTGTATAAGTCAGTCTTGTTATGTGGCAAAAAAGCTTGCATATTTACTTACAAATGGATATCTCCATAAGCTCACACTTCATCAGAATGCAGTTTGAAGAGATCATAAATTTTTCTGTCCAACATGTAAGTTTTCTTATAAGCCACATCTATATCAGATAATTTTTTTGTTGTTGTTGTTGTTCTTCATAAAGCACATGACAATAAGAATGACAGATTTTTCAAATTTTGTACAAAAAGTGCTTTATACATTATTAAGGACCAAATAGTGATACTTCTATCATTCTAGGGCCTATGGCCTCACTGAAAAAAATCCTTAGGTTAAATTCAGTAGACTGTTTTGTGAAGCAAATGTATTATAACCTAAATTTGTAGTAGTGCTTTACAATTACTGTTATCCTTTCCATACTTGGAAGACTGGTAAGATGCATTTCCGTAAAGTATTTGTGGTACATAGTGCCTTAAGAACAAAGCCTATAAGGTTCTAAAAAGGACCCAAGGAAAGGATTTGTAAGCTGAGAAAATAGCCAATCAGTAATTAGAAAGCCAAAGGCTGAAAACAAACTACATATGGTGTCATACTTTGCAAGAAAAGCTTTTTTTTTTTTTTTTTTTTTTTTTTTTTTTTTTCACTTGCCTCCTTAGATTATTGGGTTTAATGAGGTGTCTTTGTTAGCCACAAAAATTTACTAGATTTCATTAAGGAAGTCCCAAAATAATCCCAAAAACACAAAATAGGGAAAGGCATATCTCTGTGCCTGAGCTGTGCACTGTCAGCTGCCACTGGTTCAAGGAGGTGCTCAGAATAAGGAAAAAGATAATCACCACCTTGCACGAATGGGACTTTTCACTGGAATGCTGAGGCTGGCTCTCAAGGAGACAAAATCTCCACCCAGGTTACTCCCTGAATTCAGCATACAGCTTTATCTAGAACTGGTTATTCCAAACTCAGCACTGGAGGATAAAGCCTCCCTTTTTCTTATTTCCCCTTGTAAGTACTCCTGTGTACTTTTCCCAGACTAAACAAGCAACCCTGACCTGCAGCCATTTACTCTAACACAAACAATTAACTTAAAGCATTTGTCCTAACATGAATTCTGGCTCCACTACAACCCAGCATTCCTATGGGAAACAGCCCAAATTAATAACAGCCTTCTTTCTGCAATACCTGGAGTGCCCTCTCTTAAAAGAAAAAGATAAGAACACTTTTTTTTTCTTTCATTTTTCTTTCTCCTTTGGACTAAAACCACTGTTTTTAGACCTAGAATGGCCTCCTACAGAACACTTGCAATATCACTGCATTGAATATAGCCATCATTTATGTCCCTGTATCACATTGCTGTTTTCCCTAAGAAAACATGAGTTAAAGCATTCATTTGATAACCAATACAAGAACCCATTTTCACATGCTCTCACTTGTCATTACATTGTTTATGTGGACCCTGTCCAAAAGAGATGTAAATGTGATGGGTTTGTTTCCCCCCACCTCCTTCAAAATTTGAGACAGGTCCTTGTCCTTTTGGCATTTCAAATCATATCATAGCAGATGATAAAAGCCATGTATTTGTTCCCATAATTTTGAAAACAATTTCAAAATTGTTCTGTTTCTCTAAATAAGTCTGCTTACCTAATCACATCAGTAGCATCTGCCAGGCCCCATGGCACAAAGCCAACTTCTGTGTATCTCTGAGGTGGTGATGTCACTGAGAGAGGTCTTCTCCTTCTGAGCACTCCTTGGGTGCACATGAACTCACAGTTCAATTGTAGGCTTATGAACATTGCAGGAGCATTGGTGTCAGAGAAAGTGTCTGGTGTCCCACTGTAAGCTAAAAATTTTCTGTCTTCTCCATTAAAGCATATTATAAAACTACAGATATGAGAATCCTCTGCCTTCAGCTATCTTCAAATCCCTTAGTGCAACATCAGCACTTTCTTCTTCTGTGCTTCTACTGAAAAATGAAATGTCCTCTGCACTCACCACAGAAAAATTCAGATTTGTACCATTCTGTTCCCTCTCTTAGTAAAGCCTAAGAATGACCCCTGGCACAGGGCAATAAGAACCGGTAATTTCCTGCTTCTTAGTAGAATATGCTTTTCTTGCTGTTTTTATTCAGCTGCTACCAATGAAACTCTTTTGGCTCTCAGTCTGTAGAGGTAAGGAGTGCTTAAAAGCCCAGGACATGATTCTGTGAACTTTAGGCTGGATTAATCTTACTACTGCTCTGAGTTCTACTGATTTCAAAACCTCACAATGTCCACATAACATGCATTGCAGCTTTTACACCTACACCTACCAGTGTGGTCCACCATGAAGGGTGAAAAGAGCTGAGAAAGCACCTGGAGTTCCCCATTATGTGCTGGGATGTATGCGTGCTTCCTTTCCTGCAGAAGGCACCATTTGCCATCATACCATCACTCAGGCATGACACAAAACATAGTGTCATAAAGGGCAGGTCTCCCTCCTCAGGTGGAGGGCCAAGAACTACACTCTGGTGATGGGATCTGGAAGTAGTTCTTGTTACCTGTACCTTCCTCCCAAGACAACAAAGTAACAGGGAAAAGAACTCATTTGTGAACCAAGACCTCATTGTTCAGGGTACGCAACACAGGTAATGAAAACTTTAACAATGTGCATCAGGAAGGTTTAAAATGAGATGGGTTGTGTAACTCAGTCACAAAACAGATGGAAAAATTAGACTTAATCTTCAGTTCCTTGTTCAGGGTTACTTAGGTAAATTACAGGAAACATCAGAGGAGCTTCTGGAGGTAAAAGTTTCCATTTTGGCCTTTTGTTGTAATTGCTACTGCTACAGAGTTACAATAAAAATGTAAAAGAATACAACTCCTTTGGTGTTGTTGATTCAGATGCCTGAACTTCTAGAAAGATTTTTCCTCATTTTCAAAAATCCCACTCTACATACCCTATATAATACAGAATATTTCCATATGCCAACTAAATACTGCTTTGCCAGACTTTGCTTTTGTGTCTCCTAATACCTTCAATTTATCTATATAACCTTAAGTTTGCATTCCCATATATATGTGTGTGTGTGTATATATATAGCTTTTTTTTGTTTGTTTTTTTTTGTTTTTTGTTTTTAATTTAACATATTAAAATACTGCTCCAGGCTTCTCCTGTGATCATCCTCTTCCCATTTATCTTTCAGACAGCAATAAAAATATGTAAATATTAGCCACAAAAACTGTATTACTCTAATGTTAGGGATGTGACTAACACCCGCAAAACGCCAGAGGTTTCAAAGTCAAGGCTGCATGTCGAGCCTGATTCTTTCAACACTCATGTTAAGTAAAATTCAATTAAAAAAACTCTGATGAGTTGCAGATAAGATTATTTTACTACCATTACTACTTGTAATAGTTGAATTATGAGAATACTCGTAACATTAGTAATGTCCATGTACCTTGGGTCAGAACCACAGCTTCAGCTGAAATGAAAACAGACTAGATTTGAGGGAAGTTGTAAAAAATGAATAAGTAGCTGTCACCCCATGTCTTTGTGATTCTGCTGAGCACAGGGTCAGCAGAAAACAGCTTTTATTTCCAACAATAGTCAAAAAAAAAAAAAAAAAAAAAAAAACTCAGAAAAACAGAAGGATCAGTAGTGGATGGGTGAAAGCTAGCAACATCTTTTTACAAACTGAGGTTCTGAACCACTAGGAGGTTTTCACTGGATATGAGAGCAGTGTTCATTCAATAGACAGGATAGGTTGATAGGCAAACATTGTACTGAAGCTTTACATACAGGCAGTGAGAAGAAATCAGAAGCACCTAGACTCTTCTGTATGGAAAAGACTTAGGACTTGCACACCTGAGTGTTCATTTACACCCGTGCAAAGTAAGCCCATATAAAAGGTCTTAATGCTAATAAGTGAGTGATAAAGTGCAATACTCTATATAGCCATCTTATATACTTTACAGTATTAACTGATTAAGCCTCCCACAGAACATTTGCAAGTATATGTTATTATCTGCAATTTACAAAGACGGTTTTAAGTGACTTGCCCAAGGTTGCAAAACTAGATTGGATCAATCAAATATTCTATCCCAGGCAGTATATGACAGTACCTTTCTGGGTAGAATAGATGTAATGGGAAACAAAATTCTGCTATTCTCCCTTCTATTTTGAACCATCTCCAAATCCCTCTGTGGAAAATAATGGAATTACTTAAGGAATGGTATGTAAGAAACTTTCTAGAAGAAAACTAAAGGAGAACCTTTCCCAGAACAGTAACATTTGAGGCTAGGCTGATAATTAAAATCTTATTTTCCAAAACGTGTTACTGATCTAACAGACCTATTATTGAATTTTGTTCAGGTTTAAGTAGGAGAGCAGCGTTCTTCTTGATGAGGTGAGCCATATGAATTTTAATTTCCCTAAGTGGCTTATAGGTAGATTGAAAAACACACTTCCTTCTTCCCTGGAAAGCAACTGTAATCAACACAGAAAAATTGCTGAAAATATCTGTAGATAATCAAAAATATAAAGCTATTGAAAATGCATTGTTTCATTTGCTCTTAAAGGAATTACCAATATAGGAGGTTAACACTTATCTGTTGTTTGCAATTTACTACAAACTGCCCCTCTTCATTGGACGGAAAGCTTTGCAGAATCAAGCTGAAGATAATAATTTATTGTTTTTTATCAGCCATCTTTGAAAATCAGGCTTCAAAGTCCTAATTAACTAACATTAGCGGTTTAGTACCTCTTGGAGCAAACAATGTCAGATTTGAATTACAAATGGGTATACCTCTGCCCCAAACCTATGTTCGATCTCTGATAAAGAGTGAAGTTGTAAAGACAATAATGAATTAAAGTAAGGTGTTTTCTTTATAAAGTTCCTTTGTGTTATGAGTTCTTAGTGAGAAACAGACTTATTTTATTTTATTTTATTTTATTTTATTTTATTTTATTATTTTTTTTTTTCTCCAAAGACCAATGTAAAAAGGTAGCAAAAAGCAAGGAAAATTGGATTTCAAGTAGTAATAATTATCCCTCAATATTCTTTATGTTACTTTTGATATTTGCACTGTGGAAACACTTCTAGTATAAATAAAAGCTGAACAATATATGAAGCAAACAACTAATTCAAAGCAGTAACATGGAAGTCTGTCTAAGAGTCAGCAAACTGTAGGCACTACTAGTTTCTGCTGTCAGACGCAGAGAATAGCAACATGTTTTTGAAAACTGCTTTGTCTACAGAAGGAAAAGAGGGAGCAACAGAGTCCATAAATAGAGGGAGCAACAGTCCATAGATATTATGCTACCCCTCCACCTAAGAAACCCCCCATTAACAGGGCCCAATAGCCTTACAGGGAAAGGCAGAACAGTGACATACAGTCTCTACCTATCTATTTATAATTTGTTTATTTAATTTTATACTGCCTCATTTTCAGCAGGAAAACTGGCATGCAAATTCTCATTTTGATAGGTGATTAACATTTAAATGTGGAGATATATATGTAGTAGTAACCAGGTATGGACCAGTAGCTATGCAATCACTCATCTCACAAAAGAATAATATTACAAGAGAAGGACTTCTGTTATCAGCAGTCAGATGATACAGCTATAGGCCTGTAAGCTATATCAAACAGAAGAGTTATTCCATCAGTTACAAAACAGTGTGTTAATTTGCCTTGAAATATAAACAAAATATATGAAGGAGGAGTCAGTTTGTAATGGCTTCTTTTAAATTCCTTCCACAACAATCCCACACAATGCACAGTTATTGGCATTGTAGTGGATTAATTTTGTCTGTTCTCAAACCACAATAAATATCTTGATCCAGACCTTAATGAAGTACATAGTTCTGATTTTGATCTTATATTAACTTTTCACAAGTCAGGAGTTCCTCTTGATTTAAGCTAGTACGTAGGGAGATCAGAGTCAGACATTTATCTAGAAATCTGCTATAGATCTCTCTGGGCATAATTCAACACTGCACAAAGATATACATGTTGTTGGGGGGAAGGGGAATGTTTTTGTGTTTTGTTGTTGTTTTGTTTTGTTTTGTTTTGTTTCTGGCAACCATTGTAGTCTCCTTCATAAAAGGTTGTGAGAGGACATAGATTCAGACTTGCTGGAATGTAGTCTAATCTCTTCATTTTGTTCTCTAGAAAATAAAGATGTCTTTATTTATTTTTCTTTTTTATATACGTTGTCATTCAAAATATAAATACTTTAAAAGAAGCAGAGAGAGGTTGGAAATCTACAAAAAAAAAGAAGACATTGTTTTAATTGTCTAATCAGCTCAACCTTTGGGACAACAACCCTAACCCTTGGACAGATGCCAACAACTGCCATTTAGGTATTTACATGTGTTTATCCTCTCAGTCAAATGTCTTTTGTCTTAGGTTTGACATGGGAGTACAAATGTTCTGACCCCTACAAGCGGTTCTCAAACATTGGATAAAAGACTTCTTTTCCCCTTTTCTAAAAGTATGAACACATACTTTTACCCTCCCTTATTCTTCTTTACCAGTTCAGTTTACATGTGTGACTAGAATTTCTCAAAGGCTGGACTTTGCAGCTAGGCTAGCTAAGTTAACCCTCTACAAGCCTATCTGAAGTCTTCAACATATGCTTTTACTTTCAAAATCGCATCATTGTGTTAATATTTCCACACATAATATACAAAACTTAGGTCCCTCTTAGAATTTGGAGGAGATGGTTGTGAGATCTACAAGTATATCTGGAAAGAAATTCCACATAAGTACATATCCAGGGGCTTTCTTCTTAAAAATATTATATATATATATATGTATCACTTTTGTTCACTGTGCCTGGCTTTTTGTGTCCACATGTAGTTCAAGAGATAGTTAAGGCAGTAAAAAATAATTATCGGAAATAGCAGCCTTTGTGATCCCTCTATTCCCTGGCATCAAAACTGGATTTTTCTGCTTAGGTGCACCACCTTGCCACTAAAAAAATCATCATTTAAGTAAGTAAATAGTCATAACTATATTGTGGTTTTAAAGAACTCAGTGAATATCATGTTTCAGCAATCACTGTTTTCTTCAGGTTTGGTATGAAACACAGCAATAAAGTTATCTCTCAGCTTTATAGAACCCAAATTATTTGATGGTGTCTCTGTAAGATCAAATGGAAATTAAAGTCTGCGGAGGAAGTTCAAATGAAGCTTCCAGCTAGAACTGCAACATAAAAAGCTCAAAGTTAATTGATAAACTCCAGGCAGAGAAAGAAGCCTCTAGGCTTGGCTTGGCTGTTTTCTCAAACTACAGCAGTTCCAATGACTGCTTGGCTTTAGTCATACACATAGTTGGAAGGAGGACCAGGAGGTCTACTTGAGCTCTGCACCTACAGGCTGCCTACAGAGCCTGACAAAAGGTAATTTTGGTGAGGTTTTCAGGGCTACCCTCTACAGTCAGTAGGTCTCACCTTTCTGTCTAGGGAGGAAAGAGACATGTTTCTTCCATTAGTAACATCAGTGAACTCTGCAAACTTTGCCAAAGTTTTCACAGGAAAAAACTACCACAATTCACCATTTAATTTTCATAAAGAATCAGCATGGAAATTTATTCCCAGAGAAGATTTTTTTAAAATCAAGGGATACTAGAGAATATGGTCCAGAGCAAAATAAACATTCTTTATTAGAGAACAGTTTGGAGCTGAGTAAAAATATGGTGGAGTTCAGTTTGTGGTGGTTTGGTATTTTTGTGTCTGTGTGTGTTTGTGTATAAGTACTGGTTTTATTTTTTTATTATTATTTGAAATTTTTGCCAGGAAAGGAAAGCTAATTGAAATGTGGAGTTACTTCTGTCATTTACTAATTAGCAAGCACTCAGAAAATATATTATTATTAAAAATAAATAAATAAATAAATAAATAAATAAATAATTAAGATGTAATAATGACACTTTTATAATATTTCATTCTCTGTGAATACTCTCCAGGATTTCCTTACATCCTAAACCTACACTTTGCTCCCAGCTAGTAAATGTCTTTTCTGCATCATTCACTTTAAGCAAATGGGGCAAAGGGATCTCAACTTCCTTTCCATTTAAATATCTGTGAGAACATCTTTAAGAATTCCCCCTTCCCACCCCCCTATACCTAGAAAATTAGTCCTTTTTAAGTAGCCAGACTTTTAGGCATTCTTATTATGCAACTTGAATGAGTTACAACCAGAATGCATCTGAAAGTGTGTCTTCTTTGTTTTATTTGTTTTTGTTGTTTGTTTGTTTTAGCATGTAAAATCATGTAAGCGTTATAACACCTATAATTTTGGAAGCCCAGAATTTACAGACTAATGAAACAGGTTATGACTAAAAGTGACAGGTCTATGTTTCAGTTAAAGACTCTGTAGTTTGTTTGGCTTATTTAGAAATTAATATTATATAAAGACACAGCTAGGCAGAACTCCAGGAAAGCATGTTCTCTTACTTTATGATCAAAGATCCCAGTACTGCAGACGGCAACTGCTGGGTATAGTCCCAGCATGTTCCAGTCTCCTCTCTCTTGCACCCATGTAAGGCCATTGAACCTGAAACTATGGCCTTCTTCATGCTGCAGTGGCGGCATGAATATACAGTGCTTCAGAGCAGTATAATAAAGCTACAGAATAAATGAAAATAATCCCAACCACTTGATGATTTTTTTTTCCTGATTTATACTGTTGTAAATACAAGGAAATCAGGCCCAGTTACTTTCTGGGAGTATTTGTGGTTGTAAACCCTTTAGAATTTATTCTTCTCTTTTCTGATAGTATAAAGTAGAGTTAAAACCAATGCAAATGTAATTTACGTTAAGAAACTTCCCTCTGTCAGTCTTATGTACGCATATATTACCATAAATAGGAAGCACAAAAACTGCAAGTGCAAGCTTTACTGTACTATGTCATGAATCAACTGTATATTTTTAAGTTCTCTTATTCTTATTTTGAAATAACTTTTTAGTACCTAAACTGAAACAAGTAAAATAGTGGGTAGAATTGCCCACTAACCAAAGTTGCCCACTAACCAATTGCCCACTGCTTGAAACTCTCCAGTGAGTGCTGAAAAACACCAGTAAGGATTCATGAAACCTCCTCCAGAGGAAAATAATAATAATAATAATAATAATAATAATAATAATAATAATAATAATAATAATAATAATAATAATGTTAGGACAGGAGATTACAGGGTCTGCTGCTGCAAGGCACAGCCTCCGAAATCTGATGAGAACATGCCCAAGTTGAATCAGTGAACCATGACTGTTAAGGTTAACAAGAACCAAAACCAGAGGATCAGACCACCATGACCGATAGCCAAATTAATGCCTTGCAGAAAACAACAAAAGGAGGCAGTGGAAAAGTTTGCCCATAATCTGGTATATCAACTGAATGACTGTAGTCTTGGTGCAGCTCTGTCTAGCCCAACCAAATGATTTGCTTCACTGATGCCAGCTAGTTTATCAGGTATATCAGTAACCATATCAGTTGTAACATGTACAGAATTGCTGAGATCAACAGAAACCCAGCTCTTGGAAAGAGTTAAAACACATGATTAGACACAGGGCCAAAATCAAAGGGCCTTCTCCCATCCTACGGGTGGTGCTATCTCAAAGTATAATCTCACCCTGGGGTGCCATAATGCTATTTATCAACTAACTTGCCTATATTTGAGATGGGCAAGACAGAGACTTCTGTTTAGCATGCGTTTAAATGCTGCCAAGCAAGAACTGTGGCTGTGACAACTGTCTTGTAAAGTTCTCATTAGGAAAACAAGAAAGGAATGAATCAATGAATGTAAGGTGCGTGAATGTGTGGACACATGGCGTCATATACCCCGTCATAAACACTCAGCACTGAATGAGAGTACGAACAGAGAGAAGGAACAAGAAGAGTTGTAGAACCGGGTGATCTAAAGCTTTTACCCACTTTTCTACAACTGTGCTACCTCCCCAGCAAAAGTCTAAAGACTGTCTAAATTAATTGGTCTGCTAGTTAGTGATACATAAATATGCCAGCCACGACTGAGTTACAGAAAATAACATAGTTCATTCTCCTCTTGTTCTGGTCTGATCTGCAGTGACAAAAGGGAAAGGAAACTATAAGAAATCCTGTGCCTTCACATGCTACCATAAGATGTGCCTCATGTTACCTGTTATATTAACTTTACAGTCAGGTTCAGCACAAAGGTCTCAGAATATCTCCTTTAAAGGTGTGTGTTGAGAAATAACTAGCAAGACTCCAAAGCATTCAACAACCCCTTCAGAATTTTGCCCGAAGAGCACAATGAGTGGAGTGGGAAAAGCTGAAAAATCAAAATGCATGAAAAGTATTAGTATAAACAGCACATGCATCACAAAAAAAAAAAAAAAAAAAAAAAAAAAAAAAAAAAAAAAAAAAAGCTTTAATTTTCAGTGTGCATTGGCATATTACGTAATGTGATGCCATAAGAGGTCACTAAGTCAAATACCATAACTGGATTTTTTTAGAGTTGTGTTTCATGACAACTAGCAACATTTGAAGCTACCTGAACTAAGATAATGACAATAATCAAATCTCATGCTTCAATCTACAAAATGACCACCTATAGTAGTTGAACAAGGATTTTTCTTCCATGTGCTAAGTGCACAGTGGTTAGGCTGATTTATTTCCTTGCAAAGAGGAAGATTTCCTTTTCCTCTGCTGCACTGGATATTTCCTGTGCTGAGAGGAGGATACCAGATCACTGTGCAAAGTATGCCAAAAACTATTTAGAAATCTAACTCGTGAGGAAAATCCACTGCATGTGAGTTTAAGCTAATACATTTTATCTTGCAAATGAGGCAGAATAAGAGAGCGTATACAGTTGGTTACAGCTAGTCAGCTGACAGGCACTAACTTGTTAAGCTGCTGTAATGCAATCGTGTATCACACTGTGCCTGTATCCTGAGGAGGAGTGGGAGAAATAGCTGAGAATGCTAAGTAAAGCCAGTTTTTTGCTGTATGGGTTTTGTCTTTTTTTTGTTGTTGTTGTCTTTTTTTTTTTTTTCCACACACTTTTTGGATGTACAGTGTACATCCTACAATGTACAAACAAGTGCTTTTGTCATTACTTTTTAAAAGCTGACTGCTATATAATTTTGGAATCTTCCTGTTCTTCTCTATTTCTTCTTTTAACAACATACACAAACACACGCATTTTTTATGGAGATAAATCCCAAATAGCCGTATTTCTTTCTCTAAACTCTCTGATGAGGTGAATATTAAAACTCAGATGGAAACTCTTATTTTGGTGAATTCTCTGCAAGTGTTGGAAATTCTTCACACACATGTCCACAACATCCGCAGCTCCACTGACAGACCCAGGTAGGCTGAAAGAGCAATCAGGATACCATCTGTGTTTGGCAGAAGATTTCTAACCACTTTGCTGCTTTCTCTCTCTCCTCTCCCTTAGTGTGAAGAGACGGAGGAACCCATGGAGATTCGGTGAGAATTTAAACAGAACATATTGAAGGCTGTACTGACAACTGTGGATTCAAAGCAGATGAAATATGAGTGCTGGAGAAGCAATGGTGTGATGGATTCAAAAGAGATCTCAGAAGTGGCTAGCACAGACACCAGCTATAAGGGCTCAGCATGCTCTCCTCGTGCTCCCACATCCCCAGCTCTACTTTTGTATGCAAGGTTTTACTGTTCATAGAAGATCATTGCTGTTGATACTAACATGAGCAACTCCCTAAAGTACACGATAAAGCAAACATCATGTACCTTGAATGAAGAATGTTGAATTCATCCACTGTCTGAAAATACACATATTTCTCTACTTATTTTCACTTACCTTTAAAAAGGTGCCATCTATTTAAATAATAATGTTCCTTTTTTTGTTGTTCTTTTTTTTTTTTTTTTTCCTGTTGTCTGTCATGCTAGTATCATGCACATATAATCCTCACGTTTTCCATAGCTATGCACGATTACTTTATTTTGCATAACTAAAAATTGGATTATGTGCTTTTCAGTTTCTTCTGGACAGACTTGGTCTAGTTGGACACAGATCCACTGTTGTCACTGGAATGATGATCTCTGCTACCCCAGATGTGAATGTAATACTCTACCTAGGAAGATATCTACAGAACTATAGGAAAGAGGAGAAGGACAAAAAGCAGATGGAAAACCTTATCTTCTTTGTAGTTTTCTAGACACAAACTTTTATGTCATGCCAGTAGGACACTGGTGTTGAATTCAAAATATATATTTAAATTTTTTAAAGGTGGGGGGGAGGGAGGAGGGAGGAGGAAGAACAAACTTATTTTTGTAATAGTGAATTACTTTGCAATATATCTGCCAGCCTCAGAGTATCATACAGCATACAAGTTAACATTACTGCATTACTTGGCAAATATATGCACATAGCTTATATGTGTGGTCTTTTGCCAAGGCTTTTAGGGCTGAAGAAGACCAGAAATTTAAACAAAATGTCCTGCAACCTAAATCGGTCATGATATGTCCATTAATTTAGAGTCTTTTCAATTAGATGATTCAATTTGTGGTTCTATGGGGAAACACATACAGTTTGTGTGATTATAGCTAGAAATGTGACTCTGTAAAAAGGGCCAGAAAACAGTAAGATCAAACCATTTCTTGTTCTGCTTCCTCAGCAAAAATGTCAAACAAATTTTGATCGCAAAATTTTTATTGGGCGTTGTTTTCTTATTTATTTATTAAAATATTATAGGTCAAATTGAGATGGCGTGTAAAGAGATCAGCAAAGCTCACCAAACTAATAAAAAAAAATCAAAAAATATACTACATTTGTGACCTATCTAGCCCAAAGTAATGCTTTTCTTTCCAAATAATTACTTTAATAACCTGTAATATCAAAACTCCTTACTACCCTTAAGGAGGAGAGGGGTAAAAGACAGAGAACAGTTTTATTTTTGAGATATCTGCCTGAATTTGCAGAATGGATAACTTGAGAACATATCAGTTTGCTACAGTGCATAATTGATCCAGACATCTTAACACTTAGGAAGCTGTTAAGTATTTTACAAGGAGTCAAAGAGATACAATACTTTCCCTAAGATGCTAATGTCTCTGTGAAATGAGACAACCAATCTGAAAATTACTGAAAGTAATAACGACCTTCCAACCATCATTTTCAGAGTTGTTTTGTTTTGTTTTGTTTTCCTTCTGAGATAAATTAAAACACTATAGCCTGCTTACCTCGTACTCATATTAAAAGCAAAATTTTGAGGTTGCAGCATCCACAAGGTTGAACAGGTTTTAAACCCCATTCCATTTTAAATTTATTCATAGATAGATGGGAGATTGTTAAATGATGTTGCACTTATTTGAAAAATTGGCCCAGAGTGCTATAATCAGAAATTATTGAGAAATAAGTACCTTTGAAAATCTGCTTTTTATTTAAGTACCTATGTGGGAGTTGAGCTTGTTAAAAATCATTTTGGTTGCTTAGCAGATGCAAAGGCCAAAAAATTTCACTAAGATTTTACAAAATACACACTATCAAAATTGTCTGAATTGGTGTCTTTGTTTTTTTTGTTGTTGTTGTTGTTGTTTTGTTTGTTTGTTTTCAAGAACCCCTTAAAAATCTTCCAAAATAAATGGAACCCCTTTGTGAAATTAAGTTTATGAGCAACAGGTGTTTTTTATTGTTGTTGTTGTTTTTGTTTGTTTGTTTGTTTCTTAAACTTCTCATAGTCTAAGAAAAACAGAAGTATTTGGACTACATACAGAAACAGGTATAAAACAGAAGTTAGGAGTAAATGTTCTTGCAATGGAAGAGATCAACTGTGAAATTCTGCAGAAATCAGCATATCTCAATGCATTCAATGATAACATGGCAAAAGGGGTAAATGCTGGGGTGATTAAATGTGATATATGTAAACAGATAAAGTGAAACATTGAGAAAAATATTTTTATATACAATACTTTATTACTGAGTGGACAAAGCTTGTATTTAGAATAGAAAATTCTATGAAAAATATCAGCTCAGTAGTTATTATGACAGTAAATCAAGTGTTCAGTATCTTTAGGAAGAGACTGGAGAACAAAAAGGAAACCTCATCATACCACAGTATAAATCAAGTTTTGGCCAATTCATTGAGTTTTCAGGGTTCAGATTCCAACCTATAAAAATAATAAGCTAAAATGGTAAAAGATTGTGACACAAGTCAGAAGGATTTCAGTGTGGAATAGCTTTTCTACAGGAATGCCTGAGAATGTAAAGATTATTCTGCCTGGAAATGGGGCAATGTAGGGAGGACACAGTAGAGGTCTACAAAATCCCAGTTGTCCTGGAGATGTTGGGTAATGACCAGCTATTTCCTATTATTTTCCTGTTCAAAGGGCCTTTAAAGAAACCACCCTCCAAACCAACAGAAAGTGTTTCCTTATGCAGCAGATAGCAGCCTTGTGGAGCTCCTTGCCAAAGAAGGCTGAAAATCATTTACATGGGTTCAAAAGATGGAATAAAGATCTGCCAGTTACCAGACAGAGATCAGGCTCAGGAAATCCTTTAACATAAGAAGAATCTTAATTTGAACATAAGAGGATTCTTGAGGCATATGACAGTGAAACATATATGTTTCCCATGTCTTCTGGTATGTTCTTACATTTGCATTTACATCCACTGTTTGATAAAGCATACTGTGTTGAATGCACTCTTAGAATGACACACTATTTATTTATTTATTTACAGTCTATTAATGCAACAAGTCTCCACTTAAGACACTTCTGATTGGTCATTTGGAGTTTACAGTGTGATACCCAGGAAAATGTTGCAAAACCGTATTTGTTGAGAGTATTGTGAAATGTCTTGTGTCAGATACCAAAATGAAAGCAATTGCAGTATCGAGCTTTTGTTTAAGCATAATTTCTTTGAACAATTAAATAATGGAAGAGTACAGAAAAGAGTGAGAGGTGTCTATTGTTAATATAAAGCATGCTTTATTGGAACTCCCATGGTTAGACATCATAGCAGTACATTTCATCTCACAGACTATGATGGAAGGAGCTAATACACTATACAGAAGAACAATTAGTGAACTAACCAAAAGGCATATATTACAATGCTTTTGTGCAAAATGTGGAACTTGGCACTTCACAGGGAGATAAGAATGTGTCTTTGTAATTATTAGGTGCATTAAAAAAAATCAGTCTCAAAAAAACATTTAGGTTTTTCTGTCACCAGTATAGTAGGCAATCAGATGGAATACAGCAGAAATGTTTCTAAATAATATAGTTGTTTCTGAATAATTTCTCCAATTTACCCACTTTTCAATGAATTTTAGAATAGCTACCAAACTTGAATAGCTATGGGTTTCATGTCATCCTTGTATTGATGCAATGGCAGCTGCATAATACTGCCTGGTACTGCAATATGTAATTTAAATTAGTTCTTAAGAATTTACTAATATAACCCTTTACATTTATGGGTCAGCTTCACCCCGATGGCAACCTAATGAAAACACTGAATTCGAATAATGTTAACATTATGCATTGATTTAAAATTTTTGACAGGATAGCATCTCAGACATCAAAATCACAGAAGTTGGAGAAAGAGCTCTGGAAATGTCAAAAATGGAGAACTGCCAGTGTTCATTGGATTAGCAGCATTTGCAAACCACTACCCAGCCAACAAGAGGCAATATGAAGAAATTTGGGATCAAAAGAAATCTCCTGACTTAATCAGCTAAAATCCTATACAGCTAATGGCAGAAGTTCTTTCTCAAGCACTCAAAAATACTTGATAAGTCCATGATTTAAAATAAGTTTGATATTTTTAATCTCATTCAGATTGTGATTTGAACAATTCTAAATTGTAAGCAGGCTGGGACAACAATGTTAGAGAGAGAAATTCGAATAATCTTAAACTATGAAATATAAATAAACGTCTGGGCTAAGATACCTGATAATGATATGGGAATGCCTTCTGCCTATCACCTTGCCTTCTCACAAACATGAGGTTACAGATTTACAAAGGAACCTGAAAAGTTTGAGGTTAAGTTTTCAGCTGGCTCTGATGTTGTTCAAATTCAAAACCTCTGGCACTTCTCCCTTGTCCTCATTAGATCTCACTGATCTAGATAGCAGGAAAAAGTTATATTACCACACTTGAACATGATGGAAAAGAAATGTGTATTTGAAAACTAACCTTCCTTTGAAAAACAGGAGTAAAAATTTAGAGAATAATTGTCTTTAAAAACACCAAATTATTAATGTTAACAAGGTTGCATCAAACTCCAAATACCATTGCATTTTCCCATAAATGATAGTGTCTTACTTCATTTCATCATGTTGCTATATCATTCTGAACTTGGAATTAATTGTAATATTCCAATTCCTTGTTAGCTCAGCATCAGTTACTGAGAAAAAAAAAAAAAAAAAAAATCAGTGCTGCAAAGTTGTGTTTTATCAAAAGAAAGTGAGACAGTCATAACACACACACAGATATAATGTATATATGTGTGTTTGAATTGTCAAGATATATATATATTATGTACATGTGTGTATTTCAATTGCCTCAGTGAAGAAGAATAACATGGTGTGCAGAGAAAAGGGAAGTAACAAACATGATGGTTAACCGACACACTAACACTCTGAGTGTTCTGGTTAATTACAGAGAAGCCAATTGTTTCATCTGAAAGATGTCTCATTATTTAAGTATACTCAGAAAATGGTTAATTAGTTTACTTAACCAACTGTACTTTTACTTTGCCTTATTCTTTGTGCTCTGAATGACGTTAAATATATTTTACTTAATCCAAGCAATTTGATTCATTTCCCTTTAATTTTGTTATAAAGTATCAATGTGAATCACTGAAACATCTAACTACATATCTCTCTTTGGGGTGAAAAATAAGCAAAGGAAAGAAAAATAATTTAATTTAGCCTTAATAAGCTGCAGACTGATGTTTACAATAAATCAGCCACTATTACCATCCTTAATAGTTGTGAATGAGACAGAGCAGATGTGAATACATCTCTTCTCTTCTTTTTCTTACTCTTAGGGGCTGAAACTTACTTACATTCCTCTAAAATGAGCACACGTGTTGCTCAAGCGGGTGTAGAACAGGACTATTTTATAAAATAAGTATCAAGGCCAACAGTCTTTTAGTTCTTCAGGTTTGTTTTCTTAAAAAGAAGATGGATGTTCAGTTTCCTTGCAACATTTAAACAGACGTGACAGTCTATAAACAGCAGGAAAAGTGAAGAAAAGATCCTTACAGGTTAAGTGTTTTCATTCAACTTGTGTGTAATATCCTTATACAATAAGACAGTCCCTTAGAACAGAATTGTAGCTATAGAAACCCTATTGGTTTCAGTTTACAAATCTATTTGTTCTCGATTTTCTGCAGATACTGGAAAGAATAATAATAAAGGCTTTTCTGAAAAATCTTTTCAGAAAAAAAAAAATATATATATATATAAAAAAAAAATACAAGTGACACAATAACAGTTAATATTCTGGCCATATAGCAGACACATTTTGCATTAGCCAATGTGTCTGTACTGCAGGGGTCAGTCATGAAAAATATAGGAACTAAATGGGGAAGAATTCTTTTTCAAAATTTCTTACTCTAACCACCCTAATAATATTCAGAACTCACCTTATGTGAGATTACTTCCTAAGTAGTTTCATCTCTGGAATTACACCCAGGATTAATTACACTTTCAGCATATTTTTAGAAAGTTTATGAGACTAAAGAAAGGCAGAGAGGAGGAGTACACAGGAAAACCAAAAATATTTTATGCTTTTGCAAGCAATTAATTCCACAGTATAAATGTCTGAAAAGGGAAAGGGGCTCGATAGCAAACCTGCACGCTAATGCATACCAATATTTAAAAACTACACAATTTGCTTTTTTATCCAAGGATCTTTACAAAAATGAATATTTGTTATTCCTCTTTAGAGATACTGTGTTTTGCTAAAGGTCATTCAGCAAGCTGAAACATGAGCAGAAGTGAAATGTTCAGTCTCCTGTGTCTGTATCCTATCCACCACAAGGCATCATGACCCTGCTAAGATGAACAGCTATGAAGAGAGGCTTTTGTCTGATTAATCTTTGTCCTGTCAGGTTCACAACACCCTTTGCAAAATTGTAGTTCAAGGTCCTCTGATCTCTACCTTACATATCACCACCTTTTATTTTTATTTTTTTTCCCTGAGATTTTTATAACTCAGTCTTGAAAAATTTGCTCCAGGGTGAAAGTTGGCAAGAAAATGTCTCCAGTCAGGAGCACAGTTGTGTTTTTTAATTATTATTATTTATTTACTATTATTGTTGTTATTTGTGGTTTTCTTTGGTGAATACTAACTTTGGGGAAAAAAAAAGAAAAAGTGAAAATATTTCCAAGTGCAACAAGATCGTTTTCTCAAAACATTACACAGGCAGAAATGTAATAAAAATAACGCCATGCCTTAATTCAAAATTAACCCATTCTTAGTCACTCTATCCTCTTTTCCACCTGAGTTAAGTAGGATTGGAAGTAGGATTCTGTGTTTTTTGTTTGTTTGTTTGTTTGTTTGTTTTAATAATGTTGTTTGTTTTTTGTTTGGTTGGTTGGCTTTATTTTTTGTTGTTGTCTTTCTGTCTATTTGTTTTTGTGTGTGTGCTTGTTTTTTTGGTGGTGGTGTTTTTTCTTTGTTTGTTTTAAATTTGTCTACTGTGGTAAAACAGCAATGGCAGGAGTGCTGTGAGATCTTTTTACTCCAGTGAGTAAAGTCGCTAGAACTCCCAGTTCATGATGATTTGGCTGAAGTTCTGCCAAAAAGGACAAACATTCCTCTTCCCTCATATTAACAATCAAGTTCATCTTCAAGTGGTGGGCCCCACCATAGCATTAAGGAGGGTACTAAAATTTGCCCTTGCTCCACATTGGCTATGGGTATCCCAGATAATCACTGTGTATCCTTGGGAAAGCTACACAGCTCAGCCAGGGGAGATGTGCTTTGCCCAGGGTTGGGTAGAAATAAGTTCTACTCTGATTTAATATTTTGTGTATTTTTGACTGGTTTGATGCCCAGGTTGCCTCAAATTCACAACCATTATTGCAAGGTTCAGATGCTTTTTCCAAACCTTATATCCCACCTGTCTTGCAGACATGGTATGAATGATAAGAGTCTTCAGTTTTTCCAGTGAGGAAAAGGGCCTTTTATTGAAGCTTATAATATGGAAAATATCCTACATGCAATGCTGTAGATCACAGATTAAACATGCTCTATACGATTACTTACTCCACCAAGAAAAGTGAAGTATGCACTACCAGAGGAAAAACAGAGTGCCTGTACCAAAGAGGTTAAAATCTGACCTTACACACTTGCAGTACTGGCAGCACATGATTGTCTTTTGGTCCAGGTCTCAACTGCACAAGCAAGAAATATACTCCCACACCTTTTTACACACAAAAAGGATATTTTTCAATGTAAAAAATGCATCTTTAAATAAGCAACCATCGTACTTCCAAAATTCAGGACTTCATACAAGGGAAGTCTGGCTTCAATAGCAATAATTTTGGAAAGAATTTTAGGTAATTTAAGGGAATATGGATATTTAGGACTTCAGGAGAATAGGGATGTGTTTCTGCATTTCTGCATTATGTTGTCTTATTTGCCTGTTTTGCAAACTTAAGATTCTGAAGGTATCAAATCCCCCCAAAAGTACTTTTTTTTTTTTTTTTTTTTTTTTTTTGTACAAAAACCTCTTAGCCCAGATAAAATGGGGCACAAAATATAACACCACTGAATAATGGTGCTGTCAAAATTAAAAGACATTTTTCCTAATAAAAATTATATTTCTGCACTCAACAAAAGACTTTCTCTTAATTTTAGTGTCCCTGAATAAGGGTCTAAAGATTTCCCATTCTTAAACTGCCTTTTGAAAGATCATGTGGTGACAGGCCACACCAAAATGCCTACAGGGACAGCCAAATCTTCTACCTTTTCTTTGCCCGAAGATTACTGCTTTTCCTCATCTCGTCTTTCTTCATTCCAATGCCATAGGACTTATCCATCCTTACTGTGTCACAATGGCTCTTGCAAATCCTTCTTGGGACCAGCTTTTGCCATGTTAAAGACTATTTACTCACTGCTAGAGTACGTACAGAGGGAAATTTTCAAGTAACTTGATATTTACAGGGCTGGAGCATCTTCCAGTGACAATTGGTTAACATTGTATGGTTGTATAGTGGTCTGAAAGAAGATAAATAGTTTATTACAGATAAAAACATAAGTTGTAATTTTAACTTTATAACCAGTGTTAGAGTTACAACATAATGTCCAACTGTGAAAAGTTGTGAGGCAGGAAGGACATGCAGGCCCATAAGAGAGGAGAAATGGAAATTTGTAGGGAGATAGTGAGAGATCCTTATCCCTTTCCAAAGCTGGTAAAGGTATTACATTGCTAATTGGGACAGATTTAGGGTAGCCAATAAGTATTCTGAGATCAGCTTCAGTGAAATGAAGATTCACCTAGGCCCTTATTCTTCTCAGCAAGGAGCTCTGTAGCTGTTCATGCTTTCACAGATTACAAAAACAAAGCTTTTTAATATGTGTATTTATCATCCTTAACATCAAGAAACAACATGAAAAAATCCTTGAGATGCTGATAGCTTTGCAGTGTAAAAGCTTACTGGCTTCTTTATATTTTTCCTGCCTAATAACTTTGGATAACTTCCTGTTTACTGTCAGTGAATCTAATGCATATGTCAGCCTGGTGTAGCACTGACATGATATATGCATTAGACCACACATTGATAGCAAAGAGAAAGTTACTTGATTCTGACAGGACAAGAAAATTACCCACAAGCAGTAAAATATAGGGTTGCCATGTGACTATGTTCTGCTTCAAAACCATGTATCACATGGTGATAACATAAGAATTAGGAAAATGTCAGAGATGCTGGAACTGCAAAACCAGTTATCTGGTCCCTTTGCCTGTATGTGCCCTGCATTAATACACATACCCGGCTTAATCCCACTTACGTCCTGATGAGATGCTGAGTTTTATTTTATGTTACTGTGCATTGTTTTCCACCACAGTCAGCCTGATTGCTACACCCCTTGTGCGTTGTCTTGTTTCCCTTGTAGCACTAGGTGACTGCACCTTTGATGCAATTACTTCTGTTTGCAATGGCTTTGATGCTCACCTACCCAAACACACCTTCTGGTCACAGTGCCTGCACTGCCCTAAATTTACATGCCAGACTGAAAGAGGTAACACAGTCCAGAGGAAAAAAAGAAAGGGGGCAACAAATAACTTACTCTCATCAATAATAATATTTTAGTGTCCTCAATAATAATAGTTTAGTGTCCTCCCCAGAAAAAAAAAAAAAAAAAAAAAAAAAAAAAGCAGGATGGCAGTGAATTAAGACTGAAATTTCTTGCAAAATTGTTGAGATTTCAATTGGATCGGAAGTGTCCAAATCACCATCTCGATGAAATTAAAGAAGAACAAAATTTATTATCTACAGATAAAACAATACAGTTAAGGTATTCCACATATTTCCTAGGCAAATTCTGGCATTTTATGTAGTTAATGTGAGATACTGAAAGGTAAGTCATTGGTTAAAAGTCCTGTATGTGTATTTTTGCCTTTACTGTGATTTGCATAAATGCCTACTGTGCTACCTGAAAGCGTTCCTGTCCTGATTTATGGGTGTGTTTGTATTGCTCATGTCATAAATCTTCTCCTCTAGGACACTTCTGTTCTGGTATTTATTGACCAAAGACAATTTGCGTTAAGAATGTTTTGAGATCTTGCCAGATATGCACTAGGGGATATTTGAGAAAACATTCAGTACTCAAGCGAATGAATCTAGGCAAGTGTATGATCTCACTACCCAGAAAAACATTTTGCCATAATATTTTAGTACCCTATTTTATTAAGAGAAACCTATGCCTCAATATGCATCTATTTACCATAGAGTTAATTCATTTAGGCCAAATCAAAATAAGTGTTGTAAGAAGATAATTTAGGCTAGCAGCCTCAGGTTGGAGATTACAGTTCACTGACAAAATCTTCAGCAGGGTCGAATCTTCTTTTGCTAAATCTAGGTTGAGCCTAAGTACCCCCCCACACTGAATTTCAATATTTCACACCCTAAGTGCCCAGACATGCCCTCTGTACCTTATTTCTATTCTAATAATTTTGTTTAGAGATAACTTTTTTTTAAAAAAA
>CM021769.1:13155633-13166323 GCA_011076525.1 Nettapus auritus | reverse complement strand
AAAAAAAAAAAAAAAAAAAAAAAAAAAAAAAAAAAAAACAATTATTATTATCAAACCTGAAAATACCTGGAAAGCTTTGATTGAAACAAGCACTTTGCACTGCTCATTGTTTCCGCAGAGTAAAGAGTTAATGAGCAAAATAAACAGTGCATACAAACAGTGGGGGAATATGTTAAGAGAAACTGAGGAACAGGGAGTTTAAGGGATGCATGTGCAGGGGAAAGCCACTATGCAGCACCAGGTGGCACAGGAGCTCATTTCTCCATGCCTGTCCCACGACACAGCCCTCATAAGATGTCCCCACCTGGGACTTGGGGATGGCAGCCCAGTGCTAGAATCATAAGCCTCTGCTGTGAGGCCTCTTGTGGCTCAATGGGGGCTGAAGCCACCCCTTCCTTTGGGACTAGGAACCTTTCCTTTGGAAGGCAGAGGGAGAGGGCAGAGGGCAGAGATTCCCTGTTCTGTTCCCTCTCCCCTCCTGCCCACCCTGCCTCAGGCAGGGTCTTCCAGGGTCTGCTGAAGCCCCCCAAGGGGACCTCTGCCCACCTGCCACTCCATGCTGAAGTTCTCAGTCCCTCCGGCTGAAGCTGTTTCGCTTCACAAGAAACATTTAGAGATTCATTTGGCCAAAGAGAGAAAGCAAGACTGAGCATGAATCTCTATCCTGCTGGTTAGGGCACTCACCTGGAAGGGAGGAGACCTGGGCTCCAGTTTCTCATTTCACTGAATGTTTATGTGGTTCATATCAAACAGCCATTGGATAAAGTACTTAAGTAGTCATTACAACAGGGACTGCAGCCCAGGTTTGCCCCCTCCCCTTCCAGGTGAGGGCCCCTAACCACCAGAGAGTCATGCATATTCTTGCTGTCTCCTTATCTCCCTATCTCTCTCTAATGAATCTGTAATTATTTGATGCAAAGTATAACAGCTTCCACAGCAAAGATGGGAGACCTTGCTGACCTCCCCGTTTGCTGGGAAGACGAGAGAGGTGGGTTCAAAGGCTCTTGGGCAGAGCAGGAAACTACACCGAGGTCTCCCTGTCCTGGCTGGCAGTGGGAGAGGTGGCACTGCTCCTCCAGAGGCTGTGTTTTGAGCAGAGCTGTGAGGCATGCTCTGAGATCACCTGGCAGACTGAGCCCCTGAGGGGACCACACACAAAATAATACCTCATCTGTAGATCCCCATCCAGCCAGGCACGAATTAGGTGCTGAGCTACCCAGGACTAAGACACTCTGTGGCAGGCCCACCAGCAGAGCTGGAGGCACAGGGGCTTCTCCACAGTCAGGTGTGGGGTCAATGGGATTGTGGCAGAGGAGCAGGGGTTGAAGGTGCTCTGCCAGGACAAAAGTGCCCACATCCTTGCCTGAAAGCAAACTCCAGTCATTTGCCAAAGACCACACAGGGAGACTAGGGAAGGAGAAGAAGAACAATCTCCTGAGGCACAGCCCGGGCTGGGGCAGGCAGGTACCTCTGTTCTCAGGCACTCCTGTGCAATCGCTCAAAGACTACCAGTAGCCAGAGTGGACAAGGCAAGCTGTACATCACCCAAAAGATTGCAGCTAGCAGCCACTGCCATTTCCAGTGGATATATGTAATTAGCAAAGCATTCAGTAGACACTCCTGAATGAAAAGCACAAATAAAACTGGTGAGTTCCTGGTGGAACGGTTGTCTTTCAAGAGGAAAACAATGTGTCTGTGTGTAACCTTTTAACTCTTTTTTTCTTTCCTCCTCTCACTCTTATACTGGATAATTACATATTTTGTAGCTTAATTAGCTAATTATGCATGTGATTGTGCTTTTAAGCAGAAAGTCACTTTGTTTAGTTGTTGGTGGCATGTGGCTTTTGTTCAGCTTCTGTGATGTTGGTTTATAACATAATCATCCCTACTTGCAATGGTCTGAGGTGATAAAGTCTGTTGCTGATGCTAATATTTTAATTATCAGAGTAATGTTTGAAAAAGCACCATAACTGACAGGAAATGGCTTCACTTGGGTAGAGGGTAACCAATGAGTTTGCATAAGCCCCTGACTGCCTGTCTGTGAGGTGCAGTCACACCCTTTCCCTCTAGAAGAGCACATTTTGAGGCTTTCCAGAAAGGACTAAAAGGCACTGACAAGAGTTCACCAAATCCACTCATGAATTATTTTTTCTGGCAATCACTGTTGTTGTTGTTGTTGTTTAAAAAAATAAATAAATGACTTGAACTGGATCCCCATCCCATCAAATCAGCAATAATGGGATCTAGGCAGAGCTGTTTTTTAGGAAGGATATGCAAGTGAAAGCATATTGCAGGGAGCAGAGGCAGCTTACCTTGCAGCCTGCTACATCTTCACACAACAGCACAAGTTACACCTGCCTTCAAATAAGCACATCTTGTAAGTGCAGGCCAGATGCAGAAGGCTATTGCAAGAGTTAGTGACTCAGTATCTTACCAAATGCCCGTCCATAAAAGCAGCTACAGTATGTATCAGTGGTTATTCTCCAAACCTGTCCAGCCCTTTATTTTGTCTTATTCAGAGATATCCAGCATGGTGCCCTGTGCCAGCTCTAAACTCACAGTCACAGACCTGCAGTAATATTTATTCCTCCTTCTACTGAAAAGATGAGTAAGGATCTTAGGCTCATTTCCCCAGTGGTAAATTCTAGCCATCCCAGTTAGGACACTGGTCTTCCTCAATTCCTTATCTAGTCAGCTGAGCTGCTCACAAACACTATTCTGAGAATGTGAATTAGGTTCTCCTGAGAACTGCCCTTTAAAAAAGCCTACTTCATGCAGCAACTCTACAGCTACTATCTTACGTTCCCCTTAACAGTGTTTTAAACTCTAGTGGACAAATTAATAGATTCATAGGAAAGTGTGTTTCTTAACATATTAACATATAGAAATGTGTAGAGTATTAATCTATGAGTATAAAAAAGAAACTACTCTTGCTACCTAATGAATGCAGAAGGCAAAAAGTATAGCTTTTGAATAAGTCCCTTAGAAACCATAACATGTACAACAGCTCCTACATGATCAGCTTGAGACTGAAATGTTGCTTATGTTTTTAAGCTCACTGACAGTTTTATGATTTGAAGGCATTTTTTCTGCCTCTTTCCCACCCTCCCATTCACGTATTCTTCACGGTGGTGCCTGTGCAACAACACTCAGTAATAACCCTTTTCCCTAAGGGATCAAGGAAGGAAAATTCAACAAGTCACTGCCTCTCCCTTTCTTTTTTTTTTTTTTTTCTTTTTGTGTGTGTGTGTGTGTGTGTGTGTATGTGTGTTTGGTTTGGATGGTCTCTGAAATGGGCTGGAATGCAAATGGAAGATATTTGGCAGGTTGACATTTGTCTGTAAAGCTAGGCACTGAGCCAGAAGCATGGAGCAAGCTGGAGTGGGTTTACATAAAGTGGGAGCAATGGTGCCAGAGCACTCCAATACATTTTCCCCTGAGACTCATAGGCAGCCCACTCATTAAGGGTGAAATCCAGCACTATCTGAAGAGCCTTAGGAAAGGGCCTATGCACCAATTAAGTTCTCAAGGCCTCTGCACTGGTCTGAATTTCACCCAAAATAAGAAACGTTAGCTGAGGAAAAGATGCTATTACCCAGACTACTGTCTGCTTCTGTGAGGAAAAGAGACCGTTGGCATATGGTTGGAAGCAGCACAAGCACAGTCCTTCTACACAGCCCTTCATAGCTGCATCCTTACAGCATGTTTGGTGCAGACTCTTGTCTGTCCATGAAGAACTCTTAGAGTGTGAGAGTTCAGGAAAGCAAGAGGGCAGAATATCTGATCTTTGTTAAATTGGGAATACAGGAGTCACTCCTACAGTGATGTGTTGCAATGAGTACAAGTAGAGGGCTGACTGTGGTGAGGTGGCTCAGAACAGCATCCCAGAATCTTTTCTTCATCTATAGATATGATGCAAAAATACACAATTAAAACAAACAAACAAACAAACAAAAAACAGATGGCCATAATACAGCATTTACTACAGACAAGAATTATCTGCTCTCCCTTCAGTAAGCTGGAATATAGTTTTTACTAGAGAAGAGGTTAAACTAAATTGTTCTTTTTTCCTTTTTTCTTATTTTTTTTCCATATATATAGCTACATTGCAATACATATAGCTATATTGCAATAGAGAGCTACTAAATGCCTGTTTGCCTTATATATACATATATGGAAAAATATATATAACTATATATATGGAAAAAATATATACATATATATATGGAAAAATATATATATATTTTATATATATATATAAGGCAAACAGGCATTTAGTAGCTCTCTATTGCAGTAGGAAGTCTTAGATGGAGAAAATCTTTCTATTAACAAGGTCAATGCCATTATTTTGCATGGGTTACATGAATGCTCATTTGTTTGCATGTGGTGCAGAGAACACTGCATATTTTAACTTCTAAACAATGGGGTGGCACAATGTCAAAGAGACACAGAGGGACAGGGGTAGCACGGCGAATGCTTGTAATGCCCCAGAGCCTTTTCACAGCAAAACAGTGATAATACAAGCTAATGGTTTCTGTAATATGAACCAGCGTAAGGTCAGTTTAAGACTTTTTTTTAGCTTCCATCAGAGGGCATCTGCTCCATAGATAAATCTCTTTACAAAGTGCATTAGATTGAAATGTAGAGTTGAGTACTGAATGCTGAAAATACGTTTTTCAATTAAAAACCTCTTCACACTACATAGAGATGCCAGAGAAGCTGAGTGCAGGGATAGGGACTCACCAAACAATTTGTGAGATCAACCCATCAATTGAATATTAGCCCCTTGATGCACATGCTTAACTCCCATTAGTGGCACTGGGAGTAACAAGACTGCACCAATGGAGAGAATCGACCTCGTAGTCTTTACACAAATGCAGATGCTTCCCATTGAAATTAAGGTACTTTTAAGAATGTGGGGTTAACAAAAATACAGTCTACACAATGCAAGTGAATCAAATGTTTACATTATATAATTGCTTTTGCTCGCTTTGACAAGGAAAATTAGCTCTGTAAAGTGCCAGTTCTAAAATGCATACTTGAATACACTTGATGAGCATAAGATCCCTTCACACCTAAGGCTAGATTGATAAAAAAACCTCACATATGCAATTGAGATAATTTTTTTTCCCCTTGCAGTTGCTGTCAGGAGCTTGTGAATTGAGGCAGTAACTCTGTAATTTGCAAACGTGTCAAATGAAAGGAAATATGCTTTAGCATGTGGGCAGGATACATCCAGCAAGAGACTGATCGGAGAAGAGAAGTAGTCTTGCCACAGGTCAGCAGTTGCATGGTCCTCAATCAGGACTTTGGATTTCAAGGTCAGAAAGAGTTGCTATCATCTAAGATACATTGCAGGACTTAGGTCTTTCTCAATTTAAATACTTGAAAACACAAAAAAGGTTTTCTTGTATGGAGAATCCACTGCAGCACATTATAATTACTCTCCCTATCCAAACAATAAACAAACAAATAGTCCCACAAAATTTGTACCTTTAAAATTTTGCATCTGAATTTGTTGGCTTTTAAGAGCTGGATTTTATCATAACTCGGGTCTGCTGAACTGAAGAACTCCTCTCATCATGAGAAATGATAGGGATTGTTTTGTTATTAATATTGTTCTCTAGTCAACAGCAGTGGGAGAGAGAGGACACTCATTTGGAAGGTGGGACACCCAAGTTCACTTCCCAGTTTTGCCTGCAGTGGAGTGGTGGAATTTGGGTTACATTCCCACCACAAGCCAGTGGGTCACACTGGAGGCCAGAGTAGCCTCTAAACTAAGCTAGTAGTGTCAGCTGATAAAGGCATTTTCCAGTGAAGGTTGGAAGATTTTCTACCTGGATGGCCAGTAAAGTTTGCATAAAACTCCTGTGAAGTTTTAGGTTAAGTGGACAGCAATAGAATTGCACTCACCATCACAGGCTTTTGTAAGCAAGTAAAGTCAGGGAGAGGAAGTAGAGTCATGAGCTCTATAATAGTTTTAGTATCAAGGCTATGTTTCACAGTGAGGCAATGGCTTGTTTGCTAGGGCTGCCTACAAACACTGACACAAATGGTGCAAATTGCAAACAATGAGTGGGAGAAGTGCATGTACAACCTACTGTATTTTCTTCACAGGTTTTGTGTGTGCCTATTTCCTCCGTCATGTTTTGTGAAAGCTCTCTCCAAGGTGCCACAACCTGAATATTATTTGTAGCTTTACTTGTAATGTAATTCCTCATAAAGTAAAAAAAATGAGGAGAAAACAAAAACATCAAGGTCCCAAAACATCAGGAAACTGTATTATTGTTATGAACCAGAATGCAGGCTGAGCCAGATATCTTTCAAATCTGGGGGACTCACAGAGCCAAACACTCGTCTGACACACCTATGCAAACCCATTGCCCTCAGTAGGATCACACAAATATGTATAGAGAGACACAATCCATGGAGGGATTATTTAAGCAGATGGGTAAATTTTGGGGGTGTACTGTTTGCCTAGCACATTATAATTCTAGCAAAAGGGATTTGTGTTACTTTTCTTATCAAGTTATGACCTGTATTTTCAAATGTGGGTGCTTACAGTTAGGAGTTAAATAAGTGCCCTGGTTTCCAGAGCCACTGAATAATTACCGATTCCACTGCCTGTTTTGTTGGTGGTGTTTTTTTATTTGTTTGTTTTTGTAGTTTTTGTGTTGTTTTGGTTGTTGGTGGTGGTGGTTTGTTTGTTTTTTCCTGTTTGTTTTTGTTTGTTTGTCAAAATGCTTAAAATATCACTGGATTCTGCAGAGACTTATGAATCATCAGGGATCTCAAAGATCGCTTCCTTAACCAAAACAGCTGTTTAAGGTTCATCTTCAGAGATACAATTAGGAGTTGATGAACTGTGTAACTTTCCCACTCACCACTTAGGTTCATGGGACAACAATGATCTAATATGCTGACGGAAAGAAGAAGACCTACACTTTTACATCTGCCTTTCCAGAGCCCCCACTATTTTACCTCCACTCTGATTATGTCTACTAACTGTATTAAAAGTCTTATAGTCACAGAGCATAGCACAAAACTCCAAGACATCTGATTAACCTTATTAACAAAATACCGGTCAAAAGTTAACTCACCTTTGACCGGTATTTTGGACTAGATAACCTCCTGATGTCCCTTCCAATCTACATTATTTTGTGATTCTAGTTCAATCATATGCACTATGGTTATGAAGATGACTGGGGGGAAAAGTCAGAAATGTTTGCTGAATAATGACACTTCCTGAGCTACTAAGAAGTTTTGCAAACCCCAAGTAGACATTTAACTTTGTAAGGCCAAGAGAGTCAACAAAAGGGTACTCACCTCCAGAGAACTATTAATAAAAAAAGTGAGATAGATTAAATCATTCATAGGGGAAGGTGGGTAGGAAGAGGAGATGCGAGAAATCTTCCAAGTCATGGCTGCGGAAAAAAGAGCTTCTATCAAAGATGGCATAATACATTGATCAAGGCAAAACATACCAAGGCACAATGAGCTGAACTTCAAAGGTATCAATTGCTTTTGAGCTTGGAAGGGAAAACCTTGAGACCACTGCACTGGCCTGAAATCAAACTGTAAAAAAAGAATGCAGTAAGGAGTGGTGAGTACTCTCTCTATTTATTAGTAGATGTAGATGACTGAAGAAAGTAAAGGTCACAGTGCTTCTCCAAAGTACTCAGCAGTATGTGAGGCCAGGACAACCAGCTGTGAAACATAAACCTCTGCATAGGAGAAACAAGGTTGTTAAGTTCTTCTGGATGCAAGTAAGTGTAGATAGAGAGGCAGCTGCAAGTGTTCAGAGGGGTTCTTTGTTCCCATGTACAGATATGATGGGGCAGTTCAGGTTATAAAAATATATGAAATCAGCATCAAAGCATGAAGTTGGAAAAAGAGAGATCTGCAATGTGTTCTCTACTCCATATGGTCACGTGAATTTCAAGCTCCATGCTTAATTTCCATGCTCCATGTTTACGCTACTTAATGTGACATTTTTCATTAATGGAAGGCCAATTCTCATTCATTTTACTTAACAGAGATTGTTCTATTAACAGATGCACAAAAATTGTGGACTCATTAGGTAACAGAAAAAAAATCAACAGTTCTATATTTTGCCTTCTGCAGCTTGTTCTAGAACGCCTGCTCCAGAACTGATGGTCAATAGCGATGAGGGAAGGGAATCTCGTAGACATGTTCCTTCAGAAAGAAAATACAAATGTTTTCATTTGGAAAAAAAAATAAAATAAAATAAAAAAAAAAAGTGATGTGAATGCTAGGATTTCCATAATTCTCTTTTCCATCAAGTATTTTACCATTCATACTGATAAGCTATATTAACTGAATCTAAGCATGGTACCTATTTTTTTTTTTTTCTCTTTGTATAGTTCTACTCTATAAATCATTCTATTAACAGAGATGCAGCTTCTGTCTGAGAATCATATGATGATTAAAACACTACAGATCAGGTTTATACTGTTGAAATATATGAACTCAACCCTACATTAACCTAGAGCTTTTACAAAGTCCTAGAAGTCATGGCAGGAATCAGACAGATGTAACCTGACTCTTTACTTAGATTTCCATGGAAACCACTTTTCATTACTAGACCAGGTCCCAGATTCTTTTTTTTTTTTTTTCCTAAGATACCAAGGTCAAACCATAATTAATGTTTAATCATCAGTACTGTTTTTATTTTTTAAATAAAAACAAAATATTCCCTCTAGGGAAAAAAAAAAAAAAAAAAAAAAGAAAAAAAAAGTAAGAGAGTAAGGTGTTGAATAACATATATTTATAAGCATTTAATACCTTCAGATCTAATAAAATAATGATAATTTCTGCTAGGCAATATTATGCATACTAAGTACCGTTACTGATCCAGTCCATGTTGAGACAGCTGACATGTCACAATTATTTCTATATCTCAGCATATTTGAAATTTAAACTCAGAAGAACTGGAAATATTAAGCATGCATAATCAAGGTTTAAATGTACAAGGCGTAAGTGGTGGAAGCATATATTCCCCTCCCAACACTCTTGTAATATTCTTAAATAAATCTTTTACTCAATATATCTGTTTGGAGACACACAATTGATGAATTTTATGACACACCAAATTGAAGTAAAGTCCTATACACATTTGATTCATATATACATTTTGTCATCTTTCCCTTACAGGTAAGTAGTGCTTATGTCCATATGTCCATATTTTCAATAATAATAATAATAATAATAATAATATAGACATCATTAAATACAGATTTATTTATTTATTTATTTGTACTGGTTCAAAACATGGTTAGATATGCCTTCCAAAAGAAGTAACTCAGTGAAAACAAAATAGGTTTGGCCTGTTCTCTTCTGAAGAATCAATTAAAAATTTAATTAAACATACTGTAATCAAAGAGGGAAGATGTCATCTCTCTTCAAGGACTTAAGTGGGAATTTTTTGTTTGCTTCTTTTTATCTTTACTAGAAATCTAACTTTCAGAGGCATCTGACTTTTAAAATGAGACATTTTCTTTGTCAGATTAAAAAAAAATAGCATGAGTCAAGGGCAAGATTCTCAATAGGTATAAATTAGCTATGTTTATTTAAAGGTGATGCAGAAATATTAATTTAGATCAATGGGAAATCTGACACAAACACTATATACTTTATCTGGGAAACATTCTTGATTTTACAAATTATTTAGTCTTATATGTAGCATTTTAAACAATTAACAGACTTGTTTCATACGGTAGATGCTGTTGTTTTTCTTATTGGAAAATGTATTGGTTGTCATTGTTTTGTCATATATTGGAATTCATCATAAGGAAAAAAAAAAGTATCTTGATATAAAGGAGTTTGCTTTATTTCTTTCACAGTGATAAGGTATTTGGAAACCACACAGTCCAAATAATATTAATATGCAGAGGTGGGAAATGAACATCAAGTTACTCAAAATCAACACTGTCCAGGCAGAAACTTGCATCTCACAAAATAAATTACTTGTAAAACTAAATGTCTATATGAAATATTAAAGTTTAAAACCATTCTGTATTACCCATTTTAAATACAGTCACCCAAATTATGCTGCTTCTTCTCCAACCATATCTGAAAGTGAGCAGGCATACTGCATCAATCAAAAGACTGCAGTGAGAAAAATAATCCCCCATCAAAGCAAAATACATAAATACATAAATAAGGCCAGTGTTACATAAAATATCAGCAGCACTGAAAAGTATTTAAATGAGCATTTAAAAACTTAGGGGTGTTTTTCTCTCCCTCCTGCCTCCCCGCCGTCACACACACACAGTCTGTGCTTGCTTTATTTGGCACCTAGAGTCTGGTTTATTAGGCAAATATTTATGAACTTGACTTTAACCAAAATCCTGTTCACAGCTGCACCTGAGAGTTACTCCAGCCTTGGATTGGAGCAACTCTTGGGGATCAGCAAATTGTTTGCACAGCCACGGAGGGAGAATTAAAAATCTTGTTGAATCAGGATTAGCAGTCCACACGAGGAGGAGGAGGAGAGCTTAATTCCATAAGCTCTTCATCTCCCAGGCTGCTTCTCAACTCTCTGTGGCCTGCAGACATGTGTGACCCAAAAAAAGAAAAAAGAAAAAGAAGAAAAAATAAAAGAGAATGTACGAGCAAGACAGAAAATAAAATAAAATAAAATAAAATAAAATAAAATAAAATAAAATAA
>CM021769.1:13085454-13155623 GCA_011076525.1 Nettapus auritus | reverse complement strand
AAAATAAAATAAAATAAAATAAAATAAAATAAAATAAAATAAAATAAAATAAAATAAAATAAAATAAAATAAAATAAAATAAAATGGGCTTTTGCAATGACAATGTATTCGCCTTATCTGCTGGGCAGGGTCCGAGCTAGCCTTGCTGCCCCTTCAGTGGGACTTATTACCACCTCCCACACTTGGAAATGCATACCATTGTCAAGACAGATCCCAAAAGTATGTCTGTCTAAGCCTTTGTTCCTGCCTCAAGCAACGTTGCCAAGCAGGTTAAACTTCGTGGGGCCATGTTTATTTCTGCCTTCTGATTAATAGCAGAGCTGTGTATGCTGTCTGAAGTTCCACATCACTCTCATCTGTCAAGCCACCTACTTACCTATGCCTCCCAAAGTCTGGACAAGAGCATGCTCTCTAATCATTTGGGATCCATTAGCTGCTTGCTATTTGCATGCACATCAAGTGTTTAAACCCAAAACAAAGTGCACAAATAGAGCATGCATCAGTGTCTTCCATGCTAGATAAATGGATAAAGCTGGATGGGGTTAACAGCCTTATACTTAGCCTTAATCCAAAACTATGCAATAATTTACAGCTTCCTTGAATCTGTTGTACCGTGAACTCTCCTGAATGTCCATGAAGAGAGGTTTCAAAGCAGCTACAGTGAAAGACAGCTACCAGAGCAGGAACATGAAATTCATTTCCCCACTGAAAAAAAAAAAAAAAAAGCACATTGTTGTCCCTTACTGAAAAGGGAGAACAATATCAACATCCAAATAAGGTATTCTGAAAAAGAAAAAAGAAAAAAGAAAAAAAAAAAAAAAAAAAGAGAGAAAGAAAAAAAGAGGTTTGGATGCTTGTAGAATCTCCATCACCCACTCAAGCTCCTTCGTGACCACAGGAACCATTGGCACAGCCTCCTCTCTTGGGTGCATCTATGATGTTTTGATGTTTGTAGTGCACCAAGATTATTTCTAGACAAATCAAACCACAGCCAAACAGAAAGTATACATATGTAAGTTATATTGATTATCACAAAAAAAAAAAAAAAAGCTTATTGAGAGAAAAAAAAAAAAAAAACAAAAACAAAAAAAAAAACTGCATAGTTCTGCATAGCAGAATCAGATTCAAAATGACTGGATATTTGTGTGAAACCAAACAGAATCAAGCCCTGCTTTATATATATAAATTTATTCTATTTGTATTTGATGTCCCAGGAGGGCCAAATGAACAATTCTTTCAGTATTAATTGGAGGTTATATAGCTCAATCTCTAATATACAGTGTGCCCCAAACCATATCCTTCTCTGTGATAGTTTATCTATCAGCAGGTCTTCTAACAGCTGCAATTAAGCAGAAACAAAAGCAGAAATCAATTTGTGAAGTGCTCGAAAGAAGAGAAAAATCACACATGTCCTAGCTATGCGGTCACTTCAATCAACCATCCTTTTAAGAAGCTACATTTGTGACTCAAACTGAAGTTTGAACAGCTCAGGTTTGTTGACTTTGGCAGTCTCAATTGTATTCATTAGAGTAGCTTGAAATTTTTGAATGAAAAATGTGTGTGCAAATGTGGCCCGTTTTCAAAACTTTCAAAACTTGATTTATTTTTTAATACAGAATCACAGAATCACAGAATTTCTAGGTTGGAAGAGACCTCAAGATCATCAAGTCCAACCTCTGACCTAACACTAACAGTCCCCACTAAACCATATCCCTAAGCTCTACATCTAAACGTCTTTTAAAGACCTCCAGGGATGGTGACTCCACCACTTCCCTGGGCAGCGCGTTCCAATGTCTAACAACCCTTTCGGTAAAGAAGTTCTTCCTGAGATCCAACCTAAAATTCCCCTGGCGCAACTTAAGCCCATTCCCCCTCGTCCTGTCACCAGGCACGTGGGAGAACAGACCAACCCCCACCTCACTACAGCCTCCTTTGAGGTACCTGTAGAGAGCGATAAGGTCACCCCTGAGCCTCCTTTTCTCCAGGCTGAACAATCCCAGCTCCCTCAGCCGCTCCTCGTAGGACTTGTTCTCCAGGCCCCTCACCAGCTTCGTCACTCTTCTCTGGACTCGCTCAAGCACCTCCATGTCCTTCTTGTAGCGAGGGGCCCAAAACTGAACACAGTATTCGAGGTGCGGCCTCACCAGAGCCGAGTACAGGGGGACGATCACCTCCCTAGCCCTGCTGGTCACACTGCTAAAAGCACATCCATGTACTTATGATTTTAAAGGCAGCTGCTTTTTTGCTTTTGTTTTGGGGAGGGGTACAAGCTTTTCTTTTCTCTCTCCTACCTAAGAAGCTGCTTTTGCTTGTTCCTGAATTGCTCATTTGACATGATCTTTTTCATCACAGCCCCTACTGCTGCCAGCACCTACATGTTTGAAGTCCACCAGAAGATCTCAGGTGTGGCTGTAGGATGTTTTAACCACTACTGAAATCTTAGTGATCCTAGACTGCCTCAGGGATGGAGATCCTTAAAGTCACTTAGGCAACCTTTCACACCTTCTACATTGTAATTGCTCATCCAGGGTCTCTCACCGGTCACTGTGGCTGTGTTACACTTGCATAAACTACCACCCTTCTAGAATCTGGGTGCTCCTACTGTTGCTTCCCCAAATCTGGTGGATCCTACTGGCAGGAGACATTAATTAAGGCCCTTCTGGTAGGTCCTTGTGACATTTTGTCCTTTTACTTGGCATAAAGCACCTGGACTTCAAGAGTGATAGTAATCTCTTTTCTCTTAATTTCTTCCTGAAATCTCACCTCTTCAAACTTAGTAACCAACAACAGGCAACCTTCCCCACCACCCCTCCAGTTCCTTATCTGGCCTTCACAGTGAGAAAGGCAATGGGAATCACCTCTTCCCCTCATTCTCTGCAGTGTAACTTCAGTTTCCAACACAAGTGTTTGCCTGATGCTGCTCAGGGAACCTCCACAGACTTGGTTCACCCCTCCTCCAGCTTGCACCGCTGATGTTCCTCCAAACTCAACTACCATTCAGCAAAAAAGCCGAGATTTGCTGTTAGTGTGTGAAATGAACCCTTAAAGACACTAAACCCCAAAGTTGTTCAGCTGCCCATATTGTTTTCTTGTCAGTAGCACCAAGGTGATGAGGTTGCTCTCCTCGTCATACCTAAAAGAAATAAACTGATGGATAATGCAGGGTGGGTAAGACCCACTTCCCAGAGATGTCTTCAGTACATTTTTGCAGATTTTTTTTCTTTGCTTTTGTTGTCTTTAGGACTGGTGCAGTGGCACATTGCATTAGTGCAAACTGGTGCTGATGCTCAGAGGCTGTGCCCACTCTGTCAGGATTCAAAATATTACCACAGTCTGCAAGTAAGCAATAAGATATGACAAGAAGTGTGATACTGTAACATAACAATGTACCTCGAGGGACACCTGTGAGGGAGGAGGTGAAACTGAGTGTATTCAACTGCCCAAGGTGTGATTTTTATCTCAGACTATAATGTAATAAGATGTGATAATAAAAAGGCACAGGACAAAACAAACCATGTCTTTTTTAGAATGTCAACCTGTTTATGTGGCATACTGTAAAAAAATGCTGTGCAGTTTCCTGCCTTCTAAACAGACTACTTATAAAATTACCTGATTAATTTACATCAACAAGTTTCTTTAAAAGTAAAATAAAATAAAATAAAGCCATTAGCCACGGTAGCCCTGGATTATAACTTCCTCATGTGGGTTCTTCAAGAACCCCTTACGCACTCAAAACTGTTTTGCAATTATCAAAGACATGCTAGAACAGGGCTCAGTCATTTGTCTCACTTTATATATCAGGGATATAGCAGCACCATAAAAGATACATAACACACAATCAGTTCTCCCCTTTCCTAATAAGCCCTCTCCTTTCCTGTCATTATTCCACAAGTGAATTCCCAACACAGATAATACACAAGCTTCAAACCCTCTCACAGCATTAATAATAATAATAATTTAAACTCACTTAAGCAAAACTAAAGCACAGTAACTTACAGACTCTTGGTGTATAATTTCAAGGGAAAGCATGCTCCATAATTTTAAGTTTTTATGCATCTACAACACAAACAAAACATACAAAATATTTTTAAAATATGGAACACCCAAAACACCCTGTCAGAAGACTTGAAAGGTAGAAAACCGGTTCTGACCTGCTACCAAGTAACCTCAGCTCTCAGTGACTGCAGTCTCAGAAGAGGTGTCATGTTATTACATAGTCAGGTCACTAAAGATCAGAATACTTTGGATAGAAGATGGTCACTCCTGCTGTCAGAGGTCTCCTAACAAATTTCAGGGTTCTGTTCATTTTCAAATATTCATTCAAGATTTCTCAGTATAATCAAACTGCATTTTAGAATACATGTTCAAATCAAATAAATAAGCACGATACGGACAATGTTAGAAATATCTGTACAGAACAAGCTGCATTTATGGACATTTTGTGTAGGCTGTATATAAATAAACCCTTTATATCTGCTTTACCAATATGACAAGCCTTGGTATTTGTTTTCTCCAAAAGATGCTATTGACTACATTTCATGAAAAGGAGTCTCAACGATTTAGACAAATAAATTCCCGTTACCACCAAATGGAAAAAATACAATAAAATATACAATAAAATAAATAATAAAATAAAATACATAAAATAAAAAAATAAAATAAAATAAAATAAAAAAAAATACACCCACAACTAACCAAACAAAAAGCTTAGAGGTCAAATTGAAGTATAGAAAATAACTACTGTAGGGCTTGCTATGATTATATGCAGTACTTATTTAAGCATTGAGATTCCATTGAATCAAAAATCTCAGCTCCACAAGTATCTGTTCCTGTTATTAGCCATGCCTCAAGCCATTTTTTAAGCATGTGCATAAATGTAACCCCATGAACAGTTAAGTCCCATTGATTTCAGTGGGAGCACTCACAGCCATAAAGATCACAATGGTGTCTTGCATTGGGGCTGTTGTTAATTCTTCTTGCTGGTATTTTATGATTCTGGCCTGTCTAGTTTAGCTTGTGACTGACTCTTCAGCTCAGCCGGAGAGAATCTACTCTTCTTATTTGTGCTCTTCACAAACTTCAACATGAAATACTACCCTTGCTCTCTAGCTCAAGTAAATCTTGGTGTACCTGCACAAAGTAAAACTTTATTTATCCATTTTTTTTTTCACTTCCAGGGAGGAAGCCTGTTTTCATGACTCACAAGTTCAGCAAAGCAGGATTATATCAGTCCTTAGATGGGAGACTGACCTGGGGAAAAGCAGTCAGGAAGTGTGTCTTAGTGAAAGGTACCATTAACTCAAGACAGTGCTAAAGTTGTGTTTCCACCTGGCACCATTTCTGTCAGTTGATTGTGGTATAGGACGTGCCAAAAAGAGAAATAAAACTGAGGTTTCGACTATTTTCCACCATTAAAAACCTCATAGAAATTTTCACAATAACATCTCCAGTGTTATGTCTGGTTTCAAATTGGGATAATTGCATTCTGCCTATCTCCATTTCTTTTCTGGGATACAGTTGGATAAACTAACACTTTTTTGCTGCCAGAATTCAAATGCTGTTTAGGGGTGCAATCCACTTTTAAATAATTGTAGTTCTACTCTCCAGAGAGAGGTTTGTGTCAATTCAGATACTGCAAAGGTAAATATTAGAACAGTACATATAAATAAATAAAGGAATTTCAGGAGTGGTTGAAGTTAATCCTATACACACGCTCCCACACAAGCACATGACCCTTCAAAATGAGAGGCAGTATATGAGACACTACGTTGTAAGACATTGCAATGTTATTATGCTTTGTATGAAGGATGCTATATAAAATATTAATGTATTTCATTAAAATGACTCTTAATGTCAATATGTAGTGTGACTGCACCATGATTTCTTATGTTAGTAGGTGCTTTACTAGAAGTTATAACTTTACATTATTCAACCACAGTAGTCTCTGTAGTAAATGTATTGTCTCTGTTATCAACTTACTTATGCCCCATGAAAACCATTGCTATGGTGATGAGTATTTTATGTTACAGTATTCACCTAATTATAAAACTGTTCTCTAGCAAAGGCACTAATGTTATTTTCAACAGCAAAATCCATTTTCAAAATTAAAATATATGCAAATAATTGAGCCATAACCTTCAGCAAACATTATTTTTGATTGATAATTATTTCTGTGTATTAAAAACATTGAGGTAAATGTAAAAGTTATTGCAATGGGTGTTTAAGAGGGCTTATTTTATAACACTATGGCAATGTGTGTACCTTTGTTATTTGCTGATGGACTACATGTTGTTAAAGTGGAAAAGTTACAATAGAAATAAAATTATCCTATTTCTATATGAAGCATAAGACCATGCAAAAGAAAAATGCAAGGTCTAGGTTTATTAAGCATTTATTTGTAAATAGAACCGTCCCTTGAAAAATAACTATTTAGTTCTCTGATTTTATTGCCACTTCCATGGAGCTCAGTGTTTTTCTTCAAATCATTATGATTATTATACTCAGTCTGAGAATTTGATAGCTACTTTTTCAAAACTTGATCACAAATGTTTTAGGATATAGATCAGCTCGTACAGAAGACATGAGTAAGATTCAGACTACAATAATGTAGGAAGATTAAAAAAAAAAAAAAAAAAAAGTGAAAAGGTGAAGAAAAATGTTCTTGCCAGTAAGTAAAATCAGTCAAAACAGAATCAAGAATCTGGAGTTAAATTAGTGTTATGAAATTTTTAATGGAATGTTAAAATGCACACGCACACACAAAACCAACAACAACAGCAAAAAAGCAACCCTACTAGCAGAGGAAGCAATATTGGTTGAATCCTATCTAAAAAACTGTTAGTAGGAAAGCAACAAGACTAACAGTAATACAACTGATACTGAGATGGCTAAACACATAATACCAGAAGTGCCTGAATGAAAAAGAATGGAACATCATTAGATAATAAAGGGTAAGAACAATGTGTGTAATTGTTGTACTTTATTTTTATTATTTAAGTGGGAAAAAGAGCATCTGATATAATTTAATATCTGCTGTTATAACGAACGTGATAGTGATATTTAAAGTTATCTGAAAGTCTCTTTTATTTTGCTACTTCTTAGTTTGTTCTTCTTTTCCTCTTATTTATGTGTGTTTTAATAATTGCACCATTCATCTTGTACTGTATTTTTGAGATGCATGTTTATAAGAGAAGCTGCAACATATCAATCAAGTAATAGAGAGTATTGTACTGATGATTATTCAAATAGCATCATCTGTTATTAGCCTGTGCTTCCTGTAGGTTAAGCAGGGTTTCAGTTTAATAAATCATTTAGACATAATCTTAACTTTAAGCATGTGCTGAAGTCTGTCTGCAGTCATCCAAATATTTAGGCATATGCTTTAATTGGAATGAAGTGTGTATGGAGGGTTAAGCAGATGCTTTGCTGAACTGAGTCACAGATCCTAAAACTGTGAGCCTGATCCTTGGTCTATTGAAGGCTTTCACCTCTGCTGGATGTTAGTTCTTTTATTATGTGCAACGCTGTCCAGGAAGGATGAGATACTGACCCCAAATGAATAACAGTACATTCAGCCAATGTTTTTGCTCATGCCTCCTTTGAATTGAAATAGGATAAAATTAATTTATATAATCTGCCATATTTTGGGAAAAAGTAAAAAAGGTCAAAACTAGGAGGACCTGCATTTGGGTATTGTACCAGTTTCTGTCTTTTGTCTGAACATTAATGGTGTCAGTTTAGGATAGGTAAAGACTAATTCCAGACTGCTTTGTTTTCTATTTACTTAGGATTTTTATCCAATGTGTTGTATTTCTGAAGCACAGATATTGGCATTTGCATCATTTCTTTAGGAAACAGAGGTAGAAAGGAACTCCTATGTAATGATGTCCAGTCTACTGTGAATGGAAACAAACAGGTCACTTAAGCCTGTTAATAAATTTATCAAACTGATGGTTTAAACATGTTAAGTGTTTGTGGGTTTCTGTTGTTGTTGTTGTTGTTATTGTTTTTTCTTCATTGCCCTTCTTTAAAACTGTTCCAGAACTTCAGTCTTCTGCTAGTTATAAATCTTCTCATTTCTGTCCTAGATGTGTTTACAACCAGTTTTTACGCATTTGATCTTATGCCAACGCTGTCTTGGATTTTAACCCCTCTCTTGTTGAAGAAACAAAGTAAGAATTTTTAAAGGAGACAAAGTGATTAAAAATGTGAAAATATGTTATATTGAAAATATGTTATATTGACACTTTTAACAATTTAGAAAACAGAATAATCCTGCATCCTGACTTTTGGGAACATTGTGCCATTTTTGGTAGGACCCATCGAAATATAAATCAAATATAATTTTACCATTGTCTCAGAAAATATATTGAGAAGTCGTAAGCACACTAGCAAGAACAAGAAAACAACTGAGAATTTACCCAAAGTATTAATTGCACTTAAACCAAGAGGCAACTTTGACATCTTTCTAGTCTGCTTAAGTTATTTTGAAAAGCCATTGGTCAGAACACCCTCTCTCGTGGTACACTTTGTTTCTCACAGTCAGAAAACTAAGGAAATCATCCTCCAAAATCTTCAAGGTTTCTGGATTGCACCAGTTTAAAGCTATTTACACAAAAGGGTTCTGTGAAGGCAAACTCTATCTTGCTCCTATCACTGAACTGGTCACATAACAGGGATTCTCAACTACACCATCCATTGGTCTTATCCCAAGCCTGTAGCTCTCCTGCTTTATGGTGTCAGCAAGAATTCACAGGGAAAAAAAAAAAAAAAAAAAGGTACAGAAGTTCACTTCCTGGTAGAAAAGGAAATATTTTCCAAAAGAGAAGGGTGAACACAATACCTTCATATGATCATATCTCTTTTCTCACAGAAACACACATGCTATTCCTACATATATAGATAATTTTCAATACACTACATATGTAGTAATAGCAGATTTTTATTTAAGACAATGAAAATGTATAATGAACTTTCAAGTTATGTAAAGCAATTCAGTATTGTAAATGCTTCCTTAAACTGTAACTCAGATTTATAGGTTTTGATTTTTAAAATGTAAATCTTGTAGAAAGATCAAGGCCTTTGAAAAATAAAGTAAAAGAAAGCCTCAAAAAGCTTGTACACTGGTGGAAGAGAGTGGCATAAAAACTAGAATATTTGCATTTCACTGGTCCTGAACCAAAACAAATAGGGTCATGGAGAAAGACAATACAACAAGGCAGTTTGAGACACTCACTAAGAACTTAGCCTTTTTGGACTACCAATACTATTGCTTCCTGTAAGTGAATATTTAATGTTGGAAATGCATCCAATTTTGTTTTGGATGTTTGGATGTTTTGTTTTTAGTAAGGATTATAGGAAGACACAACTGTTCCAATTGCTTAAAGCCTCTGATAGGACATTACGAATCTCTAAGGATATCTTCCAGATAAATAAGCTTGTCATATTGAACTCTTATCCTCTTTTTCAGGCTGACAATGAACCCTGTAAAGTTAGTCCTACTTTCAAAGCATAGAGAATAAAGTAAAAATATCCCATAAATACTAAGGATTAAAAATGCTAGTGCCCAATCCTATTGATTTCACTTAGAGTTGAGGGCACTCAGCACCTTGCAGGAGGCTCTTGCAGCATCAGATGATCAGGCCCTTATGCAAAAGGAAATCTGTCATTGATTGCTCTTAACTATAAGCAGTGTCATTTCAGAGGAAATAGCACAGAATGTCAAATACATTACACTTTAGGCCCACTCTTGCAAACATTTATGCACAGGAGAGCATTTACACAGGTGAGCTGATTTGGTGGAGTCTGCCAGGCACAGGGAGCTCCTGCCTCTCTCACCTAACTGCCCATGAAGAACTGGGCTGCCAATAGGCAGATTTTCTCCACTCCCTCATTTTTCGTTGCAAGGCACTTTGAAGCACATGAACCGGATGCACAGATACTCCCTTACAAGCAATCTCATAAATGATTCCTCTCCCTCACTTTCTAAGTCATTTCATGCACTTACTTTCCTTTTATTAGCATGAACTTTCCAGTACACCCAGCACCTGTCCCTTTAATATAGCACACAGGGTTCTTTCCCTCCATACTGTACATTATCCTCATTAACACATATCAGTCAAAAGCACTGTTAATTAAACTGGCAAGATGATTACACACGCCTCCATGTGCCCCCTCAGAGCAACTGCTTGCCAAGATTTTTTCTTCCCTCATCTAAAGTGGGTGGAGAAGACCTTGAGTAAACCAGAAACTAATGTTTAAAAAAAAAATCTCAGTGCATTGTTCTCTTTGAGCAAAATGGCTTACACATCATCACCACTGTCCCAAATAAATACATGCAACACTGACACCAGTCTGTAAAACTAACACATGCATATCTGATCCATACACACACTGCATACAATGCCATTTCCTTTCAAAGCTCCTTTCCAGATAGAAGACTCAATGCACTGACCTTGAAGTCTGGATTAATGGGGACATCACAAATAGCTGATTAAAGCAGGGCAAAACCCAACAGGTTAGGTGGGGCTAGGGTGTTTATTTTTCCTTTTATTTTTATTTTTATTATTTTTATTTTTATTTTTTTAATCTGAATGATTTCCCAGATTTTCTATTCACTTCTACTTGTTTGTGACATTTCTGATAGGAAATTCATTGGCTTCCAGCAAACATTTCCACAGCATTTCAAAAGTTATAACCATTTTTGCCACATTGCCACAGAACTCTTAAGAGAGTTTGCAATTCTGTAATGTGCTTTGGATCAAACTCTCTTCAATAATACTTTTGGAATGACAGGGCTGGAGGGTACAACAGTGTAGTATAAATAAAGGGAGGCAGTGGTGATCCCTGAAGCAAAGATAATGTACTTTTCTAGTACACAGACAGGCCTGATAGCTGCAACATAAGCCATCCAACCATCTTGCTAGCAGAATACAATTCTAAGAAGTTGTAAGAAAAAACTGTCTTGCAAGGAAGGAGGTGAATTTACAGAAACCTATCACTGAGGTTAAAAATATTTACTCCATTATAGAATATGAATACTCAAGCTCCTGGGAAATAGGACTGGAACTCAGCTGACCACTAACAACTTATTCTCCAACACAAAAGATGTCCTTGAACACTAAAGAAACAAATTAGTTGTAGATCAGGATACTAAAGTGTCTTCCTTATTCCTTTTTCACCTGAATTTTATCTTCCTGTCCTTTATTAGAACAAATCACAGTTTTGAAAATGTTTGTGAGCTGATGCAAAATGAAGAACAAGAGAGAAGTTCTAGCTGAAATGATTTTGCAGTGTTTAGTTCTGAACTGTCCCTTGGAAGCCAAAAGGTGATTTACCAAAAGAATACATGCTTCAAGCTGAATATATATATATACATATATATATGATTTCATTTCTTTTTCTATTAGAAAATTCTCAAAAAATACCCTTTTCAACAAATATTTCTTAGTTTGGGTAGTCTGTATTTTCTATTAGATATAGCCATATTTATTTTTTTTTCAAGCAGACCATACATAGGTCAGTAAATGTCCATTTCTTCTCTTTGAACTTCAGACTGAATAGAACAAGATTCTTCATATGATGTAAACCAGTATTCTCATCCAAAATGCCAACATACACAGTCCAGAAGTATCCTGGTTCAGATGCTAATAGCAGTGCTTTTGAATCCAAAGTTGTACTGTGACAGAATTTCAGCTACTGTAAATAACTGATTATCAGTGTTTAATGGAAAATTGTCATAAAAATATCTACTTTAAAGCATTATCAAAATTAAATTTTTAATTTATTATCGAAAACATTGAATTCTGATAACTTAATTTCAAATTTGGTTGCTAGCACTATTTGTAAGCTATATTCCAAGCTCTGGAATGAAGCCACCTATGAGTAATCCAATTTCAGCAGGAGAGAGGAGAAACGCTATGTGCCCATAGAAACACATGCGCACTCACACCCTGGTAGTATAGGGCCTCATCATATGCAAAGAAGGTAAAGGAAAACTATCCCACAAGATAGATTAGAGCTTTGCATCAGTGCATAATTTACATTTTTTTGTTGTTGTTGTTTTGTTTTGTTTTGTTTTTGTTTGGTTTGTTTGTTTTTTCTGACATTTTAAACATAGATGCCTGATTCAAAGGCTCAGTTGTTCTGAGGACACTTTCTCAAAGTGACCTTGGGTTATTTTTGTAGTGCAGGCAGAGTTTGCTAACCGTTGCTTCCAGTACTGTCCTTGAAATTCCAGTCGTGACATTTTCATCCTATCTGCAAGCAGTAAGCATGCACTGAAACTACTGCTGGACCTATCCACTTTGAAGTCAATAGCAATTTTTACATTGAGTTTCAATTGACACCTATGATGGAAGGGGGGCTGATGTTGCAGTTTAGTTAGCACTGCCACTTGTTGCACAATCTGGGTTAAAATTCAACAACTGAACTCTTTTCTCCTATATGATCCCCTCACATCACGTCTAAAAAATTGAATGTTACACATATTATTCTATGGACCACTGTAGATCCACACAATTGGCAGAAAAGCATATAGATGTCACTAGTATCATTTTTAATGCATTTTAAGAACTTGGAATGAAAGGAGTGAGAAACAAGGAGTACATTGGGGTTCGTTATGTTATCAAAAATTAAATTTGTTCTCTAATTGTGTTTCTGCAAAAGTCAAAATTAGGCATTAAACGTTATTTAGAAAAGAATATGAATAGAAATCTGTCATTCTTTCTTTCTTCCTGCCACCACAAATGTTCACATTTTCACGTTTTTTGTCTAGTTAAGCAAAAACAATACTTGTACAGAAGCAGAATTTAGTTGTTGAGATTTCTTTTATAGTTACCATTTGAGAAAGTGAGTCAGTTTCAATAGTATCTAAGAACATCTATATATGTTCCTGTACTTATTAGCCTCAATAATATGCATGTAAATATTAACTGGTTCTATAAATGGGCAAATAATATATTCCCCAATTATCCCCAATATGAGTAGAAAGTACAGGTAAATTTATTCATATGTGTCTACGTACCTAAAAAAAAAAAAAAAAAAAAAAAAAAAAAGCCTATGGTATTGATTAGCTATTATTTTATCATAGACTGAGGCTGCTGCTCTTTGGAAGAATAAAGCATAGAGGAATAAAATAAATTATACGCCAGAGAAGTTTTCAAAAATATCTTCAGTTCAGTCTTGTGTCTGTATGTTGCAAGGACAGAAATATGTCCTTCAGGAAGACCTTTATGATTTTGGTAGGAATGTGGAGCAAGAAAAAGCAGACTCCAAAGTTGAATAGCTCTTGCTTCCTCAACAGTTAATTCATATACTAGAATTTTGCTACAAGCTATCTTCATAGTGATTTCCCTGATGTTTAAGTATGCCTGGGCTTTATTTTACTTTGGTGTTGTTTAATACATAAGCATTTCTACTTATGATATTGTAAGAAATACTCTGCCGTGTCCAGACGAAACATACTTCCACAGAATAGCAACAAAACCATTTAGAAACTCTTGGCATTTAAAGTTTAGATGGGAACACAGATCTGAGTCTGAACACAGTTTCCCTCGGTCTTCCTTTTTTCCCTTTTTAAATATGGGGGCTACGTTTCCCCTCTTCCAGTCAGTGGGAACTTCACTAGACTGCCATGACTTCTCAAATATGATGGATAGTGGCTTATCAGCTACATCTGCCAATTCCCTCAGTACCCGTGGATGAATCTCATCAGATCCCATGGACTTGTGCACCCTCAGGTTCCTTAGATGGTTTCAGATCTGGTCTTCTACAGTTGGCAGTTCATCATTCTCTCAGTCCCTTCCTTTGGCTTCTGAGATCCAGGCTAAGTGAGTCCCAAGCTGATGCAAACAGACGTATCTCCCTTCTATGGCTATTTTACACAAGATAGCCTGATTTTTATTTTATTTTTTTTGACCCAAGTGTGCAGAAGAAACCCCTCTGATTATCACCAGTAGGTGATGGTTATGTTCGTAATGACGTTTGAATATATATGATTGTTGGGAATACACCACAGTTTCAAAACATGTAACAAGAGTAGGAAAAACAAGCTAAACTATGTAGTGGTAGCCTGTGGGAAGCAATAGAAGCAGCAGGTTTGATGTAATCACAGATCCAACTGAAAGTGATTTATAGTTCCCTGAAGTATACTGCAGGAGGTATAAGTCAGCCTGACCAATTATTCTTCCCTCAAAATCTACCATAAATGTGTTTACATGATGACAAAAGCCTCTAATTTTTTTCTGAATTACAGTTGGGAAAAAATAAGGGGGAAAGGAGTGGAGGGGAGGGCGAGGAGGGGGAAAAAGAAATGTAATAATCTCACCCGACAGGAATATTCCATTGACTTCCATGGGAAAGCACATTGGAAAGTAGTTTTTGGAAACATGACAGAGGGATATGAAAGGACTTCAGGCATATAGGCCATATCTACCATCTGCTAGATTTTCCATTTTTACAGGGCTTGAAAAAGGCACTCGCCCACTTGCAGTAATGAGTGAGAAAGTCTCTGAAGAGTGCAGGAAGCAGCAGAGTGAACTTTACAAGACTGTCTATTTCCTTGAAATGTTCAGAGGCTACTCTGAAGACAGCTCAAGTGTAGGTTGGAAGAGACTTCCCGCCATGCTAAGTATGAATTTCATGTTACTAGTATAAAAGTGACTGTGCAAATAAGCCAACAGATGGAGTTTAAGTAAGAGTACTTTTCATTCCTTTTTCTGGAGCGTCTGGTCCTAAGTCACTTAAAGACAGGACACTAGAATTACTGGGTCACTACTGCGATTTATTACAGCAGTCACTTTAATCCAAGCAGTTTGAAGACTTACTAATATGACAGTCACTGTGATAGCAACTGTTTAGGTTCTGAGTGAGCTAGCAGCAAACAAAATGTTTCTAGAGACACTGGATAAGTTGAATCCCATAATAGTAAAAAGATAATAGGATACAAGCACTTTTCTCTTGCTTTTAATAAATCTTAAAACTATCTGCAATATTGGTCGCACACATAGGCCAGAATTTAGTGAGAAAATTGTACCACTTGAAGAGAGAAAAAGATATACACCATTTTCTTCCCCAACTAGATATCAGGAGGAGATTTTTCACTGAGAGGGTGGTTGCGCACTGGAACAGGCTCGCCAGTGAAGTAGTCACTGCACCAAGCCTGTATGAATTTAAGAAACGTTTGGACTGTGCACTTAGTCACATGGTCTAAACTTTTGGGTAGACCTGTGCAGTGCAAGGAGTTGGACCTGATAATCCTTATGGGTCCCTTCCAACTCAGAATGTTCTATGATTCTATGAACTAATTTTTATTCAGACACTGTCTAAACAGTGCCAAACTAGAACTGTGTGATACCTTCCCTATAATAATAGTACAGACAGGGAGAGAAAGCAGAGGAGCCAAAAGAGGTTTCTCATAGAACTGGTAATCTGTAATGCAGAATACTAATTTTCTTTGATTTTTCCATTAAGAATCAGTTGATGGTCAGTTGGCTGAATTTAAAATATGCAGGCTGTACTCTCCAAGTATGTATGATCTTTTCAGCCACAGTCAGGCACATGGTTTGAACAGTGAATGTAACTAATCATTGGAAAATGGGAGATGGAGCCTATTTTCCATCACATGAAATTCTTCCATTAGTGTAGTCAGTATTTCCTGCCTCCTACTCTGTAAAAATAAAAAGTAAAAAAATAAGAGAGAAAAAGATGCAGGTTTTGATGCAGAATAATCCTTTGATGAAATGTTCTATCTTTTGTAAGATATTAATGGTTCTTCTGGTCTTGGAGCCCAAGCCTTGTCTTGCACACTGAACTACTTACTAAAAGGTATGTTGAGGTCTACCAGGCTGTATAAGAAGTGCCTCTCATACCCTTGTGTCCCATTTTATGGCCAGTTACTTGGTACATGTATTAAAACTGAAAAGGACAGGTGCATAGTCAGTCCAAAAGGAAAACATGAAAATAGAATGGTTGGAAATTCACCAAAAAGTCTAATTTTATAAAACACACACAACTTTCATAAACATTCAAAAAAACCTGAGTTTTGACCCCTGCAAGACTTGAACTCGTCAGCATTGTTGGTTCTTCCTTTGTACTTCATCCTTATTGAAGAGAAATGGGAAATTATGCAATCCCACCATGTTGTTCAATAAGTAGAAATATTGTCATTCTCTGCCACTCTTCAAGTAAAGTTTTTTACTCTATGTTCTCCTGACTATAAGAATGGTTCCTACCATTCTTAAAAACAAAAGTCATGCAATGTCATCACGCTGAATTAATTTCTATGTCCTCTGCAATTTAAATGGCTGAACCACATCCAGTACACTGGCTAGGAAAAGTCACTCCTTAGCGAACCTGCCAAGTTTCAATCCTATGCATTTATCTGTTATGAAGATAGAGGCATCTATAGACACTGATTTATTTTTTTTTCCAATGTATGCACACAGACAATTTTACTATAGAGTGCCTAATATCTCTGGATCATTAAAATATTTTTCAGTCAGTATATTCATAACTATAACTAAATTTGTGCATTAAATTATATTGAGTTGCTCCAGAAAGCAGCCTAGCAGTTTCATGACAGACAGAAATAAAAGGCAATGAAATTATGCTGATTTTTAAACATAATTTTCCAGTAGTTTAAGAAGAATAAGTTTTTCATTTAAAAAAGCCAGCAGGATCAGCAGGCAACTAAGTTCTGTTTTAGTTGAAAATCAGTGGGAGGGAATATAAAGCCATATTTTATTTTATTTTTTGTAAACGGAACTGGAGCAGCAGCAAAGCTAACAAGTTGTAATCAGCCAAGATTTTTTTAGCATACTGCAAAAGAGGTACTTTTTAAAAATCCATAGCACCCTGGTGCAATATTACATAGCACGTTTGCTTCAAGTAGTTATTCTTGCAGTAGAAAGTATAAAGAAAGAAATATCTCAGGGAAGATAGAAAATAGGATTGTTATAGCCATATAGAAGTATAATTTAGGTTATTAGCTTATATTTGTAAAACGTTTAATAACCAACTACCTTATGCTGTACTCCTTCTGAAATTTAAATTTTAAAAAAATAAATAAATAAAATATATCCATCTGATGATATGTAAATACTCACCAGCCTAATGTCAGGAAAACAACCAAAAATCCTTCCAGTTCTCATCTCAGCATTTCTCAGTAGAGTAGAAATAGTGATGTGGGCTTTTCAGCTTACTACAAAGGTTAAAAAAACAGATCAATGGTAAACCAACTGTAAGAGAGAACTCTGGAGAAATCATTACTAAAGATTGTCCTCCTAACCTCCCTTCCACAAATGCCTCCATTGACTTTACTGAGCTTTGGATCACACCCAGAGTGATTTGTTGCCCATTGCTCAGTTAGCTGAAGAGACAAAATCTCTCAAACAGGCAAATCCTTGGTCGCTAGGACTCTGAGGACTAATGCCAGTAGAATAAACTATCCAGAAATTTGCTGTCTGCCAGGACACAACCAATGAATAGCCATGTTCAAGCAGATAGCAAAATCTTGTGCTGAACATTTGGTTCAATTTCCAAATGGTTTCAAGGGCATACAGAACTTTATATTTTACAGGAATTAGAAACTACACTAGCTGATACAAGCATTAGAAACTGTAAAAGGGTGGTTGTCTTAGAGTAAGGCTTCAGGCTTTGCTGTGTGCTAGACTGTACCATCTTCGTAAAGATTTGGATTTTTATATGCTGTTTGAAAGGTTAACAAATCTGCTATGCTGTAAATGAAAACCTCTCCTGAAAACACTTTTTCCCTTTCCATCACAACAATTTTAAAGTAATACATATATATATATATATGTAAAACATCAATATAAGGGGAAAGTTACATATATGGTCACAGAGCAAATGGCTAGATATTTCTATGTGTATTTAAAATATATATTGGAAGAAAACAAATTGTAGAATGAAACCTTTTCCTAAGAGAGGAAGGTAAGAACCAGGAAAAATGAAAAGCCTTCCTTAATATTTTACCAGTCAAATTAAAGGACTTAAAAATCAAATATTAGGACATTAGGACATTAAGTTACAAGATAATGAACAATTGTTTCAGCCTTTTTTATAAATGCCTTGGAAAACCTATTTATAAGGTTTCACTTTGGGTTATATTACATACTGCTTACAGCACTCTCTATGGTACAAAAGGTGGGAGGTTCCTGAAAGATGCCTGATTTACATACAGCAGCATGATACCAACACACTAAATGGTTGTCACATTCTGTTTCATTCCATTATTGGCACTACTATGATATCACTGGTCAGATTCTCATCAAGACTGGAGTTTTAGCATCTCTGTCTCCTTCTGGAAAAACTGACCTATCTGCTTGCACAACCTTCACGTATCCAAAACTATTTGGTCTAGATTATGTATTTCTGTTCATTATTAGTCTCCAACAATCTGACCACACTTTTTGCTCTGTTCCCAAATTTGCCTCTGCTGAAATATGACCTGGCTTTCTGGGGCATCACCTATACAGTTTAGAACACAATTTCTTTCATAGGAAAGGCAAGATTATCAAAGATATCTATTGTTGAGTTTCAGTCACAGAGAGGTCAAGAAGCAGACAGATGACCTCCAGATTTTGATGTTTAATTGACTGCAGCTGTTCTATAGTCTGGAGAATAATTGGCATGTAAAAGAGAATTAAACTATGGGTACTCTGACTCCCTCACCCTGACAATAGCATTTCACATCATTAAGGTGGAAGAATGACCTGCATGGTCACTTTAATAATTAAAAAGACAGGTAAGATCAATAACATCAAACTGTAGCTCTTCATAACACAATAGCTGGTAACATGTAGCATAACTGGTAGTAATAAACTCATATTTATTAAGGCTTGGTGAGATTAGAAAGAGCAAGAAAAAACAGAGTGAAGTGCAATTGCACACATTTGTTTTCCAGTCATCAATATTTAGCTTGTTATGGAATTTCAGTGACTCATTGACTGAATGTGTAGATGTGTAATCAGCACACAGATTTTATTTAAACATTGATCTTTCAGTCAAAAGCCCCAGAGCCCATCTCCTTGAGAATTTCTGACTTGTAAAGGCAAGTGCCATAACTACCAACAAACTGTGCTCCTTTCTATTCTGCTCACAGCTAATGATGATTCCACAGACACTGAGACTTCTTTCCAAGCAACATACTGCCAGGACATCCAAAAGCAAGATGGGAATCTAGTACTCAAGTAGCAATAGTAGGCATGCCTCTACTCCTGAGAAAAAAAAAAAAAAAAAAAAAAATAGTTCAAAAAACAAAAACTTTTTTCAGATTATTAACTACTGGACCTGTATTAGCTGTGAACTGCTTTTCCACTTCAAATGTCATGCAGTCACCTGATCATGGATACAGTGATGCGTTCATAAAAAACGTACCCAAAATCAATTGGTCTTCCTTGATAATGCAAAAAATGCAGTCATCCTAATAGAATGGAAGGCATCTCTTATGACATAATTGGGTTTAAAAATAAATCCAAATCCAAATTTAAAATCTCTTTAGGAAGGTTTTTTAATTTTAAATCTAAATAACATATAAGTAATAAAAATGACTATATTGAAAATGTTTAGAAGGTACATGTATTAAAAAAGCAAACACAAATTTTACATTCCTGACATTTGGCTCTTCAATGCATACATCCACTGGTTATGCATATCATTTCATCCACAACATTTGGCATAGATTCCACTACTGTGGTTATTCTGATTTAAACCATCTGAATCTTCTCTCCTGTGTTTGTAGAAGGTAAGTCAGAATTGCAGTCAGCAATGCCAAGAAAGTAGAGTCACTAGGAGACCCAGGAACCTGCTTGTTCTGGGCAAAGAATTCCACCTGTTACCCTGTTCTTATATTCTGTTTTTAGCCTGCTGGAGTTGTCATGACAATAACCTCTTGCCATCAATTTAACCTTGGTTTTAAGTTGCTTGTTGTTGAGCAAAAAAAAAATCATTGTAGGCCTGTAAATGATACCCCTCAAACTTTAGCCTTTGTTGGCTGACAGACCTCTTGAAACACAGAACACAGCAAAACTGCATCAAGATTAGAGGGCCGAACTGGTGATAACTTTCATTCTTATTATCTTAATAAACTTTCTGTACTTGATTAGGCTGGATAAAAAAGATATAGATCAGTCATGATAGCTGGAAATCTACAGATAAGCTGGTCATCCTTTCAAGATAAAAATGTCCATCTGTTCTAAGATTGTAATCAAGAACCCTGTGCTGATATTTAGACTATTCTTACATGGCCTCTAGCTAATTAAATACTAAAATGAAATCCACTGTTAATGCATTTTCTTTTCACTTAACTCACTTTATTGTATCTGGTCCCTGCCCTGAAAATATCACAGCATACTAAAAAACTTTATGGAAGGTTATAAAAGCCACTTACGCATCACTGTCTCATACGGTGGAAGGGAAGGAGCAGCAAGGTTTATAACTCACTGTTCTTCAGTGAGAACAAGAAATATGTCTGTACTGCAAATCCAAATTCAGGGGAATTCATACTTCAGAGGGTTGTATCTAATGTAACAATTTTTTAATTTTTTTTTTCTTTTTTTTTTTTTTTTTTTTTCCCCAGTACTGCTCTTAATATTCCCACACTTTCTTTTCTATTTTGTAGGGCTTTGTTTTAGAAATACAGGGGTTGGAGGTTTTGTTTGTTTATTTGCAAAGTTGTAAAAGAGTGATTACCATCACATTACTCATCCAGGAGTGCAAATGAATAAGAATTAGGGCTGAAAAGGACTACGTGTGGAGGCAATTCTCTGCCAATCTTCTCTACTTTGCAGAGATATATTTGAATGGATTATGAAAAAGGACCATAATCCAACCTCTCCTAACTAAGGTTGCTGGTAGTACAATATTGCTGACCCTCAGTTCTTCTGTCATAAAGTTACTTCTGAATACACCTGAATATATAATAATTTCTCTGATATTTTCTTAGAATACAAATTGTATAAATTTTATAATTGATTATCTGAAGTCACATCTAAACTTGAAGCACACAAAGCTGTTTATAGTCTATATACCTGTGGTGGTTTTATTCAGCTGGGCAGCAGAGCTCCACAACTGCTCTCTCACTCCCCCTCTTCAAAGGGAAAGAGGGAGAAAATACAATGAATAGCCGCCGCCGCCGCCGCCGCCGCCGCCGCCGCCGCCGCCGCCCCCGCCCCCCCCCCCCCGCCCCCCCCCCCGCCCGGGGAGCCGGGGATGGGGGCAGTCCGTAATGCTTTGTGTCCACCAGTCTTTAAAGGTCACTCTCTGCCCCTGCTCCACGTGGCGTCCCTCCCACAGGATGATGTCCCTGAACTGATCCTGCAGGGGCTGCCCACAGGCAGCAGCTCTTCAAGAGCTGCTCCCACGTGGCTCTGTACCACGGGGTCCATCTCCTGGAGCAAACTGCTCCAGCACGGGTCCCCCACGGGCGGCAGCTCCTGCTAGGCCCCCTGCTTCTGCGTGGGCTCCTCTCCACGGGCTGCAGCTCCAGCCCGGGGCCTGCTCCTGCGGGGGCTCTCCATGGGCCGCAACCTCCTCCAGGCCACATCCACCTGCTCCACTGGGGGCTCCTCCACTGGCTGCAGCGTGGAGATCTGGCCCATGTGGGACCCGTGGGCTGCAGGGGGACAGCCTGCTCCACCAGGGGCCTTTCCACAGGCTGCAGGGGAACTGCTGCTGTGTGCCTGAAGCACCCCCTGCCCTCCTGTTGCACTGACCTTGGGGTCAGGCTGGTTCTCCCTCCTCTCTCTCCCAGCTGCTGTTGTGCAGCAGTTTTTTTCCCTTTCTTAAATCTGCCCTCACACAGGTGCCAACATTGCTTATTGGCTTGGCTCCAGCTAGTGGCCAGTCCCTTTGGAGACAGCTGAAAATGGCCCTTATCTAACATGGGGCAGCTTCTGGATTCTTCTCATAGAGGTCAACCATCCAGCCCCCTGCTACTAAAACCTTTCCACTTAATACAGTACCTCTATTTGATCAGTTAGTATCTATGTTGTGTGTTGAACTCAGAAATATTATGAGGTATATCTTTATTATATAAAACATTACGAATTCATCTCTTTACAGTCTATATTCATGCAAGAGCTCTGTGTTACCTGTTTAAACATCTATTAATAGATCACTTCCACATTTTTAACCTTAAAACATTTGGTCCACAAGTCATTTTCATGTTCCAATAAAGAACCTAATTTTTTCTGTTTGATTCTAAAATCGAAAAATGTATTCTATATCACTTAAATTGTTTACTTGTGTTGTCACTACTACCTCTGTCACTAGTACAAATTCCACTGGAATTTGACTATTCTTCATTGTATGCTACCATCTATTTCTGAATTATCCACTGATTTTGCTGTCTGATGGTTTTGTCAAAGCTACCCTGAGTGATCAAGCACCTCTGGTCTTGTAATGTTTTGGTTCTTCTAGTTTCTCTGTTGCAAACATAACGTTTATTAATTCCTCTCCTCTAAATTACACTAAGAGCTTAAGCATTTGCTCCACAAGGTTTATTCCAACCACTAATGTCATCACAAATTTCATATCCATTTTATCACCCCCACATTACAGTTGTTTATCAGGTCACACTTTCAAACAGCTGTCTCTACCATGTATTCCAACGTAACTTCTAGCTGTGCTCAACTACACGATTTCTCTCTCTCTCTCTTTCTCAGTTCCTGTGGCCTCTCTTTATCTTAGCCCCTGCTATGCCAGGTGTTCTCCCCACATTAGTTCCAGACCTTCTAGGCATACATTTTTCTGTGTCCCCATCATCCTTTCAGGAGAAAGAAAAATGAAAAAAAAAAAAAAAAAAAAAAAAAGCAATTTCCATGCAAGCCTTTGTACCCTATTTTATCTTAGCCCTACAGGCAAGCAGACTTCTAACATAGCTTTAGGAGCTTCTTGCATGCACCTTCTCTCAAGAACTTCTGCTCCCTCAGCAGTGAACCCAAGCCTAAGATAAGCCTGCCTGCTTTGTTCACTCCTGATTTCCCCCACTGTGTATTTTCTTTCATGCTTCTTTTCTTCTTGTACCAATTTTACTTCTAATTTTAATCCACTGTCTCAAACCCACCAAAATTTTTGCACACTTCAGATTAATTCATTAGCATCTCTGAAAGCATACTAGCATAAATTTATCTTAAAACATCAGAACTGTCTACATAATAGAAACCTTAGTCATTTATGAGTTCTAATACAGCATTTATTATCACATCATTCATGAGGTTTATCTTGACAGAAAAAAGAATAAAGTAATGACCATACATCATTGTAAATTGCTCTGGTTTGGTAGAGCTAGATTTTGTAAGTATCAAGACGTACACATGGAAACAGGTGATCTTGGCAGAATAAGGCAGTATGTCAAGTGCATAAAAGATGATTAGCAAATTGCACTGCCAATTGTGTTCAGTTGCCACTAAGCAACTTAGTTTATTTCAGGCAGTGGGTTTTAGGTTAGATATCAGAGCACAGAAGACAATGGGACCAGTTATTTCTATTTCTCTGTATATTGAATCACACTCATTGTTATTCTGGGGTCAGTGTAGAAATATTCCATAAAATTCCATATAATGGACTTTTCTTCTGCAAAGATCAAAGTCCATCCCTTTTTTCCTAAACATGCTCACAGACAGCTCTTTTTCATTGCCTGACAAAAGCCATCACTGGCACCAGTGCCAAGCATTTGTGAGTAATCCTGTCTGCAGATACCCAATGTACAAATTCATACTTCTGCTTTTTATAAACACTGCTTCAGCTACACCATATGAGCACAAGAAATTAGTTTCAATATAAGAGTGGGTGTTGTTCAGTTGGACATACATTCACCAAATTTTTTGAAAATTAGATTTAACTTCATCTTTTCTAACATTTTTCTTGAGGAGCATGGTGGATGGAGGGAAGACACAGTGGGGACAAATTGTTCTCAACCTACAATTAGGACCCACAGGAAAAAAACAGGCTGTCCTATGTAACTTAATATTTGCTTCCCACAAATAAATTCAAATGCACTGGAAAGATGCAGATGACATGCCACTTTCATTCATCTTAAGGTGTCAGGCCAGACAACTCCATGCCTGCTGATGAAACTTTTATCTCACAAACAGCCTCTCTATCACTTCTTGAATGTCTTAGCCTGATTTAGTTGTTAATGCGGATTCTTCTTGGGTGTTTTTTGTTCGTTTGTGGGCTTCTTTATCACAGCCTACCCTCAGTGTGAAAGTAGTTTCTACAGAATGTCTTCTTCTTGCAATCTCTATACGTACATTTTCTTTGTAAAGGTCTAAAGCAATTCTGGGTGCTTTAGTAAAAGTAGCAAGCAAGACTCCAGTCTCAAAAAGCTTTCAACTTCATAGGACAGATGATAAAATGAAAAATTGTACTGGCAATAAGACCAAACTAGATAGGGAAAGACCGCAGCAAAAGCATTTCAGTAAAGTACCTAGTTACATACATACCTGTGAGCATAAGCTTCAGTGTTTTGACACACCTGTTGTTCACCTATTTAGTTCAGACATGCAACTTTTAGACAGTAGCATGGATTCTTTACTAAGCAGTCATAGAAATTTTAAAGGCTTTTGTAGAATTCTCTTCACCAAGAGAATTGGTAATAGATATTGAGTGTATACACTGATGCCTTGATTTTTCTCATCTAATTTCAATTTTGAAGTGCTGGAATTTAATAAACTGTCTAGGCTTCTCTGTAACTGGTGAGAGAGAGGGGCAGTTCAGAAGGAAATTCATCATATTGTAAGGCCACATGTGCAGAGATTGTTTAAATGAATCATGTTTTAGAGCTTATAGGCTCTCCACTGATTTCAGAGAAAGCTCAGAAGGTATCTAACTTTTCACTGCTAAAGTAACACTTTATGTATGACTCACATTATACATGCACATCTTCTAGCACTTAAGGAAAGTACACCAACACCTCTCCTGAAACTTCATTCTGTCTATCCCCACACAGCTCACTAGAAGTTTTTCTGCTAATAGTCTCAACTCTATTTAGAAATAGTAGGGAAAAGAACAAACATTCTCAAAAGCTATTTGCATATACAAATTAACAGTACAAATTTTTCTTTCAAGACTTGCACACAAAGCAGAACATTATTATTCTTATTGAATGATGGTGCTGTGGGTTAATATTTGCCATAACCCCATAAATTTGTTAGTTTCCATTCACGTGGTGTCAAATTGTTACTCATATTAATGCCCTAAGTGAGGAGCACTGTGAAACTCTGCGGCTCCTTGAACGAGAGCACGAGGCACACGAAGGGCACATCACCTGTATGATCTGATGATATGAAGGTCCACCTCCTGCCTGGGTCCTATGGGCTCTAGGAGAGCCTCTGAGGATATTCCCATCAACTGCAAACAGAACAAGGCCGTGCACAGGGTATGCACAGCAGAGGAAATGTCGCACAAAGAATACAGTGTAGTCCTTCTTTAGGTTTTAGAAAAACAGATTACTTTTAAATCATGAAAGAGCAAAATCTTGGCTAATGAAAGAAAAATAGAGTAATGTAGGAATAAGGCACAGAGACACTTGCAAAGAGTGAGGCGTCAGGCCTGGTTTTACAAGGACAATACAGAGGGCAGGTAGAAAAACATGAGAATTGACAAGTGTAAGCCATAAGGGTGTTTTTAGATACCAGAATGTAGAAGCTAATCAGAGTTTTTTTCTTACCAGAGCAGGCTTCAGCCCTTCAGTAGTCTATTGTGCTACAGCTGTCAGTGCCCAGCTGTAAGATGATTAAGTCCTTTTAAAATATAATTTTAGTCACTATGCACTTTTTTTTTTTTTTTTTTTTTCACAGAAGGTAAAATTCCTTCCTGACCATTGCTGGTACTATAATCAGCTTATGTCTTGAAAATTATGATTTGATTATCCTTATTATCTTGGCTTTCATAGCTATAAAAATGTTATTAGTGATCATAAAAGTATCTGCCCCTTTTTACTCAAGTCAAATTATTTTACTTGGCTACCTCCTGTGGCAATGTACTAAGCAGGTCAAATATATAGTGCATATCCGAGCTTGTGCAAAACTTTATGGTCCACAAATGAGGCTTAGAATTTTACAAATCTCATGCGAGCAAGGCTTCCCAGTGATTTGATAAGCAGTTCCTGCTCACTTGAGGATTATTAAGGTAGTGCAAGGATGTTTCATGATGCTGTAGTTATTTCACTGTCAGTTTTAGGTGAAACCTTGAGATACTGAGGTCATGTGTTTGTTTAAACTACTGGAGGGTAAATTAAAAAAAAATCAAACTATCCTCAAGGACCTTTGATAACACTCTTCATTTTACAAGCCTGTAGATATAAAGGCATGTTGTAGTTGTGGGCAAACACTGCTCTTGACAGTGCATGGAGTGAATTCATTGACTTGGGCCACTGTGGGTATCAGACTAGGCACCCCAAACCTGAATTTCACTGGCACTTGCAACCCTCCTGACTATAGAAATTTCTGCAGAGCTACAAGAAGTGCCTTCCATTTGGACTGAGAAAAAAAATAAAACCTGACAGAGGAACTGCAGTTTCAAAACAAGACTTCTACAGGGCGACTGAGAAGGCGTCCTCCTGGCATGCCCAAGCCCCAGCTGAGGCTGCACAGGGGCTGGCGGAGAAGGGTTAAACACAGCAACAGAGGAGAATTAATGGTCAGTGTCAGAAGCATCCAAGAGGCCAACACCCTGCCGGGCATAAACTTGACCTCGCACCAACCCCGGCTGCTGTCGAGCCCTGGGAGTCACGGCCGGGTCTGAGGTGAAGTAAGGCGACCCGGGGGCGCCAAGCTGCTGTGGCAGTGACCTCTGGCTATGATGGATTGACCAGCATCTCTGCACGCTCCACTACGGCTGTGGTCGCCGGTGAAAGATGTATTGATTACACATTAGTCTGCGAGGACAGGCTGGCATTGCCGGCTCCAGAGAAACACGGACCTACTCTCACACGTTATTAGGTTTGGCATAACTCTAAGAGGACACAAAAGATGGTTTTATTTTACCTGGCAGCCATGACATTCACTGATATAAAGGATATAATCACAGAAACTGAGTAAGATATTAATGTGGAATTTTGTACAATAACTCTGGGAGCTCCAGGCTGGAAATATATACACTGCTTTCTAACATGTCACCATTTAATTGAGCATCTGAAACACTCCATCCATGCATATTTTCTCAATTTCTGTCAGCTGAAACTCTGAAATAAGGGAATTTAAAAATCTGAGTACAGTGACCAAAAATACCAGAAATAAATAAGATTTTTAACTGCTTAGTTAACTTTGCCTTATGTTTATGCAAAACAAGAGGTGTTTTTTGAATTTAAAAAAAAAAAAAAAAGGCATGGAGAAAAGGAGTTTAATTATTCCTTTTCTGTAATGTTTATTGTGACTCTGCTTTATTTACATATTTCCTTTCAATTATGAAGCCATTAGTTAAGAAAAACTTGTTAAGCATCTACAGAATTGAATGTGGGTGAACGTTAACAATGACAGTCTTCTGCATACTTGCTGAGTTCCAGAAAAAAATGTGAGTTTAGAAATAAAATATATGATCTCTGTTCCAAATCACAACTCCCCTGGCATCAATTTAGGTCTTAATATCAGCCTGAACTCCTACGTGATTTTGGAGAAACACCATTTAGGTGAAAAATCATTTAAGAAATTGCTATCATTATTTGAGAATAGCAATAAACATCACTCACGCTGTTTACTTTATCACTCAATTCTCTGTGCGGCTTGTCAGTGCTGGCCAAGGCAAGGAAAACATTTAGTTAAAGAAAGAGGAAAGTCAATTTTTGAAGCTTTGTTAAGGCACACAAACAGCACATATGCCTGTAGAGCTTCTGATTGGGGCTGGTCAAACTGTGGCTCTTGGGCTGCACCCACCCATGAGAGGTTGGGGTGCATGTCCTCTGCCTCTGTAGCACGCCACTAGGCAGCCCACTGCTCCAGCCAGGGCAGAACAACATGTGTGCCTTGCCCTGCCTCACCTTACAATCCCTTCCCACAGCTAGGAGCTGGTTCCTGAGCTTCCTGTGCTGGGAGACACAGATCTGACTCCCAGCCATATGGGAAGTTTGGAACGCAGCCACCAGGATCAGATCAGGCACACCCAAATAAAGATCCTTACAGGGCACAGAATGAGCTGGGGTATCTTTTTTTTTTTTTTTTTTTTTTTTTTTTCCCAGCTGCTTTTTGTTCTGTTTCTTGAGTGATAAGGTATGTAGGAACCATGTAGAGGAGGGCAAAATAATGCAAGTTAGATGAAAATGTTCTGATCAGATTCTGCTTTACCTTACAGTCACTCACAGTGATTTAGTGAAAACAGCAAATAAAGGACCAGATTTGCAGAAAGTTTGAATTATAGCTAATTGTGTTAAGTTAATTTTGGTCTTATTGAGCCTGTAGCACATTTTATTGATTGTAAACAGAGTAAATTTAAAAGCTAAACCATAAAAGCCTCAAGTCTAGAGAAGGAAACCCAATGTGTATGCTTACTAGCAGCATATCACTCATTCTAATTAAAAAAAAAAATACTGTGCTAATGACACAGGGTCCTGAGATGGTGTTGTTCAGAGATGGTGAGATGTTTGCTTTTGGCTGAATAACACATCTGAACTACATCATCAGCAAATGCTAAAAGAAAACTGGATTTGCTGGAAGGAGCATCCAGTTCTGTCTCATAAGGATCTAAGCCACAATAACGTAAGCATGAAGGAAAGGCTCCCCACACCCTGATCCTTCTCAGTGTGGGAGATAATAACTGTAGCCTGCTCTTGCATAAGAAATCTCATGATTGACTCCAAGTTTCCTACATGTTTCAAGGCAACGATTCACTTAAAGGTTATTATTTATTCAAAACCCATTTTTGTTTGGTGCTTATGACAGAACTGTTTAACACTACAAGGAGAAAACTCTTCTCATCTTCATCCTGATGATAACTTTTGCAGAGACTAAACTTGTGGGAATCCATCAATTTTAATAGGTAGTCCAATCGGCACTGAATCTGATCATATAGAGTACATGGAGATGTCAATCATATGACTGAGAATGAGCTAAACACATTCAGACTGCAACAGATAAACTGGCCTAATGGATCGCAGGCTGATTTGAGAGCTATTGATAACATTGAGTATGCTACACTCTGCAAAATAAAAGGAAAGCAGGAATCATTTCTCCCAGTACGTACAATAACATTAATCCTTGTAAAACAGACATATTAAAGTGTTATCAACCACTTCTATTTAGGGCATTACATAGCACATAAATGGAATATGTGCCTAAATTTCAAATATAATAATAATGTCTGGCGACGCTAATTTTTAATTTAAAAAATAATAGAAATGCTCACAAAAAAAAAAAAAAAGGGGGGGGGGGACTTATACAAACATGGAAGCTGACAATGTGTTTTGTATAATATCTGGTTATGCATTGAACTTTTGTTTCATTCTTGTGTTGTGATCTATCACCTTGTTTCAGACAAATGGCACGAAAAAAATCTCATCTACAAGTGGAAATGTTATTTTTCTGAGACAAAGGAAAAGTTCCTCTTCTGAGGTCCAAGATTGTTGTACCACACACACAGCAACAATCTACCTAGGTCATTTCTCTTGTTGGTGGGAGAATGGAACATATTTGTGAATGCTTGCACTGAAGCAAAACAAATTGAAATGATACTGCAGTGATCAAGCTAACAGCACCACAGAACTCAGATTTCAGTGAAAGTTTCCCCTTGTAAAAATGGGAAACACATATGAAAGGCATAATATAAATGAGAACCTCCCCCAGCCTCCAAAAAGTAAATAGACTACAGCAAGCAATAACAAACCAAGCCGATGTCTATCCGTCAATTCTACTGGAGCTCCAAAACAGGAAAAATAATTCTATCTAAATTTTTCTGTGTGAATCAAAAACCATGCTAAAAATTGCTAATGTACAGAAATCAGCAAGCGGGCACTGACTTCAGTGTTCACAATGAGCCACGCTGAGAAGCACACAGTCTAACCCTGCACAACAGAGAAGTTTCCCAGGTAGTATCTCTTGTTGTCCCACACATGGGACACGTGCAGGGCACCCATCTGAACATAACGTAATATAACGTAACATAACATAACATAACATAACATATAACATAACATAAAATTAATAAAAACACAACATGATCAATCCTAGCAAGCCAGTCTGAGCTCACAAAAAATGAGGAAAAGATGCCTAGGGAAATTTGCGTGTCCAACTACTAGATGAGTTGAAAATGAAATTCCCAGTGGAATTCTGCAAAGGCAAGCAAAGTGTGACCCATCTGCTGCCAGTTTGCAAGCATGTCTTTGACCTGAATCAGATCTGGTTAGATCTTTCTGCTGTCCATATTTTTATAATGTTTTAAAGAAAACTCCTCAACGCCCTAGATGTCAACAAACAGTCCAGGCATTTAACAGGTTCTTCCACAATGCCTCTCATGCTAGATTGTAACATATGACAATTAGCCACAAATGGCGATAATTAAAATATATATAAGTACACATTATAATATATATTTATATATAACCCAAGAATGAAATGCCCCATCTCCCACACTTTGTTTCCACATTGTTGTTATATTATCAAGTGATTTTAGGAATATATCAGAAGCACAAACTAATTAGGAAGGATTATTATTATTATGCTTTATTTATGTAGAAGTTTTAATCAAGTTCCTAGTCACAGGTGAAAAAGAAGCTCTGAGAGATGGAGGAGTTTTGGAGAGTGAACAAGTGAATTATGTCCACAGAGGACAGAGGCATACTGCCTTTAGTAATGCAGAGGGAATAGCAGTCAGCAATATTTTCAAACAAGACCATGCTCTTCATGGTACCAGGATGCTGAGACTGAGTTGAAATCAAGGCTAGAAATAATTAAAATAAAATAAAATAAAATAAAATAAAATACAACACAACTTTTTGTTTTATTTTTTCATGACAAATAACTACACAGTGTAAGGAAACTTCTATTTGCAGGTCACAAAGATAAAATTTTCTGTTAGAGTACAGCTGAGAGCTCCGTATTTAACTCCTTCAGATGTTAAGTGTTGTTCTCATCCTTTAAAATATAAATGTCAGTAGCTAACCTGAAGGCTATCTATAAATCAAACCTGCACTGTATAAAAACTGTTACTTGTGTCCTAATGGGTCAACCAGAAGAGATGCCCTCTCTAAAAGAGCTGGATACCAGATTCCCCTTTCATTGATCGAGGTTTCAACTCTGGGTGCTTGAGTTTATGACAAAAGAGTTCACAACGCTGCTGGCAGGAAGTCGATAGTTTGATAGATACCCTTTGCAGTTGGTCCTGTCTCTAGCACTTTAACCACGCTTTCACTCTGACAGTTATTACTGCTGCAATAAATTCTTCAGTAAAACAAATAGGCTCTCTGAAAACGTATTAGCCCAGGCACACTATTTTACTTAATATTACTACAAGTCTTAAACAGGTAACCGCTGCAGTAAATAGGCCAATATATTTAGAAAGAACTGTGTGTGTGTATTTACACTAAGTTACCTAAAGTTCTCTTCAGATCAGGTTGCACAGTATTTATTACACCTTCAGGTTATACTTTTAAAATTCACAAAGTAACTGACAGTAGCAAAGGCTTTAAAAATATATTTTATATAATGCTGTAAGAATTCTCCCACAGCATTCAAAACTGCATGGGTGAATTCGAAGCCTACAGTGTCCCCTAGACCCTTCTGTGCTGTTGAAATGTAGTCTGCATTTTACTCTCATTTGACCTTAATTTCTGCTAATCTCACGAGAAATCTCAATGCTATTACCATTTTCCTACAGAATGTTTAATAGTGAATAGCAGCAGGTTCTGTCTGAATTGGGTGGGGAAACAGATTGGGTCAAGAAGGCCTCACTGGGGTCCATCAGAAGCAGCAATTCACTGGCATACTCTCTCCATTTATTAATGTTACACCATCTCGTTTAGTAATCTAAGTCCCAAAGAAAATTTCTGTATGTTTTAGAATCTGGTTCTCATCAGGTCATTGCATAGGTTCATCAAAATTGTTTTGTGCATTTCCATTGATAATAATGAGCAAAATGAGTTTATTTTTCTATGTTGTCAGATTTCACATTTTTCTGTGTGCATTAATTAGGCATTTTCATTAGACATGAGGACAAGATTATTATCAAATGTAAATTATTAACTGCTATCCATATTCTCTTCACTTACCCCACTTTCATAGAGAAACTGTCTACATATAGAACCCTTCAGCACTCCTTTCTACATCCAGAGACTTTGTGTCACTTAGGCAAGATGTCTTGAGACATCTATCCTTCAAGATTAAACACATCCCTTCTGAGTGGCAGTTGCCACAATTGAAGTAAGCATTTACTGCTAGTGCTCAGCCATGCAGCTAACTGCTCTGTAGCTGGCTGTGGCCTCTTGAGGTGTAGGACATTCATGGGGGAACATTGGTAATTTTGTTTTACCCTGCAGGCATGCAGTTTCTGGCTACATTGTGAGGAAATATCGTTGAGTCCATGCTGAGATTGCTGTGCCTGCTGCTCAGAGCTCTCATGAAATGAACTGAAAGGATAAGAGCTGTTTTGACCTTTAAAGTCTACTTATTTGGGGTGATGGATCTCCCAGGCATTTGCATAATAATAATAATTTAAAAAATAAACAAAATCTTAAGACCATTAAATAACAGGTAAGGATAGGGTGAAAAAAGTAATCAAAATTCCAGCTATTAAGACAAAGAGAAAATCTGTTTTAGCAAAAGCATAAGTGAGTTGGGAAATAAACTTCATTTCCAGTATTTTATCAATAAAAGCTCTTAAGGATCTCCTTCTCATTCCATTCCTTTCCCATCAAAAAGTTACGTTCTCTTCACTTATTTGATCCCCATTCTGTTTTTTCAGACCTGCCCCCTCTTCTTAACAGGGATCAAATCAGCCAAAACATTGGCTTGGTAGTGTAAGCAAGTGAAATGATGCAGAAAAACACAGATACAGACAAGATCAGGTATAATCCCTGGGACAATATGACCAGAAATCAAAGCAAATTATTATAAATTATTTTAAATAAATAAATATATATTAACAAAGCTCTCAATGTCCAGGGCTCAACCTGTTAATCAGATGCAGGCTGGCTAAATGGTTTCCTAAGAACAATCTTAATTTCCCAAACAATGCTTCCCCTCTGTCTCACCAATACTTTTTTTGTTATTCCCCCACATCCCACATCTCTGCAAAGATAGGCATGATCCACCTCCCATGCAGTTAACTCCTTATACACCAAAGCAGAAGAATATTTAGCCAGTTTAACCACTTCTGCATCTGTGCACAGACTCAAACCCTGAAAATATTTATTTATTTATTTATTTGTGAAGGTTTTGAAAGAGATGTGCACGTAAGAAGTTCTCTGAGAATATAATGCACAGGTCCAGCTGGTCAAACTTTGCTTTTGTTTTTAACGTATTGATCAAACAAACAATAATAAAATCTGCAACAGTGACATGGAAAGGTCTACAACACTAATATATATATATTTTTTTTTCTTTTTTCTTTTTTTTTTTTGTAACAGCAGCATTTACAGTTACTGTATTTCACAATTGGTAATCCATTTGGATTCAGCAAGGTAGGATTTGTCTTTTTCAATTTCGGCATAGGACAGTACAGACCTGAACAGAACTACAAATATTTTGCCCCCTTTTATGTTTACATAAATAATGCTTTTGTTTCTCATAGACTGTAACATGTACACTGCCATGACAGAGTACATCAGACAGAAAGAGTGGAAGGCACAATAGAAATCCATTTTATAATAATAAACAGGTTGAGTCAGGGATAATCATGCTTTGGTCCTTTTGTAGGACCAAAGACCTATCAGATAGTGCTGCCTGTTTTTCATTCCAGTGGGCACAAGTCTTCTTGAAATCATTAGGTTCCCCCTTCCTCATTCTCAGCTCTGAATTATTCCAAAGGGAGGAAGAATGACACATAACAGACCCTGGTTAAGAAATCATCTAGAGAACAAAAATTATAGACTCTACCGGGGGAGAAGAAAATGGCACTGAACTAAGAAAAGGGATTTTCTCTAGTCAAGCTCAAGGTCAAGTAAAGGTTGCTCCCACTCTAGAACTGGTGATTCTTAAACCTGTGAACCTGTGGCAGAATTAGAGGAAGACTGGAACAATCTCCACTGCCCCCTAAATGGCATTTTTCAAGAATAAGCTCCTGTGCAGCCTATCTTCTGGTCTACCTGTCTTCTGCGATTAAAAAAAAAAAAAAGGGGGGGGGGGGAGGTGTAACCTAAAATAGTGCCAGAAACATTTTTTTCATGGCAAGAGAAGGAATGTGACTGTACAAAGAGGAAAGGGTGTCTGAATCACCCCATGATTTCAACATGGAAAAAAAAAATCTACCCATTACCAGATGGCTAAAGAAGACAAACAGCAGGGCAAACAAACGTACATGATAGTTCCAGCTAATACTTTCCCAGACACCAGCTGTTTTCACCATGGGGACTTCTAGAGCTGGATGTGGTTTCTACATATTTAGCAATCTTCAAAGGATTTCTCTTCCATAAACTTGTCCAGTCTCTCTTGAACCCATTTTAACTTTTGCCATTTAGGAAAAGAAACGAGGAAGAAAGGACAAGTGTTCATATGCCTAAGACTGGGACAAAGGCAATTTGGGTTTGACTTTGCATTCCTCCTCTGGTTTACCAGTAGTTTTGACACTGAAATCAAATTCACCTCACCGAAATCAGGACCACTCTATAACCCCTTCATAGCACACTAGAGAGAGAAATCTATTGTCAAAAATGATTTGGACCTTGAAAAAGATTAATACAGGCCATAAACTGCCATATAACCTTCAGAAGAACTCCCAGAAGTTCTCTCCCTTTACACATAGACTACCCATTAGACAGGCAAGACATATACAAGACCAATACATTTCTCTCATTTTAGCTTCAAGCTGAAATCACTGTGCCAGCAAGTTATGGAAATCTTTGATTCAAGGGATTCAGAAAAATTGACCAGGGAAGCAGAAAGCCTCAGAAGAATTCTAGTTAAAGGCAAAAGGTGAACTTCCCAATCCAGGTGAACAGTAATGACACCTATTCCAAGGCTGAGGACAGACCACATCATGGTAGCTCCAGACACATCTCAGCGCCTCACTAGAGTATCAATACACTGGTTCATACTTCTGTCTCCAGAGAATAGGGCACTTTCACAGTACCCACCACCACACACAACAGTGTGGGCAACAGGAATTTGAACTGAAGGGATGCAGTAAGGAGAGAGTGTGCTTTGCTTATCCATCACTGAAAATGGAAGACTAAGTCTTCAGTAATGCTGCTACTATTCTTCTTGTCTATTTACGTGTATAATCCACCAAGACTTAGACATAGCTCTAGATTCGCATGTTGATATTAAGTTCCTTGGAAGAGTGTACTGTGTGTATTAGAGAGAATGAGTAGTCTTAGGTTTCCGTCTAATACCGTGCAAGATCTGCACCTTAGAGTGTCAGGCCTTTTGGATCAATTCTATAATTTGTTTTTCCATATTCATTTTGCTTGAAACAATGGATTCCTAATGTCTGTCACAATTGCTACAATATATCAAAAGGATGATACTGCATCCAAGAGACTTGTAGCTGCAAAGCAATGGCACTGGAAATTCAGTCAAATCATATGAATGGATACATTCTTCACAAACTGGCCATGGTTTCCTTAACTATTCCCTGCCCTTGGCCGGGCCCCGCCCCCCCCCCCCCCCCCACCAAAAAAAAAAAAAAAAAAAAAAAACGCTTCATAACACAAAGCAATACTTGGTTATTCTTTTCATAATAACCCTTCTTTGCTTGAAAAACTATAGCTTGAAAGCTATAACTTGAAGCTGTTCCTGATTCAGTCTTAGGAGCTTGATATATAGGTTTAGTATTTTCCTCATTCAGCTCGATTTATTCATACATGCAGAGCCAAGTTGTAAGAAGACAAGAGGACAACTACTGAACTGATTTTTCTGTCACTGATATTTCCTCTTGTTCTTTTCTGCATCTTGTCCTTCTTGCAGGAGGCCCATACTCCCCTCCATGCACTTGCCCAGGCTCAGTAGAAGGAAACAAACTTTGCTGTTCACATCAAACATCAGCCTATTGATTTTTCTTCTATTTCTACAAAGATTTCTATATTCACAGCACTTCGCTGAAGAAAACCGGACCTTGGCTCTTTCTCTAACCACACTGGACACATATTTGCTGACATGTCTTTTCAATTAGACTACCCAGAGCTGCACAGAAACAGGAAACCACTCTCAACCTCAAACCAATCCAGACACCGGAAACCAGGGATAGACAGAAGCGAGCTGCAGCTTCATTAACAACTGTCAGAGCAGAAAAAAGCAGTACTTGCAGGACAACAGACCTTCTGTTAATATATGCTGTACTGAAAGGCATAAACCCATCAGTTATACTTCTCACTTTGCTGTCTTAAGATTTGTTTCAACACACACAGGTAGCATTAGCCAACAGTGAGCTAAGAGTATGTCTTTACTGAAGTCACATGCAGTGAAAAGTTTACTGCAATGAAGGGATGTGCAAACCCCTTCAGATCCTCCTAGCTGTGTAACCAGGACATTAGGGAACTCTGTGTGAAAAAAAGATATCCTGACACCAAAGAATATACAGCTGCAGCTGGGCAGCTGTCAAACTAGAATGTCTCATACCTAAGTTCACTTAAAAGTAGCAGGGAACACATTACATCGTCTTCTGGTATGAAAGTATATGCTGTGAGATGAACAGAAATACTTGGGAAAAAATCTTTATAATTCTTATGCCAACTCTAATGGGTTCTTCAATACAGAAACTGAAGTTGGCACTGTAACATTTCAAGATACTTTCTTTTTCAATAATGTTCACTTTCAAGCTAACAAACCACCTCACTAAAAAAAATGCCAAAAATCACTAACTCTTTGCTGAAACAGTATTTTTAGGGGGAAAATATGTGTGTATGTAAATAATAATAATAATAATAATAATAAAATTAATTAGTGTTCGTGGTGGACTGTAGATCTGGCAAGACTGTGTTGAAGTCTAAAAAGAACAGATGTCAGTGATGATACCACAAAGTAAAAGAGCATGAGAAACAAGTTTCTAAGCATTGCTAAAGAAAAGCAAAATCTACATAATGGGAATAATGTCATCATTAACAACATCCTTCCAGTTGACATTCTTCACACCCACTGCAAAAGTGTCATTTATCAAGATATCAGGAGTGTCACAGTTCAGCTAGCCCCTGTCTTTGGCTCTGGGATCTGGATGTCTGATCCGTGATTGCCTTTCCAGTTATGCTGCTCTGCAAGATAAAAATCAGCTATTCTCTTACTGACAAACATCCAGTGAAACAATCAAATATTTTTCTACTTGTAAAGCAATGAATGCTATTATTTGCTTGCTGATAAGTGCTCTTTTGTAATGTAATACAAACCTGGTACCAAAAGCAGAGAAGGTTGGAAGAATATCCTTTTCTTCACTGGCAGCCATCAATTCTGTCACACACCCTATACAAGACACGGAAAGAGCACATGTATCTCCCAGAAGTCTCCACCATTCTGTGATAAGAATGTCTCTCTCATCAGCAGCTATGGGGAGCTTTAGCTGTTCCACAGGGCCTGGATCTAGGCCTAATTTCATCATTTGGATCAAGATCTCAAAGGTATTAGAGATTAGAGACCATCCATAAGGACCACATTTTTTCTGAGATACGTAGTCAGACTGGCATCTAGTGGGATTTTGAAACGTGCCCAGGCGCTTAACAATTTCTGACCCCCCCCCCCCCTTCATTGTTGATCGACAGTTTTTGGTGGCTAAAAAATTCCAGGCAGGCACGTGGTTTTGATTTGTAGTCAATCTTCTGCTAGCAGAGCAATTCTAAACTAAAGATTCAGTTCTTGCTTCTCTCTTATTTTTTTATTTTTTTTTAAAAAGGCTGTTTTGCACTTGGACAGAGCTAGGAGTGGCAGCTGAATGTGGTAAACAGGAGACAAATACATCAACTAGCAGGGTGTTGTTTTTCTTAGAAACTTCAAGTATCACTTGCAAGAAGATTTGGCACAACATGTTTCTATACAAGTACCACGTGTTGGACAGTTTGGTGCAAATATGTTCTCAGCAGACATACAGAGTGACACTAAAATGCTTTTCCTCTCATTTCATTAGGAAAGTAGTCCCCCTCATTTCATAGAAAAGTAGCCCCCCAGATAACATGACAGCACTGATGTTGTTGATTATCTGACACCAGAATTTTAATTTCTATAAAGATTATTATTGAGATGACCTGTGTCAAAGAATGACATTAAATCCTATTGGTTATCACTGGTTCAGTGAAGAGACTTAGCCTGCAGGTGTGTAAAGTTTGTTGAGTTTAAGTAAAAATGTTGAGTATTTTGATGACGGTTCATCTACAGAAGCAAATCAAATAGGAAAGAGGGAACACGTTTGTAACTAGAAGCACATTTAGATCAGAACATAGATGTCAGGTACATATACAGATAGCATCAATTTGCACATTCCATATTTCTTCTAAGTCCTTTATTCAATTAAACATCTTTCAATTGCCAAGAGATGGCCTGCATAGGATGCTTATGTTGAGAAATAAAAGCAGTTAAATAGTTTTCATTTTCTATTTATTCATAACACTTAAAGTTGCTTTTGATTAGAAAAAAAAAAGTTCATTCAATGGCTTTTTTTTAAAAAGTATCAGTTTGTGTTTGTATCTCTTGATGTGGGATGTTATATTAAATTATTCATTTTTACAGAATGGAAATTAATTATTGTGTATGAAATCCCAAACACATATGGTCACAGTGTTGGTTAGATCTGCCTCCTGCTGTGCTTTAGAGATTCAAATTTGGAGGTACCATGTTATTTTCCATGCCAAGACCACCTATGGTTTTCAAGATATAAGTATCTGAAAATTAGCATTTTCACACTGAGCACTTGTTCCAGCTTCAGTATACATTGACGACTACCATCTTGTAACTACATGTACTAGAAAGAATGTTAGCAATCTATAAATGTAATTTAAGTTCTGAAATTCCCTGACTGACTGCATTTTCTACATCTACCTTTAGTACTATGTAACATCAATCTCTTCTTTTGAAATCCCTCAGAATATCTCTTGACTGATAGCAGTGATTGGCATTAATTAATTTCAAGGGTCAGTTGTGAATGATTGGTTTGTCATGGTCAAGGACTGAATTATATACGATCAGGAGAGCGTGCTGAAATGGTCAGTCATTCAGTGAAAATCAAAGAACATAAGTTCAGATGGAAAAGAATTCATGGCTTTGTTTATGAATGCAGCCAAGCCACTTTACATCTGAAATTAAGGGTTTTCAGAAAAATTCTATTTCTTTCTGCAAATGTCAGGGAAAGACCTACTCAGAAGATTCAGAAAATCCATTATTTATTATCACTCTATATATAGGAAAATCAGATTGATTCATGTTATTATATAACAACTTTTTATTTCTTAACTATTCATTAATACATCTATAAAATATTCTATCAAAATTTAGGAAAGGTAAGAGATTCCAGTCTAGCAGCAAATCACTGTTTTCACTGTTTTTTACTTTTTTTTTTCTTTTTTTCCTTTTTAATGCTTGCCATTATGTTGATTCAACTTCGCATTCTGTTTTGTTTCCCCCACAGTGTGTAACTAAAATGGAAGTGAAAAGCAAATAATATAGTCAGGGGAGCAATACCTGCTTCCAATAAAGGAATCACTCATGATTTTTGTTAACTTACATACTGATAAAGATCAACGTTGAAAATATTCTAAACAAACACATCAATGAATATTCATTGCACGCAGCTTTTATAATAGTACAGTAAATATCTCATCTCCTACGTCAGCACCTAAGGAACATATGGAGTAGCCATATTGGGGAATATCATTGTAGAGAAGTATTTAGAAACCTGCTAGATTTTGATGGCAAAAATGGTAACCCAATTTACTCACCCTAACATCTGATTTGGTGGTGGTGCAGGCTAACAAGTATTCAGTAAAAACATAAATATACATTTTTAAATATAGTTACGGAATTTTCTTATTTTGTGAACCTTTTGAGTTTTCCAGGCATAGGAAGATATAATAACATTTATCAATCCATATAAGCACTTGGTTCATTACCAGAGATATAATATATATATATATAATATATAGCTATCATACATAGACTAAGCATCAGACCTAAAATCAAACTGGGTAAATTTTAATTCTCTACAACTCTTTTGCATTCAAATTAAAATATATTTCTAAGAAAACTAAAGCCATGACAGTGCAGAAAGTCTTGATATTCTAGTCAATTGGAAGAGTACATAATTTGTTCTTATTGGATCATAAACATGAAAGATGGCAGATAGAAAATAGGATTAAAATTTATTTTATAGGATAAAACTAAACCTTTGGCAGACAATAACAGACTGATGGGCTAGAATAGACTTTGGTCTAGACATCTTGGCTAAATATTTCAGGGCTTCTCAGGGCAGCTCATTAGACAGGAAATATTCATTTTAGTGACTAGAGATTTAACTGTAAACTAAGGTGTAAAATATATACCTGTTATTTCCAAGCAATCCACTGGAAACATTAGAAAGCAGGCAGAGTTGAAAAGATGGAGTGCAGCTGTGCAGAAGGAACACACAAACCATAGTTATGGACAGTCCCATTAAGTACACTCCCAGAGCTAACTGTGCAAATTAACACAGTCTACATCTCTATGAGTTCATCAGCAGGACTGTAAAAGCAGGACTAGTTGATGAAAGAGTAATCATTTTCATAAAATGTAACAGCCTGTCATACATGAGCATGTTAGCTTATGAAATACAGAAGGGAAGAAAAGAAAGAAAATCCATCGTGAGTGTTCTGCTCAAAAAAAAAAAAAAAAAGGCTATTTTGCATCTGGTACATACCATCTAATCACTCAGACAGATAGATCCACAGCACCAGCCAAGCATCTCTGGCAGTAGGCACCACTACTTTTTGGCATTGTGCTGTGACTTTATGAACTCCATTAGTGGTACGTCCCAGGATTCCGGGCTAGCCTCCACCACCGCAGCTGCAGGAAACTTATTATGGTGGCATCAAGGACTGCAAGGCCAGGAACTGGGGAACGTGACTGTGTAGAGCATGCACATCAGAAAGCAGCACCAGTTCTGCTTGCTCTGTCAGCAACACAGCTACCTTACCATTTGACTTTGCTCTTGTACCATTACCAAAAACACCACGGAGAAACAAGTATTAAAGATAAAGCTAGAAATCTTGGCTCCAGAAAGCCTTTTTTTTTTTTTTTTTTTTTTTTTTTTTTAATAAAGAAATTTGGGACAGCTATTTAGCTGTTTGTAAGAGCTTTTCTAGTATCATGAAAGATGTGACTATGGATCTACTGAGGTAAAGTGATTTTTCACAGTCCATTATTAATACTGAACTCATCATACTGTCTGCCCTGATATTATTCAAATTATTATGATATCAGAGCTTTCTTTTCAGATGTAGATGAAAAATTCAAGAGGATTCCAACTTACAAATCCCACTAATCTTTATTTAAATGGGCTTTGTTTGTTTAATAGCAATTCTAGCCTTCATTGTTTCTGAAAAAAAACTCTGAAGATGAGGTCTAAATGCAGTCTGAAGTCTAAAATCAAGTCTAAATTTGGAACTTTGGGGCATAGTGATGCCACCACTAACTTGTCACAGAGATTAGAGTAGTCCATTGAAGCGCAAAATTTCTCAACACATCTCTCTCAGGAAGCCACAAGAATGGGGCCTCTGACAGGGAGTGGCACGTCGGTGTTCTCAAGAATGTCATGGCACACATACCTAGCATTGTTTGTAAAAAAAAAAAAAAAAAAAATCCTCCTCAAATCTAACAAGATCCAATTTCTTAAAGTTGTCAAGGCAAAATTGGACCTTCTGTATTTGTAAACTAAAATGGATATTAATGGATTTCGTTTTATTAAATTGTAATTTTAAATTAGGTCTTTTTGTTGTTGTTTTGAAAACATGGGAACCATTGGTCATTGTAATAGTGTCATAATACAGGTGCATTCATAACATAGTTACATGGCTTTCATTAACAACAAAGTTGGGAGTGAGTGTTATTATTAATGCAATAGCACCTAAAGTCCTAGCCATGCTAGGGTTCTCAAACAGGCTAGGTTCTGTATGAATATAATACTTCAAGTCTGTGTATGGAAACCATGCCATCAGTAATCCCACACATTTAGAATATTCAAAAAATTATGTTAAAGACTTAAAGATGAACAGCAAAGCTAGCAATTGCTGAATGAAGAGAATTTGCAATATTGGTTGCAAATCATCTTGGCTATCAGTGATAAACCAGGTAAAGAAAAACTCAAATAAGCAGCGCTTTGTGCATAATAAAGTCCTTGCTTTCAAAAAAGTTTGGATATCATCCACTGTCATGACATCACATTAGACAATTTTACTCTTGATAGCTCTTAAATATGATCTAAAATAACTAAAACTGACAGTAAAGTTACTGCAGAATGATCTGGTATCCTTTAAAATGTACAGGAATACTTCCACTGCCTTTAACGGAGGCCTTAAAGCAAGGAAGATTTGATCAAAACGCGGGAATGTTAAAAGTTAGTCTTGCTAAATAGTTAAAGGTAAATACTAAGGATTATGAGAAACCCTGGTGATGGACATATTAAAAATACCTGAGACAAACGGAGAGACAGAAATAGGATGTAGATGAGTAACAAGGTCACAGGGTATCAGTCCACAGGTGATGCTATTAGGAGACAGCTGGTGCCTGGAAGCATGTACTGTATCATACGTTTTTAGTTGTGGGTTTGTTTTTGTTTGTTGTTTTGTTTTTCAGGAAACTTGGTGTATTTCCAAACATTGCTGGAAAGCAGAAACAGAGGGAGTGGGCCAACTATCCACACTTCTTGTCTGATCCCTTGAGATTAGAATTAACTACAATTACCAATTAGGATTAATTATGATTACCAATATGATTACAATTATGATTATTAATTTGGTATGTATACACAGACATAAGTTTACCAAGGAGAGTACACTTTCTGCTACAGTAGGTATATCCCTGATCTTTTTTCCTTTCCTCAAGAGAAGATAACCCAGCTTCAGAGACTCAAAATACTAGAGAAGCAGTTTAATAAAACAGCAAGCTCTGCAGGAAGAATGATCAGACATTAGGCAGTGATCAAACTAATGATCACACAATGCAGGTAAGTGCAGAACTATCAGTACACAGCTGACACAAGTGTTGCAAAGAGTCCACCCATCCACTTTCACTCTCTTCATTTGGAAAAAAAAATAATAATAAAAAATAAATAAAACTAATAGAGATGCTGCAGATCAGTGCTACCATATCAGCAAACTTAGGGGGTGACAGCCTGTGTTGAAAAGTAAAATAACCTACAATTTGCTCTGTTAGCACTTTATCTGCAAAATAGAGAGTAGAGTGTGCAGTTTCTAATTCCAATACCAGCAGGTTATGTCTAGCAATCAGTCAGGAAAAGACAAGGGTTGAGTCTACCTTCCTTTACCCAGGTTACTACAGTTCCAGGACAGGGAATATGAACTAGTATTAGAAATTATTTTATTGGAACCGTCTTCCTTCTGTATTTTTATAGTGATTGTGCTGCCTTGAATAGAATAGTCTGTTTATTAACATACTCACTAAAATAAAGATTTCTCCTAACTTACAACGTACAGTCATTGGGCCCTTAGTATATTTCTATGATTTTTATATTATTACTGCATCCTACCTTCAATGTACTGTGCATTATAAGTTTTGGTTTGTTTGCTTTTAAATCATGACCAACTGACTTTCATTTTCTAATCGGAAGAGCTTTAAAAGTTGGACAAGAGGAAAATTTTGTCTTAAAACCTTCAGTGACCAAACTAGACTATAAACTTAAAATGAAAAAATCTCTCTTGCAACTCTTAAAGGTGACCATATCTTCTCCACATTCAAGAAAAGATGCAAACAATTTCTGTGGACACTGACAGCATATCCTAACAGATAATAACAATAACCAAACTGCCTGAGTGTATACACTGCCAATAGGACCCAGGAAATGTTTATTACAGTCTTTGAGTGCTACCACTGGGATTCAGCACAGTCATTTGGATGTTAAACTGCCCTAGATTTGCTTGTTGAAAACTGGTACTCACAATAGAATCGTAGAATAGCTTGGGTTGAAAAAAGCCTTAAAGGCCATCTAATTCTAAACCTGCTGCCATGGGCAGGAACACTTCCCACCAGACCGGGTTGCCCAAAGCCCCATCCAGCCTGTCCTTGAACACTTCCAGGGGCACCCACAGCTTCTCTGGGCAACTTATTCCAGTGCCTCCCCACCCTCACAGTAAATAATTTCTTCCTAATATCTAGTCTAAACCTACCTTTTTGTTGGTTGGTGTTTTTTATTTTGTTTAAAGTCATTATTCCTTATCCTATCACTCCACCGCCTGACAAAGAGTCCCTCCCCAGCTCTTCTGTAGGTACCATTAGGTACTGAAAGGCCACTATAAGGTCTCGCCAGAGCCTTTTCTTCTCCATAAACCCCAACTCCCTCAGCCTGTCACAGCCTGTGACAGACACTGCAGCCCTTTCATCATCCTTGCGGCCCTTGTCTGGGCTTATTTTAATATGCCCACGTCCTTCTTGCACTGGGGGCCCATAGCTGAATGCAGTACTCTAGGTAGGGTCTCACAATAGCAAGCAGAGGGGGAGAATCACCTCCTTCACCCTGATGGCCACGCTGCTTTTGATGCAGTGAAGAATATGGACAGTTTTCTGGCTTGCAAGCATACACTGCTGGCTCATGTCAAGCTTCTCATCAACCAACACCCCCAGGGGCTTCTTCTCAAGGCTGTTTTTAATCCATTCTTCCCCCAGCCTGTATTTGTGCTTGGGATTTCCCTGGCCCAGATGGAGGGCCTTGCATTTGGCCTTGTTGGACCTCATGAGGTTTGTACAGCCCTACCTCTCAATCCCATCCATGTCCCTCTGGATGGCATCCTTTCCCTCCAGTGTGTCAAAAAAGAAGTAAGTAAAAGCTCTGATTGGTGAACTATGAATGTATTATAGTTCTAGTTATGTTGGTTCCCTACCATCTAAAAAAAATACCAGTATTTTAAAGTTCTATAAGAAGGTAGAAAAAAATGGAGAAACAATGGAAGAGATTAATGGATCATTTTAAGCATTTAATGAGAATGAGGGTACATTTTGGATACAGGTCATAAAACTGGCTCAAGACTGACAACAATGCATAATGACTGTGCAAAGGAATCCCCATTATCAACCTAATAGGCAGGAAAAGATAGATTAGGATGGCACAGTGTTCACATGTGGCCTCCTGAGGATCGTTTCTTAAATGAATTCTTAACATTCAATGCTGTAAAAAGATGATTTGTTGAGACTCTGTGGTGGTTTTACCGTGCCAGGCAGCTGAACACCACAACCGCTCTCTCACTCCCCCTCCTCAGATGAGGAGAGGAAGAAGTAAAGGAAAGAACAACTCACGGGTTGAGATAAGGATAATTTAATTAAAGAGAAAACATATATATATATTAAGGAAATATTATTAATTAACAATTCAACTAAAGGGAAAAAGGGAAAGGGAGGGGGAAAGGGAACAGCAAAAACAAAACAAGTAAAGGCTATATGGAAGTGCAGAGGAAATAAATTATTCTCTACTTCCCGCAAATGAGCGATGCCTGACCACGTCCTTGAAGCAGGGCCTTAACAGCATGTAGCTGGTGTTCGCGAGTAGGACAGACGCTTTCGCAACAAAAGCCCACCCCCCCCCCTCTTCCTCCTTCTTCCACCTTTTATTGCTGAGTGTGACATCATATGTTATGGAATATCTCTTTGGTTAGTTTAGGTCAGCTGCCCTGGTGACGTTTCTTTCTCACTTTTTGCCCACCCCCCAGGAGGGTTAGAGAAAGTCCTGATATTGTGCCAGCACTTCTCAGCAGCAGATACAACACTGGTGTGATAACACTGCTGTTCTAGTTACAAGTGCAGAGCATGGCACTGTATGGGCTGCTACAGGGAAAGTTAACATCCCAGCCAGACCCAGTACAGACTCGAGGACAATTTCCCAGATATTTCAATGGTTTTAGCATGGCTGATGACATTTTCTCCTTAGGTTGTGTACCAGAAAAAAACACTAGTAATACATTAAATGGTACAAGAGCATAGTTTAACAAACTGAGCATTCTACACTGTATTCATCAGACTTCATATACTGCAGGGCAAAAATATATATTGCGTTAAAGCTTTGAGAATCACAAAGAGAAATGTTGAGAACTGTTTTTCCCTACTGGATCCATTGAACCTACTAGAATCAGAATCACAAAATTCAGCTGTAAACTCATGACTGAAACCAGTCTCCTTAAATCCCAAAGGCGGCCATTAATCATGTGAAAATCCAAGTGCATTTTGTCCATATTAAAACATGGGGGCTTTACATGGAGAACCAATGACAGACACTGAAGACAGATTATGATATTAAATTACAGATTTGGACAAGTTATCCTGGTACTGGGGAAAAAATAAATAAATAAATAAATAAATAGATAAATAAAAATAAAAAATCCTCCTGTCCATATCTGCCAAAAGAGTACGAAAAAGACAGCACACCATATCTAACTTTCTGAGAGCTTTTCACTGAAGGAAAAGGATAACAGACAATGATTCTAAGCCACCTTTCTTGACTCAGGAGTGCATAGCAGAACATAAAGTTGTTTCCCACACCTTGACAGGGATTAACAACAGACAGAAAAAATATTCTTTTGTATTCATTCCTCTATGAAAAGGTCAATAATTACCTGGCCCACCACTGGCACAGAGAATTAAAATACTTAGAAGAAACCAGTCTTATGTAACCACACATTTCTTCTCTTCATAATGACTAGCATCTTTGCCTCCATCACCCAGTGACTTTAATTTTCAGTGATTAATTTCTATTATTGTCCCCTGGTCATCTAACAGGTCAAAAAAAAAAAAAAAAAAAAAAAAATCGGTAGGAGACCAAAGTGACAGGAATCTTACAAGAGGGAGCTAAAGATATTGCTGCAAGAGGTGTTATAGGAGGCCCAGAATCACAGAAGATTTTGCAGTGGGTAAATCGGGCAGCACTTTGCCACAGTACATACATCTGTAAGGAACCAGACTCCATTAAGTATGCTGCTAGTAGCAGAACTTTTTTTGTTGTTGTTGTTAAATACAAGGAACAACCTTTTATGTACGTAAGTAAGGATGCGAAGAGACCTCCAAAACATTTTTTTTTTCAGGTGTGACAGCAAACTGTTATGACTTGTCACTTAGCTGAATGGGTATGCATTTTACAGGGGATCAGAATTTGGTGTGGTATATATGATGCTCTGAGTCAAAGTCAGCTAATGTCAATGGGGACCCATCTGCTGCCTTCAGCAGACTTTGGATTAGGCTTGTTGCATACTGATAAAGGTAAAGCAGAAGGGAGCCTTGAATTCTCATTCTGATTTATGCTGAGTAATTGAATACAAATATAAAGACAATATAAATAACTTCAGAAAGGTCACTTGGCTGGTGAGGCTAGGAAATAAATTTAGAAGCCTTAGGTACATGCTTAGACTATCATAGAAAATACTTAATCTGAACACATAAGACTATTATTATTATTATTTTCCTAGAACACTAAGCATCATTCAGAATCATTTTGTTTTGTTTGCTTGGATTGTTTGTTGTTTTTTGTTTTTTTCATTCTTAATGTAGTAAATCAATAGGGCTTTTCTGCTCTTTTTTTAAGGCCCAATCCTACTATTGATCTCAACTCAAAGATCCCATTTTACTTCAGTAAGTCTCAAATATATATGGACAACCAGACTTGGCCTTAATAAGTTTCTGTATCAGCATCACCCATGATATATGCAAGATTATGTACAGATCTGAGAATAGTGCAGCAGCACATGACTGCCAGATACACCAGATACAAGAATGCTGCTTATCATTGTGTCCCACTAAATATTCTTTAGCAGTAACGTATGAACCAGTCTGCTATGCAGTCTAAGAAATAGGGTGCTGAAGTCTGGATGTCATTTCCAGAGTGAAGAGAGAGTTAAACACATGTGTTTTCTTTGTCATTGACTTAGATGCTTGTCTTCTGAGAGTCATGAGGTTTTCTCCAAGATGGATAGTTCATCCATTTTGTTCCTGTATATGCTTGAAGATGATCTATTGCCCCATTCTCAAACCCAAATCCTACATATGTAGAAATCTACTTTGTACTTCCTGACCTGAGATAAAGCAAGCTTTGAGGTAAACCATTTGCTCCTGAATGGTTTAAGCAATCTGCAGGTTGTATCAAAAGAAACTGATGTGTCCTCCCCTCCGTCCACATATCCTGAGATGGTAAAATAGTAATAAAGCTTTCAAATGCCATTTTAAAGTTGTGTTTGCCTTTTCCTCTCTAAGCTTCTTGGATAACACAGGGGTTATGAGTAAACCTAGTCATAATTTAGGAAAGGGAGAATCTGACCAGAAAAAATATGCAAGTTGGGACTGTTGAATATTCATGTAGCCTGAAGATGAAATTTATAATCTGTCAGGAGAGCTGGCAAGGCAGGAGTGTCTATTTGCACCAAGACCATCACATCAGCTGTAGAAGCATCAGATCTATCCTACAGAGAAGTGCCAGGAGCACAATAACAGCACAGAGTCCTTCTAAGGCTGAAAAGGACACACTGGGACTGTAGGGCAATTAGCCTACACATATATAGGTTTATTTATATTGATTATATACCCACTTTACAATGGAGAAGCTGTAGTAAACAAATTCACGAATGAAAGCTATACAGGAAGGCAGTAGCAATCTTGGACCAGGCAATACCAAATTTTCCAGTTTCTATTCCAATGTTCTAACTACTAGATGGTCACTCACCTATTCAAGTTTATATTGTATTCTCTGTGGTGCTTACAGCAATGAAATCCAAGCATGTATTACTAGCAGAACTACAGCTTAATGATCCTAATTGGGAAATGTTTGAAATGCAAGTCCCCAGTGTTGTTCACAAATTTAATGTTAACCATATGACAGTCCTGTCAAGGAAATGGCACTTTCAAGATTAAAGCTAAAAATGTTTGTTTACAAGATTTACTTTTGACTTTGCAACCAATACAAATCGCCTACAAAGTCCAAGAGCCAATTTAGACCATCATTCTTTCTATTCCACCTGCATAGAGAACTTGTTCCTACATGTCAAAATGCATCTGTTCCCTGATTGAAACAATGTATGAAATTATTAATAAAAGATTTCTGTGCAGACAGTGCACACTCTTGGAAGGGACACAGCTTTTTTTATTCCACCAAATTCATTTCACCTTACGCTATGTTCCTGGACACTTAACAATTGGCTGGGGCAAAATCTGAAAGTCTTCCGAGGAAGGAATCTGCTGCTTGGGTCTGGGGTTGCTTGCAGTGCACTGTAGAAAGGAGTGTTGCTTTGCTTGACTGCACTTCTTGTGCCATGCACAGAAAGTTACAGCACATCCAGGATCACTGTGGAAGGACAAGTGAAGCAGCCACAGGAATCTGGTGACTTAATTGCCCTTCCCCTTAAGGTATAAATTGTTTGGTTTTAGGAAAAGGTGGAGGTTTCTAAGAGCTGCAAAGAACTGGGAAACAGTGCCTGGGGCCAAATGAAAGCAGTAGGGAGAGAAGAGATGGTGTTTGGGGCTGGACAGGAAATGGAAGGAATCCATGATATTTAGTCAGGAGCCAGTCTCTGGCAGAAAAATGTTTTGTAATTAAAATGGATCAGGAAAACAGAAATAACTACTGTTATTTCTGAACTACTAATACTACTTCAGTTCACCTGACTCATTCTCATTTGTGGCACAGCAAAGAGGGCAAAGGTGATGTTACAGACTCACTTTATATGAATACATCTCCTTTTAATTGTCTATAATGGATGTAAAAAGAACAGCATGCAAACTGGGATAAAAGTCACTGCCACATTACATTGTGTTGTTCTGTTTCACCCTATTTACAAATCCAAATAACCCAACTCTCCAAGTCTTTATAAACCATTGTATTTCACCAATGTGTAAAGGAAAGGGGATAGAAAACTATGCAGACTCCTCAGGGAATAAAGCTCATTCTGTTTTGGCTAATTAAAGTATCATTTTTAACATAAGTGATAATTCATATTATAGCACTTCACAAATACAAACATATTTACCTCCTTAACAGCCCAGTGACATAGGCAGTGTTCAGTCAAGTTCAACATCACCCTCAGTACATATATGCAGGGTCAACTTGATTACTTCCCTCCACCTTACAAGTGGGAAAACTAAAGAAAAAACAAGTGACAGCACTGGAAGGAAAGCTGCAGCAAGACAGGAGCAAGTATTTTTTCCCTTTTTCTTCCTCTTAACAATGAGCTGTTTTTCTCTCATTCCTGCCTTGTTAGAGCAATATTAAAAGTTTAATTCCATAACCCTGGCTCACCCAAGAAGTCCTTCTGCAAGCAGAAGCATCCCATGAGTTATGTGAAATTAGTGAGTGCTGCTATATGATGGGATTTTTAAAAAAGGGCCCCAGGTGGAAGTTGCTCCAGTGCAACTGATGGAAATTCTTTATGCCATTTTCCATGTTACTGAAAACCATATGTGAAACTAAGGTGTTTGTATTTGGAACCCACAACACTAGCATAGATTAGAAACTCCCCACAATACTTCAGGCTTCATTGCGTACTCTGCTGTCATGTATTCTGCTCACCTTGTGTTCAGCTCTGGTGAGACCACACCTCGAGTACTGTGTTCAGCTTTGGTCCCCTCAGTACAAGAAGGACATCGAGGCCCTGGAACATGTCCAGAGAAGGGCTACGAAGCTGGCAAAGGGCCTGGAACACAAGTCCTGTGAGGAACGGCTGAGGGAATGGGGGTTGTTTAGTCTGAAGAAGAGGCTCAGGGAGGACCTCATTGCTCTCTACAACTACCTAAAAGGAAGTGATGGGGAGCTGAGGGTCAGCCTCTTCTCACAGGTAACTATTGATAGAGAGGGAATGACCTCAAGTTGTGCCAAGGGAGGTTCAGGTTAGAAATTAGGAGATATTTCTTCTCAGAAAGAGCAGTCAGCATTGGAACAGGTTACCCAGGGAGGTGGTGGAGTCATCATCCCTGGGGGTGTTTAAAGAAAAGTTGGACGTGGTGCTTCGGGACATGGTTTAGTGGGTGATATTGTTGGTAGGGTGATGGTTGGACCAGATGATCTTGGAGGTCTCACAGAATCACAGAAAAGTCTAGTTTGGAAGAGACCTACAAGATCATCGAATCCAACCTCTGACCTAACACTAACAAATCTTCCACTAAACCATATCCCTAAGCTCTACATCTAAACGTCTTTTAAAGACCTCCAGGGATGGTGACAACCACTTTCCTGGGCAGCCTATTCCAGTGACTAACAACCCTTTCAGTAAAGAAGTTTTTCCTAATATCCAACCTAAAACTCCCCTGGCGCAACTTAAGCCCATGCCCCCTCGTCCTGTCACCAGGCACGTGGGAGAAAAGACCAACCACCACCTCGCTACAGCCTCCTTTCAAGTACCTGTAGAGTGCAATAAGGTCGCCCCTGAGCCTCCTCTTCTCCAGGCTAAATAGTTCCAGTTCCCTCAGCCACTCCTCATAGGACTTGTTCTCCAGACCCTTCACCAGCTTCGTAGCCCTTCTCTGGACTCGCTCAAGCACCTCCATGTCCTTCTTGTAGTGAGGGGCCCAAAACTGAACACAGTACTCAAGGTGCGGCCTCACCAGAGCCGAGTATAGGGGGACAATCACTTCCCTGGACCTGCTGGCCACGCTGTTTCTTATGCAAGCCACGATGCTGCTGGCCTTCTTGCCTGCCTGAGCACACTGCTGGCTCACATTCAGCCAACTATCGACCAATACTCCCAGGTCCTTCTCTGACAGGCAGCTTTCTAACTACACGTCTCCCAGCCTGTAGCTCTGCTTGGGGTTGTTGTGCCCCAGGTGCAGAACCCAGCACTTGGCCTTGTTGAACTTCATACAGTTGGCCTCGGCCCATCGGTCCAGCTTATCCAGATCCTCCTGCAGAGCCTTCCTACCCTCGAGCAGGTCGACACACACACCTAACTTGGTGTCGTCTGCAAACTTACTGAGGGTGCACTCGATCCCCTCATCCAGATCATCGATGAAGATGTTAAAGAGGACTGGCCCCAGATTAGTCTGTTCTAATCCGAATGATTCTAGGATCTTGCATACACAGTGCACTGATTCTTACCTGGCACACTCACTGCTTGCTGTAACATGCATCCAAAATCATCTGCTCTGTTGTTTGGGGTCCCATCCTCTGGCGTGGTTGGGCCAGTACTCCATGAACTCTTCCATGTACATGTTTCAGTAAACTATCCTATTTCTGTAAATGAAGAATACTTGCTTTCTCCCTCATAGATGTGCAGGCATGCCTCACTAACAATTACTGAGGGTCACAGGCAAACAATTTCTACACCTACTGTACATAATAATTGTCATGAGAAATTATCTTCACAGCTTCTAAGCTTCCCATTTACAAACAATGAACTGCATGATAATAATTCTATAGCTTACAATGCATACACATTTTCCTGATGTATACATGACACAACTTTCCAATAGAAGTCAGTGTTGATCATCAAAAGTTTATTCCGTACTTCATAGCTGGGAATAAAATGCTTGGCATGTTTTTATGAACAAAATAGTCATTTTCAGTGCTTCTGGCTGTATATTATTCCTGACTAAATGGACATGCTGCAAACCTCCAACATTATAACATATGGCTTTCTTACATGCTTCAGAAAGAGAAATTAAGCGCTCATAAGCATTAATAGTCTCTATAGTGCTAAATCAAGAAGAGATTTGGTAGTATTATATCTCATAATATGGTTGCTTCAAGAGACACCTCTTTAAAAAACATAATATTTTTACATTCAGAAGTATTTTCTTCCCATTTCTCATAATCCTTTAATATGGCAGATGTGCACTTGATCACGCTGTTTCCCACACAGCAAAGCATGTTTGTCTACTGCTAAATGCTAATGCATTTCATGTACACAATACCTGTCCTGCCAAGTTTTCTCTTTTTCCACGCATGCTGTAAGAACATTTTTAATACAATATTTTCTCATTAAAAACACTTTCAAATGTGTATGCTAACCATAATAAATAAATAAATAAATAAATAAAACTTGTTCTGCTTTGGACTAAACTTGATTTTAAATAACAAGCATCAATTTTAAACTTACTTCCCTCCCCTGGCACACATGCACACACACACAGCAATATAGTTCCTTTTCCTCTGAGTATCCCATGTCCCCTGTAGCCTTTTAATGCTTAAGGCTAAAATGCTAAAATACTGAAAACAGGTGTACCTTGACCCTCTGAAGATCTGATAGGATGTGACTGGATCAAAGGCCAAGGTCACCTGAGTCATGAGACTGGCTGAGTGATATTATTTTTGTCAGGGTTCCAAACTGTTGAGAGGTAGGACTCCAGTTGTAGCACATGAGAATCAAATGATATGATAGTCTAGTTATTAAATATGACAGATAGAAAAAGCTGTATGTTGCACAGCTACTCTGTGATTAGTACCCTATATTTTACAATGTCACTGTTCTGAATGCTGTAATACTTACTTGCTGTAAGACTTTTTCAAAAACTAAGGCTTTTGAATTTAAAAAGAAACAATAAAAGGAAGATACAGATGAAATCTGGTAAGAGCTCTGTAAGGTTTCACAGCTTATTTTCCCAAATAGCATTCTAGTTCAGTACTTCAACCATAAAACTAGTTCTCTACTACCAGTTTTTCCTTAGGACCACCTTTGCGTTTTTTTGTTTGTTTTTTTTAATTTTAAACTGATAGATGAATAAACTGCTATGAAGCATCAGAGGAAAGCAAACAAGAAAAGTCTCCTGTCACTTCGTTTTCACTTTATGCTTGCATGTAAATGCAGCATTTTAAATCCAGCTCTATTCCCTTACAGGAAACCTATCCTGAGGATTAGGGAGGAACACCACCATCAATAAGAATAGCCATCTCACCCAAGTATTTCAAGCACCATTTTTTTTAATATAATCAAATGTAGAGTAGCTGAATGTTTAGCATAGCATATCTTCAACTTAAATGGTTTATCAGTTTACACAACTGTAAACTGTATATGTTTCTCTCCCTGATGCTTTGCAAATGTTTTTTAAAATGCTTTGAGATCTACTGATGAAAGACATTCTAGTAGCATATCACCTGCATGGGCATCTTGAGTGCCTACTTGCATTTTGAAAACACAGTTTCTTTAGGAGACCTGAAACCCTAATTAAATCAAAAGACTTTTTGTGGGCTGAGGGACTGTACAGTATTAGATAAATTAGCAACAAACCCATCAAGTAGTCTGGGGGGGGAAGGTAGGTTGGGAAACAAAATGCAATCAGGTAATCTTGCAATCAACAGATAAAAGCTAAATAGAAACATATTACATAGCCTGTAACTATAAAATAGGCTAACATTGCATTATTTCCAAGACATAACTGCTACATACAATCAAAGTGAAGAACCATGAAATGTACACTGAAAATGGGAGAAGCAGAGAAATTGCATTTAAAACTTAGGATTTTCTATTGTTTCTCCTCAGAGGACAGATGATTGCTTGTTACAGATAATAAAAATGATCACATTAAGACATGTCTGCACAGGCAACTCTCGGTACCACGCTCAAGACTGGAGCTGGAAGGAACGATTGTTTCTGTTTTGAGTAGAAGTGGGCCCCCTGGTCTCTAAGAATGTGTGCATGATGTATAATAGATACCTGTCTGATATAAATAATTATATTTTTCCTAAATTTAACATTGCCTGAAGGGTAAAATCATTTTGCTTGGTGAAATCCCTCATGCCACACAAAGTCTGTGCAAAAGCCAGATTTAATTGCTATGATAAAACCACAAGAAAGACCAGGTTTGCATTAAATCTATAACCACAACTAGTGAAGAATAGCTTTAATCACCTTTGAAATGGTGACCACAAAATAATTAAAGGGAAACTGTTCTCATTAGTAATTATCCTGGAATATCAAATCTCAGTTTATCATGAAGTCCAATTTAAAATGGCTTGGCATGGTTTTAATTTTTTTCCTCTATTTCTGAGGTTATGAATCTCCTAGAATTACTTCCATGATGGTGCGAATAAATTTAAGTTTGCCCCATGCCATTTCACAATCCACTATCATGCTCTACTTCCTCTGCCAGTGCTGGTCAGAGCGAAGATACCAGGTAACAACAGTGACTTCTCATTGGCACCTTTGGCATGTGCACATTCAAGACAAAATGAAAAATGAAATTTCATTGTTCTTACTGAAGACACTAATGCTGGTGTTGCTCTGAGATATTACCTTCTTACTCCTATCACTAGCTACTTCCTGTTGAAGAAGTTTCTGTGGACGTGGCGACAAGTATTTTTGTCTTGCAGATATGCTTCCTATGTAAAAGGTAAACAGTCTAAACTGAAACTAAGCGGTAACTTCCTTTAATTAATGTGTGTAAATCACCTCTGCAACAGTTTTTGTTTCAAACAGCATGCAAGACCACCCCTATTCTGCAGAAACAAAGCACAGTACTGATTCTAGGCTTTTGACGCGTCACCTGTGTTACGAACTGACCTTAATCAAAGACCAATGCAGAGAGCAAATCCTTCTGCTGCTCACATTGTTTCCTCTGTCTGACCTGTTTAACAAACCAAACCTAATACATACCACATTTTATTAGGCTCAGCATTTGCCTGCTTGTAAAGAAAACAAATTCTGAATACTATTTTAAGACCCTCGATAACCATAGCAGCACAACATGGCATGTGTAGTAGCATAAGTTTGATTCTTTTATAGGAAATATTTCCCTGTGCATAATTTTGCTCCTCCTTTCCTCTTTACACACCTTAGCAAATATGCCAGGAGAGGAGATTCTGTTCTGGTCTGAACTGCTGCATATGAAATTTCAGACAGCTTGATTTTTGGCTTGGCAAAGTTTGGTGGGGGTCGCTTTCAATATTAGACTTGTAATGAAAGGCTTATTGTAACCTTATCTATGTTATGTGGAAGAGATCAGCACCACTCAATCATTAAAAAGGCAGAAGTCTTCTTTTCTTTCTTTAAATGTAATTTAGTTTTCCTTTCCCTCAAGTCTCATTGTGGGTTCACTGAGCTATGCTCCCCTTCAGGCAGAAATGGAAACCAGAGGAGTTGCATTCTTTCAGTCTTTTTCTGACAGTGTAACTGCATCAAGCTTAGCAGCTAAAGCTATGCCCATTACTTTGTAGTGCAGCTGTGCAGAACTTGGCTGTTTTGGATCACAGTGCTTTTATAGAGACTTTCCTGAATATTTCACTAGTTTGTTGCTGCCAAATTGCACGTTGAGAGAAGAAAAATGCACAAAAATAAAAATGTCAAGAAACTCAGTGAAAATACTTGCATTTTATCTGGTTTTGTGTTGAAACTGCATGATGTGTTGAAATTGCATGATGCTATGAAGTTCGCATGATATAGAGGAATAAAAATTATTTGAACTTGGCCCAGGTTTGCACTGAAATGATTGTGAACCACAGTAAAACTTTCAAGTGATGTAAAGCGAGATTCAAGTTTGTAATGAAACCAGACCATTTTACATGGATTCAGGCTTCATAATGCAGGTCTCTTACAGCTGTACTCTCAAAGGAACATATTCCTATCTCAAGATGGGATTTACATACTGTATGTAACTCCCCACATATCCCAGCAAGATTATTACTTTCTTATATAGCTGTAAATCCTAGAGCTTTATGTTATGTCAAGGGAATGGATAATCAGCTCACAAAGGGCCAAATCCTAAACCCCTGAACAGGTATGTCAGGGCCCAAGAGGTAAGAGGAACTCTGTTCTTTGAGAAGGTAGATTAGCAAGGCACACCCTCCACTGCAGCACAGAAGACACTCAGCTCACACTAGACAAGATGCAGCCAACCCCTACATACAGAGCATCACATCACCTGGTGCCTGCACCAGACAGGTCAGGCGCATGGTGGGTCATGTCAAATGGGCTCTGACACAAATTATTCTTTTTTCCTAGAAGCAGTTCCCTTACATGAAATTCAGAGGATACTGTCCAGCCAACATGGGTAATGTTAAATTGTGATGAGGATAAACAGAAAGCATCTGGTTCTCAGCTCCAGTTCTATTCCATAGCACTGAGTAGGAGAAGAAAAAAAAAACAACAGAGCAGAATAAAAGTTATAGGCCTGCACCCTATCTGATATTATTGAGACCAGAATAAGCTTTTTTTTTTTTCCCCAGAAACTGAATATTCTTTACTACCACTTTCCTAGCATCATCAAACAGCCTCATGAAGAACTCAATTCTCTACATCCCCTCATTATCTGCCTATTTAATTCCTGTAACTTGGGATCCTTCCTGTCCTGACCACACACAGATACTCTGAAGTGATAGTATCTATTGACACACCAACAAGAAGATGGAAGACAGAATCTCAACATTTCTAAACTCATCACTCTGAGAAGAAAATCAGCCAGGAAGAATGCCCCATTTCAAAGGCCACAAGCAAGAAATTTCCCTCCTCATCAGCAGCTCTCATGTAAGAATGGCCTGTTTCTACCCAACTTGAGCAGTACTCACACCAGGAAAAAAAACAGAGAGCAGGACCTTGTTCAGACCTGATCTCAAATACTGGATCCAGCTTCCTTCCTATCTCATTCTCCCTGCCAAAGCAAAGCCCTCCCAACACACCCCTTTTATGCTGTGCATGGAGGGGTGTGTATAGGAAGCAATTAACTCCCCACAGCTGGCCTGATTTCTACAGGATGGAGAGACAACTGTGGTCCCTTTTCTAGCCAGCTTAAGGATTAACCCCTTCTTCCCTACCAGTGTCTTAAGAGGATGTATGTGCCCTTGCACAGTGAGTTAAAGTACAGCCTTGAATTTATTTCATAGCTGACTTTCATCAGCAGTCCCACATCTGAATGACAATGGGCTATCCAGCTTTAAATGAAACACAATGTCTAAAACAGATTAAAAACTGAGTTCTGTGTTTACGCTCATTATCATAGACCTGGTCCAAGCAAATATAATCATGTCCTGCAGAGATTATCCAAAAGCACGGGGAGGGAAGTCAGAACCATACAGTAAAATCTCCTTTCATTCATGCAAGCGATTAATACATAATTGAATGCTAATATTAGAAATAACGATACATGGCACTTATATAGCACCTGCCATCTGAGGATCTCAGCACTTTGCAAAAAGCTACAAAATCTCACACATGCTAACAACATGGCTTATGATCTTTTCAGCCTAACCTTTCAAAACTTTACATGCCATATGAGCGTGTTAAAACCAGGAAATGAATATGCCTGTGACTTCACAGAATTAGACATGCTTTTAGTTTGAAATCTGGTGCAAATATGTGCCCACCCTACATGAAGCTGGCTCCACAGCAGCTACAGTTAGGATATTACTGGAGTGAGGTATATATATTTATATGTGTGTGTGTCTGTGTGTGTGTGCATGCTTGTGTGTGTGAGAGCATGTGTGCATACATATTTAATTATTATCCACTTAGGGTGTGTCTTGGTTCAAGGAAAGAGAGAGAACTTGCAATGCCAGAAATCATCTTTATCTTATGCTGCCTGAGACAAAAAAAAAAAAAAAAAAAAGTTTGGCCAGGTTCAGGTTTGACAGAAAATTCTTTAATTTAGCCTTGATGAAGTCTCTACCACAGGTGCTCACATAAAGCCCAGCCAGATGTAAAATCTAGATCAGAAGTTAAATTTCCTCCTGCAGGTATGCTGGCAAATACACTCACTGCAAAGAGCCCCACACATGTATACCTGAGTGGTGACAGTGAGGAGTGGTGGGTGAATGATGAAGGTACATAAAATAAAGGCTAACAGACTCAACCCATGTGCTTGGCAGATACATAAAAGTGTGTGGATTGTCATTATGTTCTGGATTTGGAGAATGCAACAGCAGTTCCTTTCCAGAGGCATCAAATATTAAATGGGTCAGACCTGGTCCCCAGCTTCTCTAGGAACTTGAAAGAGCTGAATGGGGATGGTGGTGGTTTATGGACATGGCACCAGTTTAGGAACCTGGGAGGCTGGGACCTATTTGCAGTATGGCCACTGATCCAGTCTGTCACCTCAGTTAAATAATTTAACTCCATAATTCTGCTTTTTTTCCAGGTCAGGGTAAATTCTCTCTAGTGTTTAAAATCAAGTAGGGTTTTTAAGGCATTGTTTAGTTCCGCTAGTTTCTAATTCTCTGTGAGATTTTCTGTGTCTGTGAGATACAGGGAGACACAACTACGTGAGCACAATGGCTCTGCATGAATCTCTTAATTGTTCTTGGCAGAACCAGTATTATTGATCGGGTATCATCCTGGATGAGGCCTCAAAAACCTATTGTAATTTTAATATGCCTTAATATCAATATTATGAAGTACTACTGAGCACAGTAACCCATTAATTGAAACTTTTGTTTTCAGATCTATGTATCTATCTCAAGAAAAAAAATATTTTAAGGATAAGAGAGGACAATTTTTCTCTCCTCTCTCTTCTTTCCTCCCCTCCCTCTTTCCTTCCAAGAACTGTTCTTCCCCTTCTTTCTTCTTGAGACATTCAGTCCTCTCCACACTAAGAAGTTAAACAAGGAATCCATCTAAAGCACCTATTCCTCAAAGCCAGCCTACCCAATCAGGAACCAGAAATAATACCATGTGAAAAAGGTGAACAGTCATGCACAAGGGATGACTTAAAGCTAATAATCATAGTGTTCAAATTACAGATAATTCATAGGGTACAGTTTATGGGCAAAAATAACTCAGCAGACAATTACAAATAATGAACAAATTTTGGGGAAATCACAATCAGCTTGTATGCATTACAGTTACAGAAGAGCTGAATCTGCTGAATGAATTATTTGTTATGAAGAGTTCAACTAGCTCCACTATTTACTTCATAGAGTAACTAAATCTAAAGAGCACACAGTGGAAATCACTGCAGAATGGAAGTATTTACATATTAGCTATGCTTGAAGTGTGCAATGGAAGTTGGAGAGAATACACAGCTCAAAAGGCATGCTAATCATCCTGGAAATCATGATGTAAAATTAGCATGCAATCAATATAAAATGGCAAGCAAATAAATGCAGACACGTGACAAAACTGGGCCAGAAAAGTCCAGATGGATATCGAACTTTCCTACTGATGACATTTATTTCACAGATAGGGGAATGAAATGAGGTTGTTACTGTTATTGCAGGGCATAGACCAGAATTTCAAACTCATTTGACTTACATGCACACAAAAGCTTCCTAATTTCTACCCTGTAGAGATGGACTGATATTTGTAGGTTTGTACTAGAATTTAATGGATTATGAAGTGTTTGGAGCTTGTTATGCAAAAATCTGTGAACTGTCTTCCTGAAATTTTGTAAATTAGTAAAACTGGAATATAATTGAATTTCACAGCAATTCTATTATAGTTTTGGTTCTTCCAGAAGAGAAGGCAAGAAATTGAGAATGACACACATATACTGGAAGGAACTCAGATTCAATGCCCTGCTCTGGGCTAATCTCTTCTGGCAGCATTTTGGGATCTTTCTTTGAAGGCATTCGTATTGACTTATCTCAGCTATGGGCTTTTTTTTGTAAAAGTACACCTTTAATATTAGAGCATTCAGTTCTGACCCATCTTAGGCCAAATTTTAGACCAGAGGATACTTATTAGCTTCATGATTCTAAACACATTTACAGTGTTCAACAGCTTTAAATAGGGACTTTGTCATGAACAATATCTTCTCTCAATTTCACAGTCCCTATTATGGACTCTATTTATAAACCTATGTGGAAAAATATTGTTAAGGCAGTATTCAAGAAGGGAGCTTAAAATGATCATATGTTATTCTGGTAAAGTTAATAAATTTTCTTGTTGTCTGTTCTCCCCCCTTTTTCCTTCCCTTGTTTTGGGTAAGACCAGCCCCCCCCCCAAAAAAAATGAATAAGGTTTTAGGTGGCAGATCAATCCCTTTTTAATAGGGTTGTTCTTATCATACCAGAACGTTAATGTATTTTTTTTTTTTCCTCTATTCAAATGTTGCTGCATGCTCTGCTGCACAAAACATGAATTCAGCATGTAAGTTGGAGAAGTGTATCAGATGTGATATTGACCAAAAAATCAAGTTTCCTAATAATTCTATACCCCCAGCATTTCTAATATTCCCTGCTGTGCCATATGGGACTGGAATACTCAGTGGAAGTTTGGGCGGTAGAAAAATACTGGGTGAGGCTACATGAAGCTACAAACACCATTTGAAAACTAAAGTTGTCTCGCCACTCTGACCAGAAAGTCTCCACAAACCACTAATAAATGTACTCCAGACCACAGTCAGGGAAAGGCTGAGATAGACAAATCATTTAATAACCAGAACATGCTCTTCATTCACAGTGCTTTCTTTAAAGGGGAATGAAAAAGGGGCACACTGTCTGACAAAACATTTCCTTTAGGCAATACAATACTTACTTTTAATTTATAATCCAGTTTACTTGGCAAAAATTACTTTTCCTTCTCATTTCACTGCTGTGTACTTTGCTGGGAGCCAGCTGGTCACCACTTTCTGCCCTAGAGGTAGCTGCTTTTCACTGGTGCTTTATATTGTTGTGAAGTGCTTAGGGATTTACAAGATGGAAGACACTATAAATGTGAGAAATTGTGGCGCTCGTTAAAATTATTATGAAACTTCCACTTTGTATGAGTCAGATCTTTTCACAGCCACTTTACCACTGAAGTCATCAAAATGTCATCCATCCTTTCTACTAGAAGAGGGCTCACCAGATTCATCTAAATGGCATTACCCATTCCCATGTCCTGTACAGTTTGAATGACTGAGAACTGTTCCCAGTTAATCCTTAGTTTTGTAAATGGGTTTACACTCTGCAAATTTCAAACTATGTGAAGTTTGAACTCTTCCTTAACTTTGGTTAGGCAGACAAATGCAAGTATCCCATCCTAAAAAAAAAAAAAAAAAAAAAAAAAAAACTTAATTATATCTACTTATATACCAAACCTCTACTTGTAGTAGAGTAGTTCTTGCATGTGGCAAATCATGAATGGAGATCTCACTTACAGCTTAGGACATCACAGACACAAACAAACAGTACAGCACATGCATGTACACAAATACACAAATCATCAATTTAGGTTAGTCCAAATGGTCCTGCAAGGGAACAAAGAAGTAACTAATTCATTGTGTGAGCAGCCTGGTTGTTAGCAGCTTTACAGAGAGAGACTGCAGCTTAAGTAAAACATTATTGAAGTGAAAAAAAAAAAAAAAAAAAAAAAAGCAATTATGACATTCAATTATTCTATTAAGTGAAATTAACTATTCTTGTTCTTTGAAAAGAGCAAGATAAAGCACAGGATCCAAATAATTAGGTCAGCAGCAATGAATTCTGAAGAAAAGCTGTCTAGACTTCTATTTTCATTTTCAAATTTGAGCAGTTGGGTTTTGTTGTGCCTGTATGTGTTCGCTCCTTTGAATTCTCAGGGTGGTCATGTTAATAAGTTTGCCCCGGCAGGTAGAGTGAAGTCTGGATCAAGGTGTGGCATTCTCGCTTTGATGTCGGCTGTCACGCTCGACTGCCTCTGGATCTCTTTGGCTGCCATCAAGTCTGTTGTCGTGGGATACCAGGTAAACCAGGGCTGTTCTGCTGTTTGGCACAACTCAAAGGAGTTAGTTCAGATCTGCTGTGAGGTATTGTGGTCCTTACCAGCTAAATATGGAAGGACAACATAACTCATAACAAACCTTTAGCTAAGAAGGCATTGATTCTCACTGGGTGTTTAGCAGAGGCCACAGTATTTTAGTGCCATACGAATTATAGAGGACTGTTTGTTTTGGTCTTGTGAAGGGGAGCTATACAATAGAAAGGAAATAGTGGAACAAGATAAATAGTGAGTTGGCATGTATTTAGACAGAGAACAATCCACAAAAACCCTAGAAGAAAGGTGGTGTGTGGAGGTAAAATAAGGCATTCTTCAAATTTGCTAGACATTTAGCAAAAGGAAAGAGTACACTTAAACAGCAGTATTTTCCCAACTTTTCAATTTGTACAAATGCCAGTAACTAATATCAGCTGTCTGCAAAGCATGATGCAAAACAGAATGAGCAATTTAAAAGGAAGAATTCAATACTAGATTTTCCTTCAGCACAGAGAGGCCTGTTTCAAAGGGTAGCTCAGTGTGTACAGTCTATTATTTATTAGTGTGACTAATTCAAGGAACTCCCATAGTTCACATGAGGATGTTCTTTCCTGCTTGTCTCAACATTCTGTAGTATAAAGCCTTTCATGCATGTTGTCCTCAAATGTCAAAAATGTTTTCATTTGAACAAGAGGATAGAAAAAAAGTGGACTGATCCCAGAAGCTGAATCATCACACTGTATTTCTAAGATGATGCTATGATGTAAACTGTAACTGCTCATGCCAGTGCTGAAAACTGAAGATTTTAAATATTAATTATTTTAATAGAAATGTAAAAGCTTTTGTGTAGCAAAGACTCTAACTGTGTCTGCTGATCTTTTTTTCTAGTATTCACCCAGCCTGGTAAATGGTCTCAAACTCATAGAAAGCTTAGAGTAATAACTGAATGAACATGGGACCTCTGAATATGGTCTATTTGATATTGAACAAAGAGTATGAAGATAGAAAAACAGCCATTAGCTTCAAGCTTTTCTGAAACTGAATACCAGAACAATGCTCATGCATTTCTTGTAGTCTTTTAAAGTTACCACATTGAGACAAAGATACAGCTAGGGTCAAAAACATCCTGTCAAGGCCACCTTAAACTGAAGTGAGCACATTAATACAATGTCAATAACTTCTGAGGATTTGTGGAGAAGTATGAACAGACACGTACAATCTGAACAAGCTGAACTATTGGAAGTCATCTTGCTGCATGGCTTTTTTGACAGCATAATGAACAATGCCCCTGCCATCACAATAAACCCTACAATTTGAAAACAAGACTGAAAACACTGCAAACACCAGTGAATTTGTGAATAACTTCTGAGGCTAAATATGATAAACTAAGGAAAACTAAGTCTACTGCCTGGCCTTAAAGTCCTGCACATGGAGGTTCCCACAGCTCCTTGCCATCTCACAACCCTCCCTGTGGCACCTATGTTTTTACCTTCTCCTACTCCATGACCCATACAGCCTGGAATGCTATTTACTCATTTTATGTTTACTCATTTACAATCCCTGGAACTGGCCCAGGAGGAGATGACTCAGCCAGAGGGGGCTGTACTATACAACGTGTAGGAGTGCACCCACATGTGCAGCCCTGACATGGTGTTACCAGACCTTAGAGAGGTACAAAACAAAAGAGACTTCATCAGTTTTTCAAGAACTATGAAGATATTGGGGGGTGGGGGACGTGGGGGGTGGGGCAGGAGGAGGAGGGATTAGGATGTTAATCAGGAATAGCCTTAAACACACTATTCAAAAGAATATTAGTGTTTCAAAGGTGTAGACAATCAATTTCTAACATTATGGAGAGAGAATAAGACAGACCATAGACTTAGGAATTTCTTGGCCAGCAGCAGGGGCTTCTAGGAAATTATCCCAAGCTTCAGCACGAGATGAGAAAACATTACAGAACACCACAAATCACTGTATCACCAGTTTAGTCATTTGTTATTTGATGCATACATATTTGGAGTAGAGTGCCAGGACATCTTAGGTCAGTTTCAGCCACAAGATCTGTGGAGTTATTTCTGTGCCCAGCTCACTCAGTTCTGGAAGTTCATAAGTAATCATAAGTAATCTTTTTTTTTTTTTTCTTTTACATTTTTTCCCCTTGTGGACTGTAAGTGTTCATTATTTTATCAATGTTAACAATGGAATATATGAGTAAAATTTCCAGAGGCATCTAAATGACTTAAGGACAATAAATCCCATTGGCTTTGGATTCTAAATCAATTAGATGCATTTGAAAATTTTACCTTTTATCTACATGCTTCATTAGTCAGATTTATTAACCAATCATTTAGGAAAGAAGGGGCCAGAGCAAAAAGGATCCCCAAAGTGTAAAATTTACAACACTGCTATCTATCCTCACCAATTGCCCAAGTTTAATTCTCTAATTTAATTCATTAATTAAAGAATATGCTAATTGACTGAAAAACTCAGGCAGAGTTTTCTCTCTGAGCTCTCTCTTGTTGAGAAAAATGGATCCCAGTTCCTAGCAAAATATACATGTCAAGTGTAAGACCACTGAAATTCTTTTCAGTTCTATGCACCTGTTAGCATGGGAGGACTTTTCCCTGTTGGATATACTATTTCACCCAAATTTTCCTAAGAAATGGGATTTTCTTAGTTTGTACTTCTCATCAGTTCTCTAGCCCATTGCATTCCATTTTCAACATTTTCATCCCAAATACTCCAGCCTCAGTTATTCTCCACTCTTTTAATTCCCCTCATTTTGCTTCATCTCTATGCCCTAGTCCTACCTCAGATAATTCCCCTCTTTTTTTGCCAAGATGGAGCCAAATGGACAAAAAACCTGAAGAACTTAGAAAAGCATCTCTGCAGAGCAGAATGTTTGTATTTCACTGTAATTCCTTTTTTCCTTACTGCTGACATCTCTGCAGGTAGCTTTTTTGCCTCTGGGCAATAGGGTCATAGGTTCATACTACAGCAAAGGGGGAAGGCTGCAGAACTTCCTTTCCTCTTGGACCAACACGACATGTGTTCTATGCCCTGTATTTCTCCACTGTTCCCATCTGCTACATAACATTTAATAGCCCACAACTGTGTTGAAAAGCTGATAAATTCTGACACATTGGCCCATTTTCTCACTTAAGCCTACAGTATGAAATAGTATATGGCCTTCTCAGCGGGAGAACATATTCAGGTCCCATCCCTGTTTTTTCAATGTTTTTCAGTATAAACTCTCTCAGATTCAGAGCTGAATATCATACAGCAACTATTGACCTCACACTCATGATAAAAAAGAAATCAAAACCCCTAAACAGTGCTGGGATTATTGGTCCATGAATATTTCTGTCTATTTACAGTAGATCAGAATTAGTAAGGGAGATAGAATGAAGGTTTTATATCATCAATTTAACATTAATTACCTAAATCTCTTTGCAGATATGTAACAAAAAGCCCCCGACATTTGTGTCACAAAGATTATTATAACATATTGCCAAGTCATAGCCTTGCTGCACTGGTAGATAGAATTCAAATTCAAATCCAGGCTAAAGATGCTACAGCTGTCATCCTTGCCCAGCAAAGCCCTCTTAGGTTCAAAAGTCAGCCGTCCTCCTGCCTGCACCAAATCAGTCCTGATCCATGGAGATTACTAATCCTGATTTCTCTGCACATAGCTGACAGGAAGAATAAAGCTATTGTGCCCTCCTAATAATTCAAGCTAATCACATATTTATAAAAGAACATTAGGAAAAAGTGATTAACTCCTTATAGTTCAACTATTGATGTTATAGAGTTAAAAATAAAGAGACAGCTGGAATAGTGTAAAATGTGTTTAAATTTTAACACGGTGTTATAAAATAATAAATGTTTAAATAACTACATTTTGGATTAGCCTAGTTGCCCAATATTGTACCACAGTCACCAAGGAAACATCAGATGATGTTGACAGAAGCTTTCATTTTGGACAAACTCATTCGACCTAAAAGTGCAGATATAACTCATGGCAGGTCCAGTTCAGAGGTCCACTCTTTAGAGGAAAAGGTTTCAGTAACCACTTGAAATAAAAAATCCATGTACATTTTGGCTAGAATCCCTGCATGTTAGGAATAATTTCCATCCTTATTTTTGTAAGTTTTACAGTGCTACAAATCCTAGAGTGATTTTGGATCCACTGTGCTAGGCACTGTCCAACACAGAGCAAAGAGTGCTAGTACTCATGAGTGTTTGCAATCACTAGCAGTTTGGTATTCAGAAACTTAAATGTATACTTAAAAAAATGACAAACCAGAAAAGCCTCCAAAAAGCACCATGCAGCCAGCCATCCCATCACACCATAGGCTTAGGCAGAAACTGTTCCCCTATCCCTGTATTCATGGTATTACCCTTGTCTGCCGCAGAAGTGTTGACTCACTCCTGACTTCTCAAGTTCCCATTCGAGGAAAGGCTGAGCAGTGCTTGGTGCCATGAGTATGTAACAAAGTCACAGGCACACAGCACCTTTCAAGCAAAAAAACAAAACAAAACAAAACAAAACAACAACAACAAAAAAAAAACAGTGTATCGGCAGTGTATCAGCCCCACGGCACATAAGGTCCCCTAGGAACAGAGCGGGAAATGGTATATTTAAAGAGAGCAATATGCTAGAAGAAAATGAATTACTGAATCCACCCCCATATTGTCCTGTCCCCAACAGCAAGCAATTTAAAACAGTGTCTTCTCTGCAGTAACACCTTTAAAAATAAAGTGATATGCATATTTTTGTTGTTGAAAATCTTTACTTTTATCAGGCACCAGATACCATGAATATTGTCAAAAACTAGTAACTTTTGGATTCTTCTCCATATACTGACAATCTGTTCAGGCATCTAGGAAAGGAATGGTGAAAACTTTACTAATGTTTTGAATATTAACCTTTAAGCTCAGTCAAAAAATAGAATGAAAATACAATATTTCTATGGAGATCCAGCTATATTTCAAGTACTTCCTTCCCTTTGACCCAATTCCATATTTACTTCATCTTCCAAACTGTTATTTAGGAGGGGGTAAGAGCAAGGAAGGAAGACAGCCAAACAGACCAAACAGTGGGATATGAAAAACCACGGTCCTCTTAGCTGAGGCTAAGCACACAAGCAGAGGGACCTGTGTTAGCAAGTGTAGTTTGTATGTGACCAAGCAACTGCAGGTTCAAATCCTAGCTCTGCTTGACTTTGCTTTTCATGATCAATATTTAATAGACTTCCATTCAAAATGATTCAGAGCTTGGACCACAGTGTTGTTCCACATACAACAAAATTTTCAAAACTTCTCCATCTCATAATGGATGAGCAAAATGTGTTGATACCTTAAAATTTACTGACAATTTCTGTTTTCCAGACAACCTCATTTCAGTATAAGATCTACAATACTGAATTTCATGTTTCCAATTTATCATTGGCCAGTATTTTCTTATGAGAAGAACAGGAGGTTTTAAGAGGTTATAGCTGAATTAGGATGTATTTTATCTAGGAAAAACAGTGTATTCTTAATGATTGTTTAAACCATAGTGAAAAGAAACAGGTACAGCTCTAATGCATTTACAGCTGAAGTAAATCTCATTTGTTTATCCTAACCAGTTAATGGGTTAAAAATGGTTCAGCACTATATTTACCTCTTATTCTGACACTGTCTGAAGAATGGATTGTTTCTTTCATTTTGCCTTTTTCAGTCATCCTGGAAGACTATTAATTCGTTTGTGAATGTTTTTCTCCTAGTCCTTCTCTCTCTTCTTTTATATGATTCATGCTGAATGCTCATTATCCACCCATTGAATTGTTTGGTCATGGACATTCCCACATTCCCCCCCAAAAAAACCAAAAACCAAACCAAACCAAAACAAAAGCTCATGTTTACAAACATTATTCTTCAATTATTAACTATTTATGGAGGGAAATAGTCACAGATACATGATTGGCAAACTGACTTATGTTTAAATAATGTGTCTAAAGTTTGACTGAGAACAGAAGTTCATCTTTAAATAAACAAATGGTACTATAATGTTATAGTCATTAAATATAAACGAGCAGCGGTCATGGTACCCACCTGCCATACTAAAGTTGTGCAGAAGCATCTGAGTTTCCTTGTTTTTCAGTAAACTCTGAAGAGGTTTCTCTCAGGGAAAGCCACTGAAATGCAATGTGCTCACAATTTTTCTTTCATTGCATCTCTTCACTCAATAGTCAAGCCTGCTGCTGAACTGTGGTTGCTGGGAATAGAAATAGAGGAGTGTTTCCTAATGTTGCCAGCACAAATAGGTAACTTGAGCTCTCCCTCCAAATACTTCAGCTTTTCTGCTTTCATCGTAGAATCATGTTTAACATGTCTTGGATACAATACCCCATTTGAGGTGCAGGAGACAGACGGAAACAGGCAGATAACCAGGGAGTTTTGTTTGGCTGATTTGCTGGGTCTATATCTGTTGCTGAGTCCATTACCACCGTGTGAACTTCCAGCCACTGTCCATCTGTCTGGTCTCCATCTCTCACCGTAGCTCAGCTGCACTGCCAAGCTTCTCATCCCTGTTTTGCTGCAATAAGGACTAACAATTTCTCATCCTCACAACTGAATTTTCTATGTCTTGTTTTTGTTTGTTTTGTTTTGTTCTTTGTTGTTGGGGGGGAGGGAGTGTTTTGTGAAGTCAGAGTAGAATGATGGTGCATCCAAATCTGAAGAGGTGAGAGGGAGTTGGTAACTGCAATAACAAAAATACTCTAGGAAATAAAATATTTGTTTCTGTCACTACAATGCTGTTAGGGAAAGTTGTAGACATTCTCCATAGGATATATTACTTGCACACTTGGAAATGCAGGATTTGGGAAAGTCATCACTCCTCTTCTTCATATCTCCTTCCCCCCTACCTGTGCGTCTCCTAAACTTACTCCAGTGGCAAATATCTTTAGCTTTTCTGAAGTGCACTGCTGTAGCTGCTTGCAGTGAGAGGAACTGCTTGGGGGTCACTGTAGTACAAGGAGCACTCAGTAGAGTAGGACTGTGAGCCTGGACTCAGCATTTAAATCAGACATAAAGCAGATTCCAGAGTCAAAGTCTCCTTCTTGCCAGCCACTCTAAAAAGTAGGTTTGTGTTCTCAACAGGGTAGAGCTCTCCATCCATGCTTTTAAATTGTATACGCACCAGAGAATGAGATTGTTTCTTGTCTCCCCTTTTTCAATTCATGAAATGCATGTTTACCACTTCATGAAAATCATGTTAAGCAGTACATTTGGAAAAATAAATAAATAAATAAAATAAAATAAAATAAAATAAAATAAAATAAAATAAAATAAAATAAAATAAAAT
>CM021769.1:13055265-13080203 GCA_011076525.1 Nettapus auritus | reverse complement strand
ATAGGATAGGATAGGATAGGATAGGATAGGATAGGATAGGATAGGATGGGATGGGATGGGATGGGATGGGATGGGATGGGATGGGACGGGACGGGACAGGTCTGTTAGCCTATTAAACCCACTTACTGATACCATAATACCCATGAACTTAGCAATATTTCTCCAGGTAATTAGTCAAGTTGTAAAATTACTTCTTTATTTCATAAAGGTTTGACATAGGTGGACAAAGGTGAGTTAATTCTAATATTGGCAGCTGGGTTACATATGCTATGCACACACACGTGCACAAAAAATCCTCATTATTAAATCACAAAGCAATTAAAAAATTAAAAATTTCATAAGACCCCACATAAAAGAAATACAAGTGTTTAATGACGGATTATAAAGTGAAAGTGAGAAAAAAGTAAAAGCTCAGCTGTCTCAGGGGCTTCCCTTGCAGTCTGTGATACTGATTTCCGTCTTCACCCTCACACAAGCCGCAAGAGCTAATAAATTCCTGGCTCCCCTGCCTGGGAGCCAAGGCCGATTAATATCTGCCTACCTTGTTACCTAATTCATTATGGAATAGCAGTTAATTTGATTTGATATTATTTTAATAAAATTCTGTAATATATTAGATTGTTTCAGGCTATCAAAATAATTTTCCAATTATTACGGTTACTCAAGCAAGTCTTTTTTTCCCTTCATGAGCGGCAGTTGGTCTGACTCAGAATACATTAGCTCCTACAGCTTCATCCTGGCCAGAGGAATACAAAGTATATGCATGGTTACACCAGAAATGTTATTGCTAGTAATGTGAGCCTGCAGATCAAGGCAGGGAGTCCAGATTGATGTGCAATTACAGATCCCCATGACGTCATGACATTGATGATTACCCTTCTACAAATGAGTTAATGCATTAATACACATATATAGCTGCACACATACACATATACATATGTGCATGCATAGTAATCTCTGTTATTTTCTGTCTCCTGATAGTAGTCTTTGAGGGGCAGCATTACTTGAAGGCAGTGTGGCATAGATGTCACATCTCATAGGAACTAGTGTTTCCTGCTCCTGGCCTAGGCAGTGCTGGTCAGTCCAGCAGGAGAGGGTGGATGACTTTTGTAAGCAGCATGAGTTTCCCTTCTTTATTTGTTTTTGTTGTTGTTGTTATTGCTGTCATCACTTTTGGCCACTTCAATAAATAGAGATCATCCCATCTTAGGAAGTGTCAGGCTGCATTTTTCTCTTGGCTAAAACAAATGTCTAAGAGCCAGAGAAGAGAGAAGACATGGGTTGAACTTGATTGAAATAGGAAAAGGCAGCCTAGACAAAAGAGCAGGTGCAAACATGGCCATTTCATTTGCAGATGCACTGAATGTCGCAACATTTCTGCCTGGGTACATGAGAGCATCTTCTTCATATGCTTCTGGGGTTGAAAGTGTGGCATACCTGAACACTCTCATGGCTTACTCCTAGTTCCCTGAGACTGGGAAGGCATTTGCCATCATCTTCACTAGGGGTTGAACTGTTTTTGCATTAGTAATTTCACATAGTGTGTGCAACATAAATACAATTGATTAGCTGCTATATCTCTCCCTTTCCACAATACCTTCCCCAAAGGGCTTCTGTTCACATTAATATATAAAACATCTCTAATGCTATGCTGTGAGTCAGGAGAGAGCCCTGAATTTTAAATAGTGGAAGAAGATGTTTGGTCCTCAGAAATAAGAACTGACAGGACCACTTGCGTCTCTCTCAGATCATCATTCCAGTGAATACCTTGACACCTTCCCTATACTTCTGAAGCAATCTCTGACCCTGCTGGGGTACATCCCATGACAATGTTAAAATTCCCCAAGGATTTTTATTTGGCCATTCTGTCCTACCATTTCTTCCTCTGGACTGAAAAAGTTCAAGCACCTGAGTTTAAGCTGCTGATCATTTTTAAATGATGGTTTTCTACCTTATACAGTACATCACAGTTCCTTTTTCATATTCTGCCTCCAAAAGTGGTTATTCCCATTCCATTCAGCTATCTTAGAAGAGTGCTGGATGACCCATGGGATGTATGTCAAATATGATTTACAACCTTTTTCATGCTTCGGCAGAACTCAGCAGAAGCATAAATGGATCATAACATACCCTACATATGTGAAGAAATACAGCTTCTTTTTGTTTTAGTATTTGTAAATTGTGTTGTTATTTCCATTGCTTAGCTATCATTAGGTACATGAAATAGCACTGTTAATAGCAGGGTGTTGCAACAACACTTATCGTGCAAAGAGTTTATTATTGCAAGTAAATTGTATGCAACCTGCCAAGGGAAAGCACTAGCATATCAAACACAGAGGTTAGTGTAATTTTTCCTTCTGTGCGTCAATGTTTCTTAACTTGCATACACATTTGGTTGGGTTTAAATTGTTGAGACAGAAACGATATTGTCTACCAAAAGGATATTATTGAAAGATGAAGGGATGGTGCAGATGCCTAGCATAAGGTTATTTTTCACTCTACTACTTGACAGGAAGAATTTCTCTAAGTTTTCCTTTCAAAATTATTTCTTTCTTTTTTTTTTTTTTTTCCACAAATTGCATTTTTTCTACAAATTACACTTTTTTTCAAATCCTTATAGGATAAAATATAACATATTGTTGCTCATCACTAAAATCACATACACAAAAGACTGTTGGAGGCATTCACTGTTTTAAAGAGACATATTTCCATGAAGAAAGCTGTCTGTATAGTATTTGATGACTAGAAAGCTTGGCTGATAATCTGTAACTATCACATTTTAAAAATAGGCAAAAAGACTTACAAAGAATCCTGACTTTATCTTTTGGAATAAATAAATAAATAAATAAATCCATCATTAATCATAACTGAAGTTTGTCAGTCACTCAGTATTAGTGATGCTGAAGTGAATTAACTAAAAGGCTTTCATGCTTCTTGATCTTAGATCCCATGCCTGAAACCCTCATTCATTCAAGTCATCCTTACTCACGTAAGATGCCCTATTGAAGTCAATGTACGTAAGATGCCCTATTGAAGTCAATGTAGCTCAGCATGTAAGTAGGGTTTGAAGAGAGGCCTTTGGTATATAAAAGCAGGAAACAGAGAGTTGGTTCTCATGATTCTTGCATAGAAACTGGTAGGTTTACATTCTTTTCAACATCTCTAATGCATAATCAGCTAAAATGATTTTAGATCCTAGAAATTGCTACAAGATGGTTATAAATTCTTTGTGTGGACAACTTTTCCATTTGGTGGTGAAACTGGAAGGCCTTATCACTCTTTTATAACTTTCTATATAATTTTTATGAACGCAAACATAAGGCATCAAAGACTGCAGGCTGAAAACTTCTCTGTGATCCAAACCAAGTGGCAAAATTAAGTCCTGAAAAAGTTACGAATCACATCTGGTTTATGGTCTGCTTAGAAGACTTGGCCTGAGAACATAGCACAGGAGTAGATTTATGCAGAATAAGGCTCAAATTTAATAATCAAGCTTGGTTACTAAATACAGCTATAAAGATAGATGAAATGAAAAGTTTGTATTGCATGTCTCCACTCATCACATAACAAAAGAACATAAAATAAGATGTTTTAAGACAAAAAGCATGGTCTGCACTGAAAGAACATCAGATGTAAACAATATGGGATTAGACTTTATTACAAACAATACTTAAGGAAGTTTCTGATGTCCACTTCCTGATAATGGGAGAAGGACCTGAGAACCTTAGGCCCACAGTTCTGTCACTTCTATTTGTGCTTCTCTTTACACAAGTGACTGAAGGTCACTAAATTTTTTGTTATTCAATTGCCAATGGAGGGCTCTGCCAATACATTAACATTGCCAAGGCCCTGATCTCCACCCTTCTTACCTTCTCCCTTCCCTTCACTCCACCTCTCTTCCCCCTGGGTAGTCCTTCTTTCTTCTGGCCAGGAGAGTTGTTTTGGTAATGCTCTACTCATCTCACCCTCCTCCGATCATGAGTCCTACAATACAACCTGTTTTGGATGGCATACAGTAGAAAATAATATTTTATTGAAAATTTGCATGCTGATCTATTATAATAACTCTTATTGTATACATTGTTTGGCTATTCATCCACATATTCTACAAGCAACAGAACAAATCCAAGGAGCAGTTATAGACTCTCCCAAATGTAGCTTTAGTTACGGAAGCTGGGACATGGGCCTGATAGAAGTGAAAATCATGGAAGTGATATAGCCCTAGGGAAATGTTCTCACAATAACTGATGACAACCCAAATGGAGAAGATTTAATGTGCTTTTGTTCCACGGACGGACTTTCTAAATTGCCCCTTGAAGAACTGTGGCCACAGTGAAGATTTATCTTTCTAGATATCTACCTTAAGTATGCACATGATCCCCCCACTTCAGTGCCTCAGCCTGTTGCTTTCTTTGACACATTAATGTTCACAGAATCACAGAATCACAGAATTTCTAGGTTGGAAAAGACCTCAAGATCATCGAGTCCAACCTCTGACCTAACACTAACAAATCTCCCACTAAACCATATCCCTAAGCTCAAAATCTAAACGTCTTTTAAAGACCTCCAGGGATGGTGACTCCACCACTTCCTGGGCAGCCTATTCCAATGTCTAACAACCCTTTCGTTAAAGAAGTTCTTCCTAAGATCCAACCTAAAATTCCCCTGGCGCAACTTAAGCCCATTCCCCCTCGTCCTGTCACCAGGCACGTGGGAGAACAGACCAACCCCCACCTCGCTACAGCCTCCTTTGAGGTACCTGTAGAGAGCGATAAGGTCACCCCTGAGCCTCCTTTTCTCCAGGCTGAACAATCCCAGCTCCCTCAGCCGCTCCTCGTAGGACTTGTTCTCCAGGCCCCTCACCAGCTTCGTCGCTCTTCTCTGGACTCGCTCAAGCACCTCCATGTCCTTCTTGTAGCGAGGGGCCCAAAACTGAACACAGTACTCGAGGTGCGGCCTCACCAGAGCCGAGTACAGGGGGACGATCACCTCCCTAGCCCTGCTGGTCACACTGTTTCTTATACAGGCCAGGATGCTGTTGGCCTTCTTGGCCACCTGAGCACACTGCTGGCTCATATTCAGCTGACTATCAACCATCACTCCCAGGTCCTTCTCTGCCTGGCAGCTCTCCAACCACTCATCTCCCAGCCTGTAGCTCTGCTTGAGGTTATTGCGCCCCAGGTGGAGGACCCGGCACTTGGCCTTGTTGAACTTCATGCAGTTGACCTCAGCCCATCGGTGCAGCCTATCCAGATCCTCCTGCAGAGCCTTCCTACCCTCGAGCAGATCGACACACGCACCTAACTTGGTGTCATCTGCAAACTTACTGAGGGTGCACTCGATGCCCTCGTCCAGATCATCGATGAAGATATTAAAGAGGACCGGCCCCAGCACCGAGCCCTGGGGAACGCCACTAGCGACCGGCCTCCAACTGGATTTGACTCCATTTACCACGACTCTTTGGGCCCGGCCATCCAGCCAGTTTCTAACCCAACGAAGCGTGGGCCAGTCCAAGTCAAGAGCAGCCAGTTTCCTGAGGAGAATGCTGTGGGAAACGGTGTCAAAAGCCTTGCTGAAATCAAGGTAGACCACATCCACAGCCTTTCCCACATCCACCCAGAGGGGCACTTTGTCATAGAAGGAGATCAGGTTCGTCAAGCAGGACCTGCCTTTCATAAACCCATGCTGACTGGGCCTGATCGCCTGCTTGCCCCGCAAGTGCTGCGTGATGACTCTCAAGATAATCTGCTCCATGAGCTTCCCTGGCACTGAGGTCAAACTGACAGGCCTGTAGTTTCCCGGGTCAGTCCTCCGGCCCTTCTTGTAGATGGGCGTCACGTTTGCTAGCCGCCAGTCAACTGGGATCTCCCCCGATAGCCAGGACTGTTGATAAATGATGGAAAGCGGCTTGGCCAGCTCCTCTGCCAGTTCTCTCAGTACCCTCGGGTGGATCCCGTCCGGCCCCATCGACTTGTGCACTTCCAAGTGCCGTACCAGGTCACCAACCATTTCTTCGTGTATAGTGAGGGCCACATCCTGCTCCCCATCCCCTTCTACCAGTTCAGGGAATTGGGTATCCAGAGAACAACTGGTATTGCCGCTAAAGACTGAGGTGAAGAAGGCATTAAGCACCTCCACCTTTTCCTCATCTCTTGTAACTAAGTTTCCCCCCGCATCCAGTAAAGGATGGAGATTCTCCTTAGTCCTCCTTTTTGTGTTGATGTATTTATAAAAACATTTTCTGTTATCTTTAACGGCAGTAGCCAGATTGAGCTCCAGATGAGCTTTGGCTTTTCTAATTTTGTCCCTGCACAGCTTCGCAATATCCTTATAGTCCTCCTTAGTGGCCTGCCCACTTTTCCAAAGATTATAAACCCTCCTTTTTCTCCTAAGCTCAAGCCACAATTCCAGCATCCTCTTAGAACTGCTGGTCCCATTTAACAGCTGAAGAGTTGAGGTACAACTGCTCAGAGTCATTGAAGGCCTATGGGTGTCCTGACTTTTCAAATGTCTCTTCATATAAACTGCAAAGTAAGTATATCCAAAGGATATCCCCTTACTAATGTATTCCTTTGCCCTTTAACTGCTCTTAAATTTAGTGCATGCAAACACACACACACAAACATACAGTTCATACTATACAATATATAGCATACAATGCCTACTGTGCAATATAGTTCAGGCTGTTCAGAACTAAATCCTCCTTATCGTATGCAGTGGGTTGAAAAAAAGTTTTAGGTGTTGTTGCACAGTATTTCTCTTAAATAAGGAGAGAGATTATCTCTCTGTTTTTTAATAAGCAAAATAAGCACAGTCATTTTCTATAAGTAACCTTCCTTCAGAATATATTTTCAGAATATAGAGACTGTTGTTGTTGTTGTTGTGTTGTTGTTTTTTGTTGTTGTTGTTATGTTTTTTTTTGATTTTCTTGAAGACTGACAATAAATACCTATGCACAGAAGGAACAAAGCTCTGAGAAGGTCAGTCTGTATGAAGAAAGCTTCATGTAGTATGGTAATGAATGTCTACTTTTTCTATAGAACAACAGATATAATCAGCATCCCAATTAAGAAGAAGGTCAAATAAAGGGCAGAATGCATGGAGGAAAAGGGAAAAAAAAATTAAAAAAAAAAAAAAATACAGTATATGTTAGTCAGTGCACAAATGTTACAAATGTGAATGAAAAACAGAAGCAATCTCTGGGTTCAGGGGCCTCAGCATCCTCAGTCTACAGCTATGCAAGCAAAGATACTTGTCTATAGAAATAAATAGGACGTATTCCTCTTCCACTTACTGGGGCATGAATCACAGGCAATGGTGAAAGTACTAGAGGAAAAAAGTATAAAATTATGTAACTATTTTAAAGACTGAATTAGATTTTCTCTCATGCTACATTTTGGATTCTTAGATATATGTTCTTAAAGAAATATATCTGATTATCTCTGATTATCTAAGCATATCACAGCTCTGGTCTGAGGCCTCAGTTGCGTGAGTATAGAACATATATACTTTACTGACTTCAGAGAAAACTGTAACAAAAGCTGTTTTAAGGATTCAGAGAGAAAGGATGAATTAAATTTGGAAGTACTGCTGTAGGTTCAAAGAAATGGAACAGACTATACACTCTGCTTTAGTATTCTTGTGCAACTTTTGATGAGACATTTAAGTTTAAGCTTTACAACTGTAACACGGGGGAAATACCATTTCTCCCTTTCACAGAGGTGGTCAGAGGATGGACACTTTAAGGTAATGACCTGCTCAGATCCAACTGCAAGAGGCTTACAGAACCAGTAGCACATGCAGCAGTTTGCCATCCTAGTCACCAGAAAAGGAGAGGCAATGATCCTAGAGGTGATCAATTGCACAAGAGACATAAAAGTGAGGTAATTAAAAATCATTGGGTAGAACAGTGATGAAGTTTGAGTAATTGCATTCTCCCTACCTAAAAAATAACTACCTGAAGCTTCAGTTGAATCTAGGATTTCTTTTTATTTTTCATTCGAAGACAGCAGGTGTTGTGCTATATTGCTATGCATTGTTAACAAGTTGCTATGTTTCTCCTTAGCACTGGATTTGCAAAGCAATTCCCTTTAGTATTTAAAACTCTTTGTGTCTCTCTGAGGTGAAAGAATATATAGATGTAAAATCAGCCATACCTGGAAAGGCTTGTTTTCTTAGGAGCGTAGTGAAGGATTTAAGTGGTCAGAACAGATTTTGAAGGTACGGAGCAGTAGGACATGGACATTCATGGGTTTCTGAGGACTCAAACCCAGTGAAGTAACCATACATATCAGTCCCCAGTGACTGTCCCCACCATTCCCTTCGTGGGACAGCTGATCATACAGATTCATCACTGTCCAAATCAGTGAGTTAACTCAAGCTGCATTTGGCAATAATGTAAGTTAGTATGTTAGTATGTAAGTTGCATTCACTGTCTGGTCAAAGATTTTTTTTCTGTAGTTTGTTCTGTCAGCCCAGACACATGAGAAGCAATTCTCAAAAGGAGCAAAAATAAATGATCTGGGAAGAAAAGCATTTCTGGAGAGAAATGCTTAAAGCCATTTTGGCCATCTGTAAAGGAGACATGTCTAAGGTGTGAGCTTCCCCAGAGGCCTCACAACTTCTTTGTCCCTTTAGCAAGCTCCAAGCACATGGAGAATCCTGTAATACTGATAAAAGCAGAGTTATTGCTTTTATTCTAAACTTATCCCTCCTACTTTTGGGACACAAACTGAGATGAAGCAAAGTAGATGTATTAGAATGAGAAAAGCTACAAAAGTGATCAAGGGGCTGGAGCACTTCTCTTATGAAGACAGGCTGAAGAAGTTGGGATTGATCAACCTCATCAAGAGAAGCCTCCAGAGAGACTTTACAGTGGCCTTCCAGTACCTAAAGGGGGCCTACAGAAAAGCTGGGGAGGGACTCTTTGTCAGGTAGTGTAATGACAGGACAGGGGGTAATGTTTTTAAACTAAAAGAGGGTAGGTTTAGATTAGATATTGGGAAGAAATTCTTCACTGTGAGGGCGGTGAGGCACTGGAATGGGTTGCCCAGAGAAGATGTGGTTCCCTCCATCTTTGGAAGTGTTCAAGGCCAAGCTTTGAGCAACCTGGTCTAGTGGGAAGTGTCCCTGCCAACAGCAGGGAGGCTGGAATTAGATAGTCTTTAAATTCTCTTTCAACCCAAATCATTTTATGATTCTATGATTCTATAAAATTCTTAGCTTCCTACAGGATAGGATGAACTCAGTAAAGAGCAGGACTGCCAAACCTAACAGAGTTCCTTCATCATACTGGTCCCATTAAATAGTCAGATGGGAAGACAATAGTGAGTTCTCAAGTGGATGTGTAAGTAACATTTATTTTTTCTTAAAACCTCCAGAAAATGCTAGGAATTCGTCTTCTTGCATAGCAAAGTTTTGCTGCTCTGTTTTTCAATTGAGATTTTCAGTGAAAACTTGCTCTATGTCATCATTTCAATTTTCTGTGAATTTAGCCATTCAAAACATGATCATATAAACATGTTAGAGTCACTTCACCCCTGTACAGAGGTCAACATAGCAGATGTGGTTTTTGAAAGAAAATGTACCAAAAGGAAACGCGTTCCTCATTTTTACATTAAACTCAAATCTCAAATTAGGAAAAGCAAAGCAAAAAAAAAAAAACAACAGGATAGAGGTCTGACACACCTGTAGCCTTCAAAAATTAGATTTCTTGCCAGTCTACTCTAGTCTCCAATTTCTAAACCAACTTACCACTATAATATCTGAACTGCATCTGATAACAAATCTATCCTAGATTACGTTTCTCAGTCTTTGGCCATTCTGGGAGAAAGTGGGCTGATACTTATCTACATATAAGGAAGAGAGTCCCAGAAAATCTGTGTAGATAAAAGAGGAGATTGGGGGATTTTTATTTGTCCTTCCTTCACAAGAATTTATTCTGCAAAGTTGGAATGAAACCCTCATAACACACACACACACAAATATATATATATATATATGTGTTCCACATAAGATACTCATTACTTCATGTGGCTATTTACCAGCAGAAAGTTCAAGAACTAAATAAATACCAAATAAGATGGCAGAAAAGAAATAAAAATGGTCCCTCCACTTAAATTTCCCATGTTTGTTGCTGCTGTTTGTTTTTAAAGGGAGACAAGAAAATGCTGGTTGGACTCCAAAGTATCTAACAGAAACACAAGAGTATTTTGAGTTTCAAGTTTTAAACACCATAATTCTAGATTGTAAGCAAAGTAAAGCTAAAGTAAATCCATTGACATCAAATCAAAGCCAGAAACACTGAAGTCAGTTACTCCGGATTTAGAGTATTGTGACTGGGATTAAAATTTGGCCCATGCCGTTGAGATAAGGTCAATGCATGTAAAGGAAAATAGAAACCAAGACATCAGAGTGCACAGGAATTGAGCTGATAAATAGATTGGAAGAGTTTACATATGAGGAGAGAATTACTTAGTCTTGGAAGAATAATAAAGATGATTAGGAGGTGACTGACTGAGGTATTTAAACTGGCTGAAGATTATTATAAAATTAAGCTTGATGATCTATTTGAGTTTGTTGAAGAGACCAGAAATAGAAGATTTAGGTTTAAGTAGAGTGAGAATCTATGTAAGCAGAATTTAAGGATGAACTATTTTACAGAGACAGATACAAAAATGGGAGGTACTTCAATCCAAATTTTAGAGATGTTGTATTAATATTTAAGTATACGCAGTGCAACTGTCTTCAACCTAATACATTTAAGTGGTATCAGCCAGTTTTGTACTTGTAAATAACCAATCAACATTTATAAAGAGCCAATTTCCACTTATGATTTCTTCCGCCAAATATCTGAATCAAATAAAAACAATCGAGCTTGAAGCTGCACAGGTTTTTGGAGTAATGTCAGTTTTCATGAGGTGCAGACCAGGCCTTGTGCTTTTCTTTCACTCAGCAAGACTGGCAGACTCTCATGCCACGGGAGTTTGCTTGCACACACTGGCAGGGTGGCATGAGGAAGCTTACATTTCTGTTGTCCACACATAACCTGTTTGGTGGGTAATTAAAGGATTTTAATCTCCAGCACAGTCAGTCTGGCACCTTTCAACAACTCATACTGACAGGAGCAGAAGACAAAAAAGAAAGCAGTCTTAATTCTCATGAAAAGAGAAAGAAAATGATTATGTGGAAAAGATAAATAAGTCATGAACAGTATATTATTGTGGCTTTTTTTTTTTTTTTTTTTTTTTTAATCTCTGAATCACTACTGAAGATCAAGCTCAGTCTAATGCTCTACCCCTAGCCACCTTTTGAAGAACAGTGAAATTCTCTTTACAACTAGAATTGATATTACCAACTGTAATAAAAAAATCCAAGAGAGCAGAAGACTTAAGGGGTAGTTTGGGGTGTTTGTAACCATCAAGGCAAACCTTTCTATGAAGTGTTGGACTACCTGTACCGCACCATTCACACTCCTCCAAGTCCTAGAGGGAATTATTTGTGAGGCAGGGGTCTCTGCAGACTGACAGAAAGGCAGGGACAGAGATCGCATCAACAATCTTTATATATGTAATCTTCTGCCTTCCCCAATACCTGAAGCTCTGCTGTTACTCTGCCTCTTATGCATATTTTTCATGAGGGGAAATGATGAGTGAGTCTAACCAGCATTGTGCAACTCTGCACAAGAAAGATAAACCCAGAAAAGATCAAATAGGGAAATGACCCAAAACTTTACTTCTCATCCAACCTTGTATTTCCCCCCTTCATTTGTCCTCCTACCTTACTTTCCCAACCCTACAAACCTTACAAATGGTATTAATCAGGCTAAGAGAAAGTTTTAAGTCACTTTAAAGAATGGTATTAGGAGAGAGTGCTAATATTTTATTTATTTATTTATTTTCCCTCAAATCAGACTATGTTATAAAATTCAGAGGAAATATTATGTCAAGTATATGTGAGATCTCAACACAATTCCATTTCTTAAGGATTACATTTCAGCTTAGACTGCAGGGGTCCAATGTTATGTGAACACACCTCACTCACAATGTTGGAGAAGTTTTTTCAAGAGGGTTTCAAGAAGATGTGCTTTTTGGTCAGAAAATGTGCCATTTTGATGGTAGGTATGAGGCTGAATTTCCTCAGGAAACAAACACTCACAGAAATTGCTCACCAGCAATTACTCTAACCCTTTAAGCTATCACCACTCCCGAATCAGCTTGAAAAGATGACAGAAAACCTGTCATTCACACACAAGAGAAGGGCAGGAAATAGCACGGATTAATGAATCCCAACCTCAGGAAGGTGGAACCTGTAAGGCAAGCAGCAAAACTGAGGAGATAGGTGGAATTTCAGATGATCTGTCACCACCTTTTCCTTTGTGAATGCATGCTGCTAACTATTTTCTGTTGCCCCATTCAGGGCTGGATCCATCCTATCTTATTTAAGGAATTAGTTGAATGTTGGAAGCAAGGTCTCCTGAGATTTCCCACATAACTGATGAAGAAAGCTCTCTGTCATCATAGGAAAATATATTTGACCAACTGCAAGGTAAATTGCCTCTTGCACCTGTACCTAGCTTTGCCCTGACCATGTAGGAGGACTTCAAGAACTACAAATCTAAATCAAATATGTGTTACATTTCTAGTTAGATCTCTTAGTGATTGCAAGGTCCAGTCCTAAGGCAATTGAATCTGACTCCTTGAATCTGACACCTAAAAGCTGAGTGAAAAAACAACAACAACAACAACAACAACAACAACAAACTTGCAAAGACCTTTTATGAATCTTTTCCCAGGATCACAAAGAATGTTAATTGAATTTATCCCACTCATAATCTGGGTTATTATGTTAGCCTCTGTGACAACTTTACTTTTTTAAGTCTTGTTTCCTTGAAGAAAGAAGACTGATGTGTTTATGTGGGTGGGCTGGCTGCCTCTCCCCACACTAGCTTTTTCCCTGAGTAAATCCATTGACCAATTTCAACCACTTGCAAAATCATAAAAATGCTTAGGTTCCAAAGAACTCATGAAAACCAGTGGGTAGAAGAAACCAAAACTGATGTCTCCAGTGAGGAAAAAAGAGACAAAAATAGTTCATTGTCCATTCTGGCAATGGCCAACTGTGTGATCAACTACAGCTTTTGCTTTTTTCCTGCTCAACAGGGACAAATTAGAGGGGAAGATTTGGGGGAGAAACCATTAAATTGTGACAAGCAAGGAGAAATTAGGGAACAAAAGATTTTTATCTTCCTGTATACTGGAAGACAAACAGAATTTGTTCCATTACTTATGGAAGAACTTAAATTTTAAATGTGAGCCTGGTAGGTGTGACTGTTTCTCCTTTTTTTTTTTTTTTTTTTTTTTTTTTTCCACTCATATCTATTAGATAAATGTAACAGGAACCTATATATAAATAAAACTATTTACTTTTTTTGTTGTTTTGTTTGGCTCAGGTGAGGTTATTTGTGGTTATATGCTTAGTTACAAGGCATCAAATATATTCATTTTTGTGTGCAGTCACACTTCTGCACACACAAGTTATAAAATGGAAGAGTCTAATTCTTTGTCAACTACAGTTGGGAAGATGGCAAAAACAGGTTTAAGGCATACTTAATAGATCAAAAATGCTATTTTCACTTGAAGCAAAATGCAGAAATGGTACAAACTCATTTGGCCAACTCACATTTGTTTGATATATTTCAAAATGTGTAATTTTATGCTGGATCAGCTATCATCTGTCCTTCTGCAACCTTCATCAGTCCAGGATAAACACCGCACTGTGTGCTCTGATTAATATGGCATAAATACTGTCAAATTCTTATACCTGAGCCAGATCATATTTTGGATAGAGAAGGATTCATTTCAGCAGAGATCTGGGATTAATGAGCACTAAACCAAGGTTTAAGCCACAGGTTTTCTCTCTGTTTTAGTAATAAATGGAATCCAAGTAAAAGTTACCGGTTATAAGTCTCCTCTGATGCTGACCAGTTTTCCATATTCAATGGAAGTACATCAGCATTTTAGCACTATGTCTATATGAATTTCACTTCCCATCACACTATCCCCAATACTGCAGTGAGCCTGCTTTACTTGCAGATGATTATACATAATGGTCAGTGTCTGGATGGAAGCGTGCTGCAGGGACTGTGAGCAAATGAGCTGTCTCAAGCTTACAATGTGGGACTGCTCTACCGTTAACAGAATCTTCTGACATGATTTCAAGCAGTGAGATTATTAAGTGTAATGCTGCTAAATAGGAGAGGGTATTCAAAGGAAATCAGCAAAATCTTTTATATAAGAAACATACTACCAAATGCTGTATGTGACATTATCCCATCTCTGCCATAAATCTGGAAAGTTCAATTTCAAAGTGGCATATAAAATATTTTTTTTTAATTTATTTTTATTTTTTTTATTTGTGTGTGTGTGTGTGTGTGTGTATGGCATGGTAAAACAATGCCAGCTCTGTACATAGCAGCCTTTTTCTGCAGTGGAAAAGTCTCCCTTGGCTTGCTGCAAGAAAGAGGGAAGAAAGCATTTTAATAATGCAAATAAAAAGGGAACTGGATAGTTTAAAGGAAATATGGTTACTAGACGGCTGGCAGGACATAGATTTTAAGAATATTCAAATCAAACAGCTGACCATGGAGGAGGTTAAGCTTTTTTTCAAGGTCTGATCAAATGGTCAGAAATTACATGTATATATAATATTTAATGGAAATAATTTTATAGAAGGCAGAAGAAGCCATAATACCAAAATATCAAACCCGATACCTAATCTCTTCTGCCTGGGCTTCAAAGAGACAGCTCCAGACCTTGGTAAAGCCTGATCTCAATTTTTGAAATAGTCATTGTTTTTGAGGGAAGAAGAAATATTCTGAGATGAATTTCACCCAGATGGATCATGTTGGATAACAAAGCTAACTGAACAAAGTAGTGTCTCCATCTCAAAAAGAGTGCAGCCCTATCTCTCTAAGTGAAAGACTAAGAAAAGCAGTAAAGAACAACATGAGGCAAAATAGGATCTCAGAAAAAAATACTGAATTGTAATTCAGATATCCTGGAATTATTCCTGTCCCTATCACCACCAGCCTGCTATGTGAACCTGTTTTTTTCACACTTATCTTCCCCTGCTTACCCTTACCTATTTTTCCTGTTTCTTTCTAGAGTTTCTAGCACAAAGGAGCCTACACGTGTTGTTGGAAGCAGTAATAATGGTGACATGGGATAGTGTAAGAGCAGAAGTGCATGCAGAAGAAAAGAAATTGTTGCACTCTGTGATAGTCTGCTCCACAATGAGACAGTGTTCCATGAAATTAAACTCACTAGGTATTTGGAAGGATTGAAAAGAGATAATGCTACTGTCAAACACTGTTGAGGCAAATTGTTCAGTAAGATTACACTGAAAGTATCTGGAACAAAATGGTTAATTCCTGTGCACCCAGCCCCACCTGTAAAGAGCTGTTGGTGTGAGATGTGTTGAGGAATTGAAAGCATTGCGTCTTTTAACCCAGTCAGAAGGTTCAGCCAGTAAAAAGACGTAACAGAGCTGGATTTTATTTGCCAGTATTGCTTTGGAAACTGAGATGAAAGAAGGGATGCCTTTGTGGTGAAGGAACAGAATTATTCCTATAATGTAAGAAAATCAGTTCTAGCTTAGTTCACCAATGCCTGAGTGACCCTGAGCACATTTAAGTTCAGCTTCTCAGCAGAGGTGCCAAAGTTCCCCTATGGAAGAAGCCAAAGGTGCATTATGGGTCCAGGGAGGGCTTACCATGCCAAGAGGCTATCCTTTAAACATCATGGTCTGGATGACCTGGAGGCTTTCAAACCTCATAATATCTGAGTACAGAAACTGAAAGGATGTACCAAGGAAAGATCTCTTCATAGTTGCTTTTTTTTCCCCGTGCTTTCCTCTGCTTTCATTACTGCCCCTGCCAGAGAGAGGATACTTGAAAGGTTGTTCTTCTGCTGAGGAATGGTTGCTCTTCTGTTGCAGTTATGTTTTGATATAGATGATTCAGTGCAGGTCTCAGATTCAGATCTCTGCAGGTCTCAGTTTCTCCCATACACCCTTTGTCTGTCTTGACTAATTTGGCTGTAAGTTTGAATCCCAGCCCCACTGGTTTATGGGAGTGTTCCCATTAACTTCACTGAGCAAAGATTTCCTCTTACATTCTTTGAGCCCAGGACTGTCTCTTATTATGAGCATGCAGTGTCTAGCTCACTGGGGTGCTGAAGTCAGTTGGGACTGCCAGATGCTACTGTAATGTGAATAAATGTTAGTATACATGGGTACATGGGGAAAGATGAGAGATCATATACGTTTTCTTTTAACCATTGTATAAAATCCTCTCAAACTTGAAGTACTTCAAGATATTACATTAAAAACAGCTTTTTTTTTTTTTTTTTTTTTTTTTTTTTTTTTTTTTTCAGGATCTCCAGCATTTTTCATGTGCAGACTGAGGGCTAACAGCTCTTCATGGTATTTACAGGAAAAATGCATAGTGCTAAATAATCGCCACATGCCGTGGGAGGAACTTCTGTTTTTAATAAAACCAATCTGGTCTGGATCAATGATAAGGGGGCATAATTTCTTCAAATGGAAAGCCAGCTCTTTGAAAAGAATCTTACAGTCTGCATTAATCTCAGATCAGGGTCTGCAGGGTAAGCAGAAATCAGAGTCCTGGCTGTTTTTATGAATAAAGAGTATTGTCCTTGTCTGAGGGGAAACTCTGGCAAAGAGAGTTTATGGGGAGAGAGAAAGAAGGTTTTGGTGCACAGGACAAAATGTCCTGGAGTGTGTGGGGCTAATTGCTGCTCTCCCTTTCTTTAGGTATATAAGCACTCATTTAAGAGTGTATTTACTAGATGACTAGTTCTTGCACTGGAGCTCCCCTTTTTCAGGCAATGAATCCCCCCATTTGCAAGGCAGGCTGCAATAACTGAGCAGAATTGCTTTCCATATTATGATTGCCTTTTCAGTGTCAACCCATTTATCATACATTATCACCTCTATTCACTGCTGGCAGACCCTCAGCTCTTCTCTATTTTACGTGTGTGGGTGGCCCATTGTAATTGAGCCAAGCCTCTCTGATAGCCAGGGGTTTGTTTGCACACAGTGGTCCATCTTCCTACAAGGACCAAGTTGCAGGACCAAGGCCTTGTTCTCCTTTTGCTCTGCTACATCTCTATCTTGCTACTGGATCAGCTCTCTAGTCTCTACTGTTGCTGCAGAAACAGCGTCAGTATTCTCCACCCTGCATTTCTCACCACGATACAATCAATCTAATCCTACTGTCCATTGTTTCTGTAACTAATGCATTGGTGCGTGACAAATTGCTAAACGGGAAAAGCTGAGAGTTGTCTTTGGATTGTGTGGATCCCTAACAGAAACCACAGGGAGGAGAAGAAAAAGACAGAAGGTGTCCAAGCAAACCAATTGTTGTCACTGGTCCTCAAGGACAATGTTTGAGGGGTAGTCACCAAGAGTGGCTCATTTTAAGCAGCTGTCCAGTTGGAGAGCTACATTCGCTGTAAACAAAATGTCTTGCAACTAGAAATATATTTACTTGAAATTCACTTTTCCAAATATAACAGGTGAACTAAATCCCATGGATTTTCCTCAATTTCATTAGAAACAGTAACAGTAAGGGTTTAAAGAGTGCCTTTGTCCCACAGATCTTAAGGTGCTCTATAAAGTCTGAGCTTTCTTCTTCTACAGCTGAGGAAGAACAGAGAAGTGATTTACTCAAGGTCACATCATAAATCAGCAATAGGCTGAAGAGCAGACAGCAGGTCTCCCGATTCTGGCTCTACTTTCATATCACTGGTTCTCTGTTGCATGCTTGGGAGGAGGGAAGACAGGACAGGCACTCACCAGTGGAATTCATTTTGTGTAAATGCATGAACATAGAAACTTAGGAATATAAGAAAACAATTTTGCTTTAATATTATGACTTGTTTTGGTCAGTTCTTGCAGGTCTAAATGCATCTGTAGAGAATCTTTCTTTAGTTGTGCGTTACTGCATTTCATCAGCAGGCTATTTAAAAGGATACAAGATTTTTCTGGTTTCAGCTATTGATATGACCAGCAGGAAGATGAAAATTTCCACAGTGCTGGAAAAACAGGCAAACAAGACATATAGCCAACCAAAATAATTACTTTTTAGCAAAGAGCTTAGTGGAAAATTTCCCATTGTCATTCTACAAACAATGCACGTTCTCCCATGAAACAGTGTCAGAGTGTTTCTCACAAACGTATGCACCATTTCCTCTTCAGAAAGGTCAAGTAAAATAGCATCTATCAAGAGGAGCATTTAGCAGCAACCCACCTGTTATTGCCAGCCAACAGCAACTCACAGAAATGATGCTAGTGTATCCTGGGGAAAGACAACTGGGTCTCTGTATGCAGTGGATTTTTACTGCATAAGAGAAGAACACACTGGTTGAAATTCACAATCCATTACTTTAAACTAGCTTTCTGAGGCCCATTAAAGTCAGTAAAGATAAATCATTGAGGTTTGGATTAGATGTCTCAATGGGAGTATTGAAAAGATATGTGCTAGTGTATCAGCGGAAGAAGTCTTTTGAAGCTTCCTATAAGATCCTTCCACTTAGGGGGCTTCACTTTTGAAATAGGAGTTGTTATAATCAGAAGATATTTTTTTCTAAAATGTATGGTACAGCCAAAGGTTGTGTGTTTGAAGTAGAAATGGATGGATGAAATTCTTCAGTCCAGGTTATGTAGGACAACAGACAATATTATTGTCATAATGATCCCTTGGAGTTTATTAACCACAAATCTATACAGTGCCTTTTAACCCATGATCTGTGGATCCCTTAGAATCTGTAAATGAGATCTATAGATATGAGAAGATGAAGTGAAAAGGCAAATTCATTTTCACCCTACAGCGTACCATATTTGGGAAATTTTTAAAGGAGAGAGAGATACATCACCAGAAGAAAATATTTATGGGTCTGCCAATAAAGGGAGATTAGCTACAGAGAATCTGCAAATAATTCTCAGGTAAACAAAACTTTGTTCTTTCAATATGTTGGGATCTTGGCATTAAAAAAAATAATAATAATAAAAATAAAATGAAATAAAATAAAAAATAAAATGAAATAATAAAATAAAATAAAATAAAAAACTAATGTATCAGAAAAACAAATGTCTCAGATTTCATTCCAATTTGCACTCTCCCCCCCACTAACCTGAGCTACCTTATCTAGGAACGCTAAACATATTTATATATATATATATGCAGGTATATATGCACCTATATATGTATATAAATCCTTTGAAGAAGGTATCCTTTAGATATCCTCAGTCAAAAGACACTGGATAGTTCAGAGGAGAATTGTATCAGGGTAAGTACTGAAAAAACAGTGCTGAAAGGCTTCTAAGTGACTATAATGTGTATGACAAATGGAAAGGACCACTGAAATCTGAAGTCTTACACAAGATAAGTTTAATATGCAGGTCATCATGGAGAGGAGGAAGAATTGGACAACTTGAAGGGCAAATCATGCTAGAATTCTGTGCAAGCCACTGAGCACAAATGACAAATACACCCAGAGACAACACTCATGTGCACAAATACTCTGTATAATCCCAGACACTGTAAGAAACATGTAAACATTCAAGCTTGCATTTGCATACAGTCTGAAAATGCTAGAGGACGTTTTTGCAAGCTATTATTTAATTTATTCACAAGGTCAATTTGGAAACAGTGTTCAAATGTTTTGGAAATACGTCAAGAACATTGTTTTATTTCATGGTATTGTGGTAGCGTCTCATTATATTAGTCTAATATGAATGCAGCACAATGAAAAAGATATTGTGATGGCATTGTACTAGGATAAATAGATAGAATGTTATTACAGTACTGTAAAAGGAAAGATTTATAGGTTAGCATTTGCATTTATGAGTAAGAACAGCACATGCAGCCACATACTTGGCTATTTGGACTCCCAAGGAAACTAAACCTTTTGTTATATTCAGAGTAATCAGGCATATGAGTAGTGAACGACCCTGCTATTTGTGGGAAAAACAGCAGCAAGGGAGAATATGTGCACTGACTCTGCTTCTGGACCAGTTTCTTGTGCCACATTCCCCAGAGATTTTATCCCTTTTCAACAAGAACATCAGGATCCCAGACAGAATAAGATCCAATTGCAAAACAGAGCAGCCTCTTCTCTTTTTTTTTTTTTTTTTTTTTTTTTTTTCCTTTTTTTTTTTTTTTTTCTTCAGTGTGAACAAGAAAGGGGCACAATTTTAATTTCTACATAAATGCAGCCAGCAGGGAAACAAAATTACCTTGTATGAGCTGAGGAATGTTTTTGCCTTCTCCAAGATATTTTCCACTCTGATTAGAGGCACAGGTGATGGAGGAGAGCTGAAGGGATTTCTGTTTCCTTGCTAAAAACATTTTGCCAACTGTGACAAGATTTCCATGGGGCATCCCTTCATCCCCTTCTCTCCCTTACTCAGATTGGATTGATGAGATCTATGAGGTTTCTGTTTAAAGAATAAAATCCCTATTTGCTTTCAACTTAGGTGAATAAATATGATCTGGAGAGGAAAAAAAATCCTGAGAGCTAAATCCTCAGTGTTGTAATCACTACTGTTATGCTGAATGGAATGAAAGTACCCTGATTTATATCAGCCAAGGCTCTAGTCCAATACTGTGAACGTACCTTTTTAAGATATTTTTCTTATACATTTCTCAATGCTATGACTATTGCTACTGTCTCTTGAAAGAACAGTCATGCTAGTGATAACTGCTTGCAACAGGAAATCTACTATAAAAATGAGCAGTCTTAAACACAGGAAATAGTGCTCAGTAGTGGAATAAGGGCTTGATGCAAAGACTCTGGAAATCATTGGGGATCAATCATTCCACAACTTCCTATATGTTTGGGGAAAAAAAAAAAAAAAAAAAAAAAAAAAAAAAAAAGTTAAAACGTCTGAAGGAAACAGGTGCTTCATTCTCAGTAAACACTGCTGTAAAATGAGATGTTAGCTCCCTTAGACCCTACTGAAAATATCCAGTAAGTTCACAAATGTGGAAGATTTTTTGATGTTAGTGAATTCTGTAGAGAGATTTTGATTGCAGGATTTGCAATTGAGCTGGACCGATTCTGGGTGCTTTGAAGAATCACATCCTAATGTTCACTTTGGCAACATATGCATTGATCAGATGTCAGTTTGGAAGAATGGCATTTCTATTGGAGTAGATATCTTTGTTAAACAGGGGTTACATATGAAGCACTGGATGCTTTCTACCAGATGCTGAATGTCTTCATCACTGCTGGAAGCATTTCATACCCTGCCAAACTGGTCAGCAAGGCAGAAGGACAATGTTTGGAGAAAGTATTCCCTCACAGATTGGGGTCTGGCAGTCCACGCTCTTCTGCATGAACAGTGAGCTCACAAATATACTGGCCTGTATTACTAAAGTATATGCTAATATTAAAAACTTTTTAATGAGATTTAGTTACTTTTTTTCCCCCTCCATCTTGCAGTGATGGAAATAACTTGTTTTAGGTATCTCCATACAAGCCAGCACCTTTCCTCCATGTACACCAGCCTAGCTGACCAACACTCCTGCCCCCCAAGGAGAGCAGTAACAGCAGTGCCCCTCTGTTCATCCTCAGAACTGCTCCATGATGTAGCAGTCACTATGCTGCATCTGTACACTGACTGGCCTACTCCCTTGCATGGATCCTGAGTCCATCGTTATTTGCTCAAAATCTCACTTACTAACGAAGCATAATAAAATGGATAAACTGAAATGTTTTTAGGAATTTTGAAGAGGGTACCAGCCAAGCTACTAGCATGCTGTGGTCTGTGGAACATTGTATCATAAACCTTTCCATAGAAATGCAATTTCTTAAAGTACAGTCTGGAACTCACGTGTATCAATGTCAAGACACATTCTATACTTTCAGGGCTTCCTCCAAGCTACTTTAAAGGTTTTATTAAACTTGTTCAGAAATAAAATCACCTGAGAAATCCTTGATACCTTGATAATAATATTAATTTTGATAAAAGATTTGGCATGTAGATTTTTTTATTATTATTTTTTTTCTTTCTAAAAGGACAGAAGATCCTGAGTATTTAGCATAGTTACTAGGAATTTCATCTAACCTTTTGATCTTAAGCTGAGAGTATTCAGATGTTATAGGAAGTAACAATATATAACCAACAGAGAGATGGAAAGGTAGACAGGCAGACAGAAATGCATTGATTGAAAGCAACAACATTAAGATCTCTATATATCAAAGAAAGGGCTTTCCCCTTCAGTGAAAATATATGTATACAAATATAAATCTTTGGGATGTTGCATCCTGTGGGATGAATGAGTTCTCTGTTTTCAGAGACATTTCTATATCAATAGGCAAATGAGTTTTTATTAGAGTTAGTAAATAGCATTACTGAGCTGCCTCTGGTTGTAAGAAACCACCATTCAGAAATATAAATTAATTCAAATCAATACCTTGAATGTTTATTTAGGGCCATTTTAATTATATTGAAACAATTAATAAGAATAATTTGTTTTCATTATCATAACTCAACCCTCCCCATCTTTATAAGGAGAGTCAAACAGAGATCATCTCTGTTTTTTTTACCCACATCTCAGTCATTTTAAGTTTCATTTTTGACTAGTGAATTGCAGATTGCTCCCAAGATAATAGTGGACTGAAGTTTAAACCAATTAATTATTATGTGTAATTTTTGCCAAAATGGAGAGAATACAAATTATTCGTTCTTTGAAATCAAATACAGCACTTTTGTGTCTTCAGAATAAATTTATAAGAAAAATAATCATAGCCAGGCTGTTGGCACCTTCAACAACACCTTTTCAGAAATTAGACCCATCTGCTTGGAGAACTATCCTCCTAAGGCCACAGGTACCTGAGACTGAATGCATAAATCCTATTTCACTTGAAAGTTCTCCCACCACCCAGGCTCCGTATGCTCCACAAATCAACAGTGAGATAGAAAGCAGCCTTCACTCCATCAAAATCTCAGAAGATGTCCATCCAGTTACTATCCACAGAGCCAGAGAAGTCCTGTACAAGGTCAAGATGCTTTCAATCACAAACTATTTAGAATAATAACAGGGTTTTAGTGCCTCATGGCAGAAATTGCCCATCTGAGTCACTGTCTTAAAAAGTGCCTGTTAAGTGTTTACTCGCAGAAGTATAAACCGTGCTCTGGACTGCAAGTAAAGAAAGATGTCTATGACCTTCTTTAGAGAAAGACATTCTCAGATTAAAAAACAGGCAAACCAGAAATTGCACTGATTGTTGTTTGCTACTGGCTAGCCTTCTATGTCTTTTTCCCTCAGCATCTTGAATCTTTGGCTCTCATTCCGGATGAACAATGCTTTTCTCACTGACCACACAGGAAACTAAACAGATCATTTTTGGTCCTATAGTTCACCTTCTAAGATCAGGTAGATAATTTTTTTTTAGTAGGTGTTTGAAACTCACCTCACATAAGTGAATTATTTATGCATAGAATAACTTTCACAATGTGGAAATCAGTCCATTCACATAAAATAGTTATGTTTAAAGTTAGGTACCTAGTAAATGGTCTTGCTGAATCAGTACCTTTTTGCCAGTGCAGAAAATAATAATCAACATTTTGTTTTATGCTATTCCCGGATGAATTCAACTTCTAGAAGCTTATCTCAAATGCCATGACATTTTAATCTGATTCTTCTCACTGGGTCAGATCTTCAAATAACAAACATGCTACACATTTGCAAATAGAAATATTTGTTATAGCCAATATTCAGCCCAAAGGGATCTCTCCTTATGAGTGTACTGTTGGATTTTTTGTTTTACAGGAATATAAAATAGGAAGTGGTTTATTGTTCAATACTGAGCCTGTAACAGACTTCTAACTGGAAAACTGGAGACTATAAAACATCAAATGAACACATCTTTCAGCCTTGCTATCATGCTTGAGAGGAAATGATTTGCTTCATTAAGAATTCCACAGGTTAAAAACAAATTATCTCCATTTGTATTTAATTGTTAATCTAAAGAGCTATCAAGCTCACAGACCTCTTCTGGACTATTAAAACCAACCAATGCCAATTTTAAGAGTGCTCAGGAGGCAGCTTGTGAACAAGAAGCACCCAAAGCCAGGGACAGATTTTCAGAAAACTAAAACTTCAACACATTGAGTTTATTTGGGGCATAAACAGGAGCCAAACCCTTCTGAAAATCTGGGTTTTATTATGAATTCTGACTATTATTAAAAATCTGGCCTTCATTGAAGGCTCTGAGTACTTGAAAACTCAATGCTAGGTTCTCTTGAATTTCCTGTTGGAAAGCTGGTTTTATGCCAGAAAAAAAAAGACTTTGAAATGTTTTAAAGGATTTTTGAGATATAACCAGCTACCAGAATACCTTTTTAAGACATGTTTAAATCCCTGTCACAGGAAAAAAGTTACTTTGTTGTGTGACAACATCATTACATATCACACACTCAGTAGCATCACAGGACCAGAGAAACAAAAATATAAGCAATATTCTAATAAAGAGTTGAAAACAAAGAACATGTTCTTTGTTCAATTGGTAACAATTATAGTGCTCTGAAAACTTATGGTAAGAGTGCTGTTTCAGTTGACTAAAATAACTGGATTAATTGCTGACATGAAATAAGGTGATAGAATTTGGAAATGCAAAGACTCAAATCTAGGAACCTTAAACTTCAAAACTATCTGCACAAAGGGCTTTTATAAAGTCCAAACAAAGGCGGTCAAAAGAATGAGCTTTTAAGACTGGGAGAAATAACTTGAACAGGACGAAGCAGGTCCATAATGATCATTTGCCATTATTTTTCTGCTCTGGGCCATGCCATTGTTCTGCCATTTTAAATAAAATAATAAAAAAGAAAAAAAAAAAAAAAAAAAAAAA
>CM021769.1:13037860-13055165 GCA_011076525.1 Nettapus auritus | reverse complement strand
AATAAAAAAAAAAAAAAAAAAAAAAAAAAAAAGAAAGAAAAAAAAGATAATACTTCTTAGATCCTACATACTTGTAAGGAATGCCTCCCTTAGTGTTCACAGGAATATGAACTGTGATAAGATAAACTAGACCTTTCCCATTTGAAATACTCCTGGAAAATACAAGCTGTAATGGGCAAAATACTGTAATAAGAATTAGACATTCTTGGGCTTTTAGACAGTCATCTTCAAGTGTATGGTCCTCCCTAGAGACCAAGAAGGTCAATGGGAAAGGTAAAAAATTGCCTGTCCAAAAGGATTTTATATATATATATGTATATATATATATATAATCAATAAATCAATATGTAACGTACACCAAATATCTTTTAAGAGGACAAGAAGAGGGAGTGTTTCACATTTATTTCTCAGGTAGTCTGCAATGTCTCATCTGCACTGTAACTGTGAAACATCTGGGGTTAATCCGAGACAGCTATTTTACCAGATGTTCTAGATCATTTGTCCCTTCTTAGGAACAGTCATTTGGACACTACCTGTGTAAGAAGCCCACAATCTTCCGTCTCAAATGCTCCTTAAAGTTTATGATTCCTGTTCTTTCATATAATTTCTGAATATTCGTTTCCTTCCTCTGCCCTAGGTGGAAGCTAAAATGAGGGATACACTCTTGAAGGATATTTCAGTAGATACCAGCAGTGCCACATCCTCTTCTTCCTGTTGGTGACTAGTGGATGAGAGGACAGTCTGAGGAATATGAGAATAGCTCTATCTGACATATCTTTCGATCGACTCCCTCAAAGCAGATAATATTAATTTCCAGCATGCTAATGCAAGATAACAAGGAGGTAAGAGCATTGTGTACCATGATCCGTGTTTCATTTCATCCAATTCAGCCCAGCCAAAAATTAGTCCTACACCCACCAACGCCCTTAAAGGGATATATTCCTTTTAATGTACATGGTGAAGAACAGGGGGAGGATAAGAGATGATAAAGAAGAACTGTGATAACTGTGGGACCTAAAAGCTATAGTGTGCTCAATTAATTAGAATCTTCACTTGTTTAAAAAAAATGGTCTCTCTGTGCACATTTAAAAACTGGTAATAAAAAATCACTACTGTACCACTATGGAGTATCTTTGAGATGCTCAATGAAATACTTGAATTACAAAGTAATAATTTCTATTGTTAGGAGTTGCTGCTATTCTCTTTTTATTGATGTCATAAAGTAGGTATTTATGAGACGAGGTTATTAAGATCAATAGTATAAATGGAACACCTAATTCTCTCTTTTTCAGGCCAGCACAAAGCATTCCTCCAGTGGAATCTGTGAGAATAAAAGGTGACTGGATACTGTCAGTTAACCCTAATCCAAATGCAAAGAGCTCACCCTATTAACAATGAGTCATTTTTTATATGTTTCTTAGATCTAAAACTATCTTGTCCCTAAGTACCCTTTATGAAGTGTACAGATTTGAATTCATTGCAGGACTGGATTTGCCACAACTACCACTGGAACTCCTTTTTTTAAAATAAGAAAAAGAAGACGGAAGATTTTATCTTACAATCAATTTAGTGGTGTGTTTTTAATAAATATGATCCTTCTTTGTGAAAAAAAAAAAAAAAATCCTTTTGTAAAAACAAAAAATCTCAGATTGTAGGGCTGATACTTCAAAGATGTCTTTGCATCGACTGAATAATGAGTTGCAAAGAAACTATAGTATGGACTGGAATCCATCCACTAATGAAGAATTGAACTTGCATTTATACACACAGTTTCACTACCCAGTCCAAACTGCAGAAGACCAAGCTTTTGAGCCAAGTGCAGTCACCAAACTATCTCAACTCTTTCTAGTGATCTGATTCACTTGTCATTTGCCTTTTTCACTTGTAATCAGAATCATCATCAGTCACTGCTAATTTAAACTTATGATTAAATAATATCAGCTTAGTTTAGTGGTTATCATTAAGAGAAAGGATTTGCCAACAGCTGATCATGTTTTTGTTCCTAATGACTCTGCTCCTAGAATTCCATTCTACAAGGACTTTCTCACATCAGTAAGATTTACACATAGGAACACGGATCTGAAAAATTCTTTAATCATGAGATGCTGCAAAACACTCAGTTCTCTATCATTAAATGGAGAAATATTTTGCAAAATACTTTTTTCAGACTTACATTATAAAAATTAGAAAAGTTCAATTAACATCAGCAAGACAGAAATATATATATAACATCATAAAATTATGTTATCCTTCTAGCATTGTTCAATATTCTGCACAAATCATATCTTTATAAAAGATGTGTTTTTTAAAAAATTCACTGCAAAATCTGCTCTAATACTTAAGGTTAATATATTAACCTTAAAAGACATACATGTCAACTTTAATGTCTTATCTTACATCACAAGATATTCATTCACATTTAGATTAATTGTTTTGGTTCTGGTATTTTACAATGAGTTTGAAACAGTTAGAAAACTGAGACATCAGTTTCTCCTATAGCCTTTCCCAGCTAATCTGTCAAATGAGAAACAGGTCAATACTTCACATCAGTTTTCTGTGTGACTACACATACAAACTCTACGTGCATCCAAGTGACTGTTTTTAGACACAGCAATTTGCTTTCAAAATTCAAATACATAAGCTGTTGCATCCCGACACAAATAGTAATTTGATGGTAAAATCTTGTCCACCCTGCTTATACAGCCCTGAGGGTTGAAAAAAAAAATGATAGAAAAGCTCTTGACAGGTTTTGAACTGTCAGCTACTGCACATCAGCATCTGTCTAGTGCCAAGGAAGGGTGTACAAAGCAGTGCCGGGATGAGGGAAGAGAGATGGTGCAACTCAGCTCCATGGTGTATCCACAGACAGACCCACACATGCATAGAGCTCCTGCTCAGCTCTCTTCTCTGCCCTGCAGTGTGTGGTCAGGTGCCACAAAACCCTTACAGGGCTAATACAAAGCTAGTATTTATGTCACACTTTGAAAGGTGTTTGAGGAGGAAAGGAGTCTTGCTTGTCTGCCAGGCTGTCTGTTCCCCACAATGTACTCAAAACCTCTTTACTGTTATGCCACAAAGTGTGAATCAGAGAGAATAAAAAACAAAACAGTTCTGTATGGCAAAACTTAGTAACAATGTGAAAGCTGCATACTGTGCAATGCCATTATATAACTTTGAATCTTTTGTTCCAGAAAACATTATTAGATGCTTAAATACAGGCACTGCTATAACATAATTAAAATGTTTGTGATTACAGAAATAAAAGGAAAAGCTAAAAAGCAGCATTGTATTACCTCTATAGGACTGCTAAACCTTTGGTGTAGGCACCAGCATGAGACAAGGGACAAGGAAGAGACCAGTGACTCCTTCTAAAAAAAAAAAAAAAAAAAAAAAAAAAATGCTAATAGGTAGAAAAGTAATTCTCTGTTGTGACCACTGAGCATGGTTGGTTTCTTGAGTGATGTTATGGCTTTAGTTACTTTAGCTTTAGTGGAGCTGTGCTGTTCTATGGTAGTACTAATTGTAGGCTCTTTTCCTCTATTGAAAAAAAAATGTCAAAAAGAAAAATATTAATAATAAAATATAATTATTATAAATATAATAATAAAATATTATTATATATTATTATAAATCCATTAGAAAGTGTTTATGTTAAAACAATCATCGTTATTCATAACTTTACAGAGAGATTGCTGCCAAAAAGATGCACTCTTATGCTTTGTTTAGTTTAATAATTCTGGAGAAATCCGTAAGTAAGATTGTTGTTACCATTGTAACTCCTTGATTTAGCTGACAAAGATTTAGCTACAATGTCCTAAGGAGGTAAAAGTAAATGGAGACTTTATTCTTCATTTCTGGTCTGATCCCAGACGATGCCTGGGCTAGATTGTCTTCTATAAAGTGTTTTGCCACAATGTCTCTATGGACAACCACCTCCTTAAAAAAGACAGCATAGTAATCTAATAAAAATCCCATCTATGGAGATCCATTACTGTGCAACTGGGAAAACCAAACAACATACCAATATAAAAACCTTAGTGAATTCCTTGGTGCATTATATGTACTACCACATTTACAAATGACCAAACTGATTGCATAATATCATCTACTGTGGAGAGTTCCTGTTATAGTTCCCTGTGGGCTGAAATGTTTAGACACAACCAAGCTGAGCAGAGGGGCCACTTGTAGATTTAACTGGGAATTTTTCAGTTCTTCTGTTTTTATGGACTTGCGTCTCAGCCATATCATTGCTTTTAAAATTGCTTTTGTAGTTAATAGCAGGAGAGCTTGACCTCAACACAGTAACAACATATGTATTCCTTTAAGTAAGCACTGCATAGGACTGCAAATTGAAATGTAGAGAGATATTAGCTGTGTGAGTTAAGATGTCATTAGCTAAACTGCCTAGGAAGGGTAAATTTATCAATTGTCATTAGCACATTTTTTTATCCTGGTACTTTAGAGATCAAAAGTGTTAACCTGGAAATGGCATACTGATTTAAATGTCTTTAATGTTTGGAAGGATTGGTCATTTCTTTATGATGTTGCATTGCTTTTTGAGGAGAGTCCTTCCTTCATTCAGCACCTGCAAATTGCCTGTATGAGGATCTCATTTAAGAAAGGAGGAAAGGATCCTTTCAATTGTTTCTCGAGTTACTTAGATCTGTCATAAAACTGTCACTTTGGATTATTTTTTAAATGTTGGCTGCAGGCTGAAAACCGTATGTCCATGCAGCACTCACCCACTCCAGGGGGGGTTATAAAAGGGAAATTGTTGCTCTGCAGGGAGATATGTGTTAACCTTATTCATTTGTAAAACTGGTTACATATTTTGGCACTCGCTTGTGCAGTTTGACATTGACAAAGCTTTTGACAAGATGAAGTAGATATATGATATTTATGTGAAGTTCTCAGAAACTGCACATACAGAGCAAGCTTTATTAACCAGACCTGGGTGTGCCATGTCAACCAGCAGCTCACTGCAGGAAAGACCTCAGAGTTTCTGCCCTTTTCCTTTTACCAAGATACAAACCTGGGATGCTGGTGATACAATAATCAAAATTAGCTTTATGTGTATTTGTCTGTTTTGTTGTTCACATGCCCTTTACCAGCCTACAGGTTGCATGGGACAGACACTGGGAAACAAGGAGTTTGTCTTAAGGGATGTGTGGCAGTTTCAATTCCTATAAACATAAATTCTCAGAAAAAATGGAGGATTCACTCAGTGCTTTACTGGACTAGTTTCAGTATAACTCTGTGTATTTCGTTTTATAGTGAAGAAATAATCACTAAATAATGCCAAACTGAAGTTAAGGATATTGTAAATATGTCTACATGCACACATAACCTAGATTTTTTACCAATCTGCCTTAAATTCACATCTAATAGCATTTAATCTGGAAGTTATTTTTCTACAGTTACCATTGCAGTCTATCTCAGAAAAAAAAAATAAAAAAAAAATAAAAATAATAAAAATTAAAAAAAAAAAAAAAAAAAAAAGTTAGAAAAACTGCAAAAGACAAGAATTATGTGGCCAGAAGTGTTTATATTGTGTATTCATTTTGCAGTTATTATCACTGGGGAGTTCTGGTTTGCATTAATGGTCACTGATTTCCACCAAAGTCCAAGTGTTTCCACAAATTTTTCATGTAGAAGAAGTCTGGTACATTTGTGGAAGAAAAGAATGAAAAACAAATGAGGGATTGTACTATGACCTCTGCAAACCTTCCATCAAGAGAAAAGGTTGCTTTACCTGAGCTGTGTAGCTTCTGGCTAAGGTGCAAGGAAAAGACTAAAACCAGAAGTCTGGAAATAAAAGTGATGGAGGTAGACGGCAAGTGGCCTGACTCATGAGAAAATATATCTTTGAAAATATATTTGAGGGAAATCTATCTGAACATTCTGAGGACTACGATTTTCATTAATTTGCATCAGACAGCCCACTAAAAAGTTTTATAGCACGGGCATTCACTAGTCATGCACAAACACCATTGGTTATGTCTCGTTCATTTTTACAGGGCCTGAATAATCAGACCACTGGTTAGGACATGATGCTACTACTGCACATTATTCACGGCCAGGTCGTGGACTTGCTATGAATCTAATCCATCCCAGCAACTGACTAATGCTAACATAGAGGTTGTCAAGAGAACGAAATAAACAAGAAGATGAAACAGTTCTGTCATTTTGTTGTAAAAGCTGGTTTTGCTTGCATCTAAAATGGTTTGAGGTCTAGTGTTGCAGGCAGATTTCCTTCAGTCTTGTGCAAGAGTAAAGTATCTACCATATCCCAAAATCGTCTCATGGAAATTCTTCCACAACCATTCTCACCATGGTTATCCTCCTCACTCTATCATGTGTTTCCTTTGCAAGCATGCTATATCACTACCTCACACCATGTCTTCTTGGGGCACACTCCCTTTCCTAAGCAGAAAGGGATAACAAAGTAGTGTCAGGCTGTTACATTGTTTAGGAATTTCTGTTTGGACAGGTATGGAAAAATACACATTCGCAACTTAGCCAAAACTCTGAGCCTCCCTTTCTACCTCCAGACTACTAGTATTTTCTGTTTGACTTTCCAACCCTGCTGTGGCACAGCAAGACATTTGGATTTTTCCCCTGATTACATATAAGCTTTGCAATATGACTGCTGTATTGCAGGCTGGGATTTCATATATTGTAATCAAGTGTGATCAATTCACTGCAGGTGCTATGGCAGGCAGAGGATGATGCAGTCCCTGTTTTCCACATGCTCCTAACCTAACCTATAAATGTGGCTACCAATTGGGGTGATTGGTAGTGCCTTTTGCAATGTGAGGAGATAATTGAGATACTGTGATATAAGCAAGTGAGGCTTATCCTGCAGTTTTCCTATTGTGGGGAAAATATATATATATATATATATATATAAACATATGGGATAAAAGACTAGGGTTACAGCAATACAATTACAGGGTCATTTTATCCAGGCACAGGTTGACTGAGACACCTTGACTGAATTTTTCCACTACATGTATGCAAGCAAAAAATCCAAAGGACAGTAGACACTAACTATTTCTGACTCAACTTACTGTGACCACTGAAGAACATGAGAATTTTCAATGAGGAATTAATGTTATGAAGGGGTTTAATATTATATAGCTCATGGCACACTTAGCTCCTTAGCTCTTAGCTCATGGTAATCCAGATAGAATTTAACCTGCAAAACTTAAAAGGTGAGTGTGCATTACTTTTCAGTAGAGAAAAAAAAAAAAAAAAAAAAAAAAAAAAAAAAAAAAAAGAATCTATTTTATACTGTCATTCATGTCCAATCCAAAGTTCTTAAAGTTAATAGGTCTCTTTCTCTTAATTTCAGTAGGTTTTGGATCAGGTCCTGATAGTCACAACACCTAACTGTGTGATATGTAAAAATGTCCTTTTTAAGTGCTCCTTGCAATCAGATAAAACTCCTTCCTAAATGGCATCATTCAATATACAGATTGTAGCAGGTAATTGTAATTGTAAATTACTGTAGCAAGCTTAGAATCAACTATTTAAGTACTCACCTGGCAAAACTACAAAAGCCAACTTTTTTCTCCTTACTTTCCAGTATTTATTTCATTTTTCATGGCTCCTTAACTCTGATATTGAAGTGGTCAATTTGGATTGAAACTTGGTATCGAAGTTTTCAGCCTCCAAGCAAATATTTGTCAATTAAAAATCATGAGACTGTTGAATAAAACTTGGCAAACTATTCTAAAACTATATACATGGTAAGTATATTTGCAAAGTATTAATGCACAGGGTATGCACACTTTCTGGCAAAACACACTCTCTGAAACATTTGTACAAACACAAAATACAAAAATACAATCTCCTTGCACACCAGAATTCCCCATAATGTCTTGCTGATGATTGTGTCTCAGAGATCTAAGCATGAACTTTAGTTTTGATGTACCTTCCATAACAAGGAATGCTTGGGATTTTCTATGCACTGGCATAATAGAGTTTAATCCCTCCAGAAGGGGACTTAGTGAATAATATGCATTTTGGCCCACATTTTGAGAGCACATACTTCAAAAATATGGAAATAGAAGCATAAAAGGTAAATTCATTTTACATGTAGGATAAAAGTGTAGAATATAAGGCTTTTTACAAATTTCTATACAACAAGGAGAAAAAGGGAGAAAGAGACAGAAGTATTTCAAGAGACTTCATAATACCTAATGCTTAATTATTTAGTTATAATCACCATATTATAACCTCATAATACCAAAAACAAAAGCACAGGGAAGCCTCCACTGTCATCAAATTTAATGAGATTTGAGGCTTACCAGCAGCTACCAGGACATCTCAAACCTTGTAGCACTCCGTCTTGGTGCTTCATGATCAGCAAATGAGATATAAATGGATGGGGAGAACTCGCAGCCAGGAGGAATTCGCTGCCCAAAGTTGAGGGAAGAATTAGGATGAGAATAAGAATAAAAGGTGCCATTCATGCCAAACCAAACATGAGGGGCTTAAAGCCAGTACACTACCCAGAAAGAATGACTAAAAGACCAGAGGTCTACTCACCTCCAGCACAAAGATATTTTATCAGCTTTCTTCTTCAGTGACTGTAAGTGACTCAATAGATTAACTCATATGGCAGACACTACACTACTATGAAAAATAACCAGTTCAGTTTGGGGCAGATTGGGAGCTTTAATTTAAAAATGTCCATGCTTGTCAATTTAATTAGTTGAGAATTTGCTGGCAAGACGAGCTAAATAAGTCTTGCCAAAGCATAAGAAAAAGACAGACTCATCAGATAACTGTATGAGGCAGGTATGACCCACCAGGCTAGACACTTCCCTCTGTTTTATGTTTCCTCTACTGCATCCATATGCCAGTATCATCCCTTCCCTGAATTGGGAACAGGCTCTGCAATTGCAAGTAACCTATTTTGCCACCTTGCTCCTCTTTCAGTCTGTGTCAGTCCAAATCCTTCCTTCTATTCTGTTGTGACAGAGGATGCAGTGGTGTTCATATCTGCCCATCTGAAAGCACCTACCCAACTCATGACCTAATAGCTATATTTTCTAACAGCTGAAAGAAGAATCCCAGAGGTATAGGAGGACAGACCCAGCTACCAGGGGTCCCTCCTAAAGCTCTTACAACAAATAGCACTGGGTTGTGTGTTTTGTTTTTTTTTTTTTTTTTTTTTTTTTTGCTTTGTTTTTTTTTTTTCTGAAACTCTAAAAAAACACAACAAAAACAACAAAAAAAAAAAAAAAAAAAAAAAAAGCTGTGATGTGGTATACATCTAATTAAAATGTACTGTAATTGTTGAAGTATTCTACTGAAGTCATTTCCTTTTTCAAGCGACAGGTTTACCAGATGATAAAACTTGTCTTGTGGTTTCTCTGCCCTTGCCAAGAAGCTCAGGGCTAAGTACAGAGGGTGGGGTCAGTCCTGGACATCAACCCCCCCTCTGTGAATGGCAGCATTCTTCACTAAGCTCTCATGCTCAAGACTTAAGTCAGGCTTTTTGCCAAACACTCAAGTCCAAGACAAATAGCCTATGTGGGTGTTTTGTGCACAAAGATGACTGAGGTTCATTTTAGCTAGATGGATACACCTTTTGAAATCTGGCTTGTTAGAACTGACTATATTATAGATCAGAGTTAGTTGTTTATTGAAAAGCACTGAGACAGGAATGTAAATTACCCAGGAACCAGAATGACCTGGGAGTGAAGTACCAGTGGCTCTTGGCAAATGTATTGTCACCTATTCTAACAAACAATGTCACCATTTATGTATGGTGACTTCATTTATTTCCTTTTTTTTTTTTTTTTTTTTTTTTTAAATGACTACGATCCAACTATGTCTTCTCATATTTTTCCTTCTTCTACAGAAAAATAATGTACAGATGTATGGAATTTGCAAGGAAAAACTCAAGACCCAAAATATCCTGATTTTTTATATATATATATATTTATTTAATATAGCTCCATTCTATAAGGGCTACCTTCTGTTGGTGACAGGGATGAAATTTCCTTGTGTGTGAAGAATCTATGTGACCCTAAACCCCTTAGACTCCAATGCTCTAAGGGGCCCAGAATTGATTTATGTGCTAGAGGACTGGTTTTGTTTGGTTTTATTTTTAAGTCAGCAGCTGAAGCTCCAGTTTATGAACTGGAGTTGTCATTGAGTTTAGGTCGTCATCAAAACACAGAGCATTTCCTGACTTATCTTGTACTTCCAAGATCCTTTCCCCCTCTGGGTCTCCTCTAACTTTTTTCTGACCATTTTTCCATTTAAGCAGAAAGGAGAGTATATAATCTTTCATAACTGCCCAAAACTTTGGAACCCAGACAGTACAATCTGGGATGTCACCTTGTATGATAATTTAGAGGAAGGGAAAACACCTGCAAAACACAACATCTCTTGCAATAAAGGGGTATTTCCCTACGGTACTGGACCATACTTAAAGTTTTATCTCCCCCCCCACAGAATCAGTATTTACCCTATCCTCTTTCTTGCCTGGGAGAATGGGCCTGTTTTTATTCTGAAGGCCTTCTCCAATTCAGTAAGCAACAAAAAAAAAGGAATTGTTGTTGAAACGTACCGTAGCCTGTCATGGTCTACAACCATGAGGAAAGTACAGCCTGGAGAACAACACTACCATGGTTTTCAGTTGCATTCTCTGAAGACTGTCAGTTTCTGTTCAGACTTGCACTCCTTACAGGCATTGCCAGTAGTGCTGTTAGTGTATACATGTTATTTAACCAAGGGCAATGCCATGGAGGGATACTCACTTGACTTGAGCCAGGGCCACAGGCAGTGCTATCAGGTTAGCACACAATTCCACTGAGCTGATGTAGCTTGTTCCTCAGAATTCAACTTGATAAGATTTAACACAGACTCTGCTAACATGGCTATTCTTTTGGTACACTTATTGTGCAGTGGAGTCAAACTTCAAGAGCCAAAGAAACAGTGCTCTGGGATTTGAACCTGCATACCCTTGGACCTGTGCTTAAAAGCACCATGTAATTTCATATTAGGACTCATGGAAACCAGAAGACTGTAAAATGTTCTGTCTACTGATGATCCAGGCTGCATTTGACCCAACAGGGCTGGAAATAAAACTTGGCAAAATCAGGTCTTTTTTGATTAATGTGGTGTTGACAGCACCCTAATGGGTGCTATTAGAAGCATGGCAATTATCATGGTGTTTATGGTGCACTTCTATGGAGTTTGCAAAATCATGCATTCTGTACACTTCCTAATTACAGAAACATTCTGGAAATACCTTAACAAAATGTAAGAGAATTTGCAGGTAAAATTGCCAAATTTTCATAAGGTAAATGCAGCTGTAATACATCCTATTGATCAAAGTACATTAAAATTTCACAGACCAAATAATGGAAACAAAACTAACTATTGAATAGCAGCTTATTCCATAAAAACCATTTATCCCATGTTCAAAATAAACATAGGATTCTACAGGAAAACTATGTGATGGTCTTATCATTAATATTAATATAAGGTATATACATAAATGGGTTAAATTAAGGCCGAATGGTCAAGTTTAATTTTGGCATTACCTAAATCTGTTTGCTTTACTCTGCAGGTATTAAACATTACTATAAGAACAACAATGTGTATTAGTTCAATTTTATTTTTTTCATAATTCTATCTAGATCTTATCTAGTGGCTACTGTTGCGCAGCAGTGACCACAAAAACATTGTTCCCAAAGCAGCTAGAGTAACCGCTAGGCTTTGCATTCAGCTGTGAAGTAAATATTTCCAAGTAATCAACAGCAACTATATCAAGATCCACATCACATGCTGCAAAACAGACATGAATTTGGCACGTGTTTTCCCTGCCCACCCATGAACGACAAGCAGTGCAGAGCATGGTTCTTGTCACCCGATGTACTGTTCCTGTCCCCCCACCATCAGGGTGGCTTTCAGCCCTATGAGTACCAGTTGCTAATAGGTCTGTTTCACAACTTTTTCTTCAAAGCTCCTTTCTGTTACACTCCTGGCATCTGTTTCTTTCCCCTTAGAAGCTGCTTAACCTAGGTGCATAACACTGTTTTGTAGAGAATCAAGGCCTAATCCAGCAGCCACTGAAGTCGTTTTCAGTATAGTTCAGTAGGACTAGACAAGCCAAAGTATATAAAAATAAATAAATAAATAAAAATAAAAATAAAAAGACAGGCATGTCAGATTGACAGGATCATCTAGAGACTCTCAGAGGTGAATAAAGGGCACAATGACAGAAGGACCATGGCTATCGGTGGTGTAACTTCACACGCCTGCTTGTTGTTAGTTTGCATTGCAGCAAGCAGCAGGTTGTTACAGCCCCTGTGGTTTCTCTCCTTTATGCCATTGCTAAGCACATTATTCTCTTCTTGATCTCAGAGAGAAATCTTACTTGAGCCCAACTTCTTTGTGGAGTCACTTCTTGCAAAACTTCCCATCAGCATTACTGGGCAGCGGATAAGACAGTACCTGGACAAGAGGCAGCTGAGCTAAGTGAGATTCATGCACAAACATTGACCCATTTCTGTATTACCTGGGACCTCTTTCCCAAATATCAACATTAAATTGCTTTTGGCTGTGCAGCAGGTCTGCCAGAGCTCATAGCTGCACACTGGAAAATGAATTTTTATTCTTTGACACCTGATTCAGTCAGCTTTCTGTACAATCTGCCTATGTTTCTTGTTGCAAAGCTGGAACTGATATCTCACTTTAAGTCTCATCATCTGAAACTGTACAAGATTGAGGATATGAGTAGGCCAACCACAAGCAGCTGAGGAACAGCCCTTAGCTGGGACTTGATAACTGCATGCATACGTGCTTCTAGCCTGTTGCAAATATGAAATGAAACTGGTTGCCTGAAACCAAACTCAGAGTGGATTTAAGCTACTTCCTGGGTAGTTTGAGCATGTTTGTTTTTCACAAGTATCAGATCTACATGGACATGTCTCAGCAGACAGGCGGCAAGTTTAAAAGACTCCCTCTGTCAAGCAGTGAAAATCACTAGTCAGGCATCTAGGCTGTAAGATGTTTGGGACAGGACCAGATTTTCATTTTGTATTTAAGCAAACTTGTGCAACAAGTCTTAGTTCATTAGTAAAGTTACAAGGCAGCAAATTAATAAACATAGTGACATATATAAACATTAATGGCTTGGTATTATGGTTATTATTATAACAAGACAATTTTACTGAAGGTTAATTCATTAAGGTCTGAAAAACATTTGGAGGTCCCTATAAGAAAGGAGTTAAAGAAATGCAAAACTGTTACTTTGCTATTGTGTTATTTATCAGCTGTTTGGTTAGCATTTGTGCTCAGTCCGCAGGTTTCACATGTAAATCAAATGCAATGAGCTTACAACAACTCGTAAGATTTACACAGATGGGACCTGACCAGCCCTCTCTGAAGTCTTCTAAGGTGGTCTGGGTTCCCAAATGACTGTAAATAGGAGACAAAAACATAAATATAATTTACTTTTATAAAACTTTTAATTAGCTTAATAAAATATCTCTGCACAAAAGCATATCACTCGTAAAAACCCAGACCTTCTGCATACCAGAGCTGGTGTGGATCAGGATAATAGACACAAAGAATTTCATTACCATGTTAATACAATAGGGAAGTCTCCTGTCTCTCTTTTGAATAACCTCTCATGCAAATTTCGCATGTTGACCATGACACCAGACCTTCTTAGGGCACTGAGTTGTGTTTCCCTATGCTTACAATATATTTGATTTTCAATACAAAACTGCAGACTCATCAAAAGACCACCTTTCTGCCAGCATTCAATTATTTAAATACTATACAATGTGTTTTTTTTTCCACCCGGAATCCTGCATAAAATACTTCAGGCATGCTCACAAATAATATAATATGAAAAGGGAAAAAAAATCCAAGTGAGAAGAAATTTTAATAAATGGGGTCCTTTTTAGCTATTAGTTTCCACCTTTCCTCACCTTTGACCAGTTGCTTAAAAAGCTGCTTCCAAAATGCATTTAAGCATACAACAAACATATTTATTCAAATTCTCTCCACAGTAATGATTCTATAATTTTCTTCAAGCCAAAAGCGGGTTTATTTGGAAATTGGGTCATTATCTGCCCACATGATAAATTATTTGACCGCATGTTAAATGTTTTAACTATGCAAAGGTTCATTATTGTTATCCAATTACAATATGTTTAGTTTCTAATGCACATAGTTAACGATGGAATATTTATAAATATACAGGCATTGTGGTAATTAAAAAATGTAACAAACAAAATCCATGAATAATAAATGTATAAGGATATTCCTAACATACGCATGATGCTAACAAAGTATTTTTTATTGTGTGCCATATTCTTAGTTAACCTCAGATCTTAGAGATCACAATGCCAAGGAAGTGATAAAATGCATAAAGGTTGGTTTCAAACATTTCCCCTTTTTATAGACAAAAGTTTACTTTGTCTTGTACAATGTGGCTTGAACTAATCATATGGAACAATTTTCTACTGCTTCAGGAGTAAGGAAAAAAAAAAAAAAAAAATTATTCCTTTATGTGCTTGCTAGAAAAATTCCTCCCCAAATCCCCCCCAAGATGTAATATTTATGAAAGTACATCCAGTTTTATGTTCAAAAGTGTGATACACCAAAGTGAAGAACCAAACTCTTTTTAAGAATGCATATGAGCTGCCATATGCACACACTAGTTTCTTCTTCAAAAATCTTAAAAATTAATAGCTCTGTGGTTTAACCTCAGCATTACTCTCACATATCTGTCTCCATGCATCCCCAAGCAGGATGGCTCTGAAGGCCTAAGAGGAGCTATCAGCTAAACTGCAGCTTTGCTGTGTTTCTGGTTGCTGCAGCCCCATGTGCAAGGACAGGGGCACTCCTGGTGCATGGTGCCTGGAAAGTGCAGAGGTTTGCCATGATTTGCCACAGGCAGGACACTCCCATTCTCTGTGTGCATCCTGAGTGCCACTCAGGAGTACAGTTAATGGGTTCAGTGAAGAGTTTGTTTAATGGGTTCAGTGTACACCTCCCACAGGCTAAATCACTCCCTGCCCCACACCTCCACGAGGCATTTCCAAGTGCTCCAGTGGAGACCACTCTGCACCCTTCATCTAGCCACAGACATCTCCCCATTCTATGTCCCAAGGAGAAGCAGCATGTGGGACCAACACAACAGTCTTTGAGTGAACCACATCCTTGCACTGGCTGCTGCCCCTACAGACTCATCTTAGAGATGGATGAAGAAAAGGGAAATCTCCCCAGATTTCAGTAGGTTTGGGGTCAGATTCCAGGCCCCAGGCAAGTTTTGCTTCAGAAGAGCTTAGAGCCGGAAAAATAAATCTATGTCTTTGTTGCCTAAATGTAATTTGATTCTAGTTGTCATGAATAGGACATAAGAAATGTGGAAATATCAGTATATGTTCCTTTCTCAAACAGTGGGTGCCATTAGAAAGCATAATAACGTTCCGGACTATTGATTTTACCACAGTATTTCCTTGCTTAGAGTGTTTTCCACTATGAGGTATTTGTACCATGCCATGGTAAATGTTATTTTTACAGAGCTCACTGTACTCTTGTTTGAGAAACTATGTGAACAATGTGAGTTCTCTCGCAATGCTGTCGCTCAGCTGGCCTGTCTGATGTTTTATTTAAAAAAAAAAAAAAAAAAAAAAAAAAAAAAGCAACATGTAAGAAGAGCTAAATTGAATGTAAAGATGAAATGCAGTAAAAGGTAGATAGTAAAAATACTAGAGTGAACCCCAATGCAGTATTCTAGATAACAAAGATATTAAATATAGATTGTACTCATAGGTAGAGTTTAGATTTTGACTGTATTTGCCTAGATCAGAAACAGACACCCAGACCAGACCTCATTTATCTTCCAAAACAAATACATCTTAAATGCTTAAATCATATAAAATGCCTTTTTTTTTTTTTTTCTGAATACTTTTCAGTAATTCTGTAACTTTGCTAAGAGATTCACTTATTCCACTGTAGGATAATTGGGAAAGGGCAGGAGAATAGGAAAGTTTTCAAACTCACAGAGAAGGTGAGCGTGTTTCTAAATTACAAGCAGCATAACTAAATGTAAAGCAGTCCATCATAATAAGGTCCAAGTTTCCTTTAAATGAAATCAGCATAATTTTTGTCCCCCAATTTAAGATAACAACAAACTGATCTTTGTTCATATGAATTGATACAATACTCCTTTTTCTGGATCTGAGTTCTTAATCTCATAATTTGCAATGACTAAGAGTTTACCAAATGCTTACAACATATGATGGAAAGTATGCAAATAAAATATTAGTGAAACTTCAAAATGAATTGGGTGAAATAGTGGTCTTAAAAAGTAGATACAGTGAACCAAAGAAAAGGGCAAAGTTCTAAAATTTGTAATATTATTAACCATGACAGAGGTATATCATATTGTGGCAAAAAAAAAAAAAAAAAAAAAAAATATAAAAAGTGTCATCTAAAATGCACCTGGATATTCTGTCCTCTCCTCTAAGCCAATACAGCATACCTGGAATATTGTGTATACTGGAATATTGTTCCATACATGAAGGAATGTATGACGTAAACCTGTCACAGAGACTTTAGGACTGAGTAGTAAGAATCATTGGAGATGCAGAAAAAGACATTGCAAAGCAAAATGGAATCATTCATTCTCCACACTATGAGGTGAGAAATAATGAGCCTGCATATTACATATTACATGTAAGTTTTGGAGTATTGTCTAAAGAAAAGAGGAAGTCTAGATTGATAGAAATTCTTAGGAGTGGGTTGGATAAAGATGATAAGACTGGTTTAGGTACAGCTTCTCTTGCCCTGGGAAACAATGACAGAACTGAGGTTTTTTGTTCCCTTCCAAACTTGTTTCATATAACAAGTTTGATAAAATATGTTAAAATTCCTTTTCAGTTACGACAGAAAGTTCAATAGGAACATTCTCCTATGTACATGGACACTCATAGGAATCCCTTGACAGGACCATTTTCATGGACACCCCTGACAATTAAGCCCCTGTGTCTTTTCTGAAAAGCAAAATCCCTTTTGGGTTTACAGGAAAACAAAGGGCTGGACTATTCAGAAGCCAATATAAATGGAAAAGGGAAAGACAGACTGTTGGAGAAAATTAGCTTCAGGCATACATTTTCACTAAGTCTGCAGAGAGTTCTTTGAGACATTTATCATCCTAAATTACCATTGGATCTACATAGGAAATAAATCTTCACAGATATTCACTTGGACAATTGGAACAGGGGTAAAAAAAAAAAAAAAAAAAAAAAAAAAAAAAAAA